>BDIU01000036.1:0-424148 GCA_002118135.1 Trebouxia sp. TZW2008 | reverse complement strand
GCGTTGTTGCGCCTCACAGACTTGCTTGAACATGCACATGTACTGGAGTGGTGCAAAACTTTCTGGTCGCCACTACTGCTGCTAACTTCTGCGGCTTTCTTCGTTTGGGACTACTTCAATATGAAAAAGGACATGCAGCATCTGTTGCAAGAGCGTGCGTCATCTCCTCAAACACCGTCGCCAGCACCAAACGTCATACAAACACCAACCTCAAGTACCAGTCCTAGCCCTGCTGTCAGTGTATAGCAGTGAATTCCTATGACCATAAATTATACCATGACTCTGTCAGACTAGCTAGCAGTCGAAGTTTGCGCCTGAGGAGATGCTCCAGAGCCTCCTTGCACGCAGCGAATGTCAGCTGCTTGCTATGATGCTTGTACAACTTGTTGAGACTTTCCAATGGTCAGATACAGGAGAGTCTCAACAAGCAAGACAAGCAGCACAGCAGGCAGCTGACAGTGCCGTGTGCAAGAAGGCTGTAGAGCATGTGTTTCAGCTGTAGGCCAGCTAGGCATGTAGATGTAGCTTGCCTGTCCCTGACTCCCGCTCTGCAGCAGCAAACCGCTCTGCATCTGGTTCATTGGCTAGTCTTGCACAGTACGAAACGGCTGCTTTTGTAATACAAAAATTGTATGGCACATTAGGCATGCAGATGCAGCTTGCCTGTCTCTGATTCTCTTTCAGCAGCAGCAAAGCGGTCTGCATCTGGGTCATTGGCCAACACTAGACAACAACAGTCTTGAGCCATAAGATCAGGCTGCCTTTGTATGGCAAACTATGCATGCAAAAGCGGCTTACCTGTCTCTGAGTCTCGCTCGGCAGCAGCAAAACGGTCCGCATCTGGGTCATTGGCCAATGCCAGTGTTACATTCTGAGCTTCAGCTGTGGCAAAGGCCAAATCCAGTACTCCTGCTCCTTCCTCAGGGTTGGGAAATGAGACTGTGGGGAAGTCAGGGTCTGGCCGAGCCTGCTGTGCCACTGGAATAGGAGGTGGCAGATTGAAGGCCGCAAACGCCTACTACACACACATGCAATCCTGTCTGGTTCTGGCAGACTGAGTTGCAAGATGCATGCAAGTCGTGCGAAACCCCACAGCGGCTTTTGCATGACTTGCCAGCGTGGTCTGTGCCCCTGGAATGGGAGGCGGCAGGTTGAAGGCCGCAAACGCCTACTGCATACGCATGCAAGCTTGTCTTGCTTTTGCATAGCTTGACACTGTGAGGAAATGAGGATCTGGCTGAGCCTGCTGTGCTACTGGAACTGGATGTGGCAGATTGAAGGCCGCAAATGCCTACTGCACACACACGCAATCCTGTCTGGTTCTGGCAGACTGAGTTGCAAGATGCATGCAAGTCATGCAAGTCATGCGAAACTCCACAGTGGCTTGTGCATGACTTGCCAGCGTGGTCTGTGCCACTGCAATTGGAGGTGGCAGGTTCAAAGCCGCACATGCCTACTGCACACACACGCAAGCCTATCTTGCTGTTGCATGAGGTGCTAGCCTCTGTTTGTTTTGCATGACTTGACAGTCTGCTTTGCTTTTGCATGACTTGCCAGCGCCGTCTCTGCATCTTGCAGTGCTAGATCAAAGCAGCAGGTTGAATGCTGCAAACGCCTACTGCACACACATGCAGGCTTGTCTTGCTTTGGCATGACTTGCCAGTGTGGTCTGTGCATGTGCCTGTGTGAAACAGGCGGCAGGGTGAAGGCCGTGATTGCCTTCTGCATATGCATGCAAGCCTGTCTTGCTTTTGCATGACCATTGCCAGCATGGTTCATTCAAGGAAATGTACATGTCCCTTGTCAAGCTGTCAAAGAGGCTGTGGAAATTGCTGCATGCATCAGCAGGAAAAGACGCCGGATATGACTGTACAGTACTTACGGCAAGCATGACAGAAAGCCAGTCCACAGAGGCACCTTGTACGAGGTACTGCAACAAAGCTGAAGTGCACTACCTTCTGCACCCAAGGCAGGCCCACCCCATGCAGCGGGGTGTATACCACGGGAGCGGCTGAGGAGTTGTCCTCTTGGGTCCTGAAAGACAAGTCCTGCTGCAGAGCATAGTAGTACCGCTGTGTAACCTCATCTAGGGGGTCTGTGACCAGTGGGCTTGCAGTTGGCTTTTGCGGCACCTCCCACAGCCCTGTTTGCGCTTCAATGGCTGCTGCAATGCCAACATCATGCGGCGGTATGATCTGCAAGCAATGTGTATGTTTGTGAGTACATTGCATGCTGTAACTGTGTTGCATGTGTTACTCTGAAATGTGCAGTCAAAGTATGTAACACATTTTGCTGGAAGCTGCTTGGAACAATGTTGGCCGTGACAAAGTGGCTCATCAACTTGCTGTGCTGATTGAAGCTAGCCACAGGGCATGTGCAAATGGCCACTAGCAATGAAAGTAATTCAGCTGTGCTGTCCAGCCAATAAACCTATAAATGACAAGACCAAGAGCATGCCATGTGAAGGCTGTGCGTATGACACATTGATAGCATTTTTATGTGAAACAAGATATACATGCATGTACCTGGCAGCCATTGCCCCAGTACACCTTGTAGCCATTGTAGTCCTTGGGGTTGTGTGAGGCTGTTATCATGACCCCGCCTGCACACCTCTGCACCACACAGCTGCATCATCAAGCGTAATGTATGCGCTCGGTTTATTTGTGCTATGAGCATGGTCTCCCTGAACAACCTCAAACTCACTGCATTGCTGCTGCTTTCTGCAACTTGAACACCAATGCATGCTGATTTGACATCTGACTGAGTGCTCTTGTGCACGCGCTTTGGCGTTATTGCTTGCACAGCATATGGTGCGTTTGTGTCGAAAAAAGGAACAACTTTGTTGGCCATATGCAAGGCAGGGTATGCCTTACCTTATATAGCACTGCAGCAGCAACAAATGGCGTGGGTACCACTTCTGAGAACAGGTGGACATGTATATTCTGGCTGACAAAGACCGCAGCAGCTAGTTCTGCAAATGTTTTGCTGTGATGCCGCCCATCATACCCTGCATAGTCCTGGTGGTTGACGTTTGCATCTGATCATGAGCACTGATCAACAGCACTGATCAACAGCGCTGATCAACAGCGCTGATCAATAGCGCATCAACGTAAGCTCACACAGGCCATACCGATGACAACTCCATGCGTCCCAAGCTCTTGGCCTACACGCTGCTGCAGATAAGTGCAGAAGCCTTGGGTGGTCTGCTGCACCACAACTTTGTTCATGCGATTGAACCCAAACCCCATGATGCCGCGCAGCCCTGCTGTACCTGCAGTCCAGCAAATCATGTCAATTGCCGTTCTGTATGGGTTGGACGATCTGAAAGGCCAGAATCTGCATGACTCTGTATTGTGTGGAGCTGCAGACGGACCGAAAGTCAGCCTTTGGCCCAAAGCGTCCCGCAACAGCGTTTCATCCTCAGCAGCAATTACCCGCTGCACCTCAGCTTTTGAGCTTTCGTCACGGTCTAAGCCGAGCCATTCGCTGCATCTCCGATCAGTCTCAGGCGACAGAGCAGCAAGCACATGCGTTTTGCTGAGCGCTGCAGGCCTGGTTGCTCGTGGCCTGTGCTGCAAGCCACGGCAACAGGGCAGGCTGGCTTTACAGTGCACGGGCGGGCACTGCGGGGAGACCGCGACGTTCATCGTCAGCATCTTGCAAGGCCATGCGTTGCTCAATTTTGACTAATGGCGCGCATATCTAGCTGCCTGCGACTGCTGTGCAGCGCTCATCGTTGCATGGATGCAGAGACATGCCTCGCTCCGGAACCAAGCCTGCTGTTAGGCTTGATAGTTTGTTGAGTGACCAACAAAGCAGCCCTCAGGCTGGCTGTGCCCAAACGTCCTGAGTTATGTTTTCGCAAAATGCCAGTTGCGCGGTGAGTTGGTCCACTTGGTGGCTATGCCACTTTCTTTACACTGCATGTCTGCAAGTATACATAGCAGGCATGCAGCAGCTGAGATGCCCAATGCTTGCTTGTCAGCTTCCCTTCATGCACTTGCAGGGCATATCTTCGCTGAGGCATGCTGTGGTGCGCACAGGGAGCATGCCAATGGAAATCCTGCTGCTGATGGCGACATCAACATGGCAGGTCTCATGCTGTTATCATAGTATTGCTGCTGTTGCCAGCAGTCATTTGGTAGCACCACACTCTGCCAACTTGAGACTCCTGTTGTGCCTGCAGCAAGCCAATGTGACTACAGAATAAAATGCATGTTAGTTTGGCGCATAATCATGCAAAATTGCAGCTGCAGCTGGAGGCTATATCAATATTGTAGCAGCAGGCCCTGTTACTGGCATTCACTGTATGCTGGCAGCAATGCATAGCAGAATTTTGTATGAAAGCCTAGCCATGAAATGGCTATAGACTGCCTCACATGCTGCTCTTGCAGTGCTAAACACAACAAAAAGCATTGTGTGAGCTTACTGGACTGTGTATCTAATTCAGCTCAACACGGCAAATCACCTTATGACAGTGCCTGGCTTAGCCCTCTGTGCCAACTCAAACCCTGCAGAAACTGAGCATGACTTGCCTGTCTGGGGTCAACGCAACATATTAAGACGACTGACAACTGACAAAGACTTGCCTGTCAGGGGTCGACGCAACATATTAAGACGACTGACGACTGACAAAGACAAGAGCTCACACGAAAAATGAGGGATCACAGCCAAGACGAAGGTTCAGACCAAAGATGAGGTCGTGTCAAAGACAATGAGTTGCATCAAAGGTGTCTCAAGCATAAGGGCCCCCAGGGTCACACCAAAGATGGGGGGCTGCACCAAAGCTGAGGGTTGCACAGACGATGAGGGTTGCATCACTGATGCGTGTTCACAGCCAACACCACATCTTTGTCCCAATTGTGGGGCATTCACCAAACAGCTGAAATTGCGACAGGTGCTGACAGAAATAGCAAGGTGATCGTAACTGCCTTTAAGGATGAAGTTGAAATCAAAGGTGTGAGGTTGCACCAAAGAGGAGGCTTTGCTAATCATGCAGGCTCTGTGAAATGCCTCGTGCCAACATGAGGCAGGCAAGACAGGCAAAACAGAAAGCAGTACTATCCTCACAGTTGTGGCTGTTGCCTTTGCCCATGCACAGGTTCAGCTGAGGCTCTTGGGAAAAGTTTCCGACTGACAAGGTACCGGGCATCTAAAATTTCATAGACTTTCCTGAAAGCAAAGCCTGGACCAACTATCCGTTCTGTAGTCATGGTAGGCTGCACCTCTCAAGTGGGTACTGAGGAGTAGCTGTGCTGCTTGGTCTACTTGCAGGTGTGCCAGCAAGTGCGCCAGTAGGTTTGCCAGTGAACAATCACTACACATGCTAGTAGCTGTGCCAATAGATGTGCCAGTAGGTGTAGGTGTAGTAGGTAGACAAAGCAGTAGGCAAGCTAGTAGCTGTGACAGTAGGTGTGGCAACAAGTGTGCCGGTGGCTGTGCTGTCAGCTGTGCCAGCATTGTGTCAGCAAGTGTACTGTTTGCTATGCCAGCAGGTGTGCTGGTAGGCAAATCAGTAATCATGCCAAAGATGCGCCAGAAGCAGTGCCAGTAGCTGTGTCAGTAGGTTTTCCAGAAGCTATGCCAGTAGGTCTGCCACAAGCTACACCAATAGGTCTGCCAATAGCTGTGGCAGTAGGTGCTGGCAGATGCACTCGTGTAGGTGTGCCAGAAGCTGTGCTAGCAGATGCACTCATGTAGGTGTGCCAGAAACTGTGCCTCTATGTCTGCATTGTAGGTCTGCCAGTAGCTCTGTCGCAGGTGTGCCATTTGCTGTGCCAGTAGGGGCAGGCACATTGCATGGTTGCATCCCGTCATGAGTGGTCAAAGTTTGCCAGCAAGTTATGCTGCGCTGTGTAAAAGGTGTGCTGGTACATGTGCCAATAGTGTGCCAGTGCATTGGGTAGAGGACAGACTGCTGCAGCCTTGCTTGCTACCCAGCCAGTCAGCTGGCAGCATCATAGTCATGTGTTGATGTTGGCTTGTAAGAAACAACAGAGCATACAAGTGAAGGCCATAGCATGTGTGCAGGCAGAGGAGACGCTGCTGATGTAGGTGAATGGCTGTGGATGCATGACAATAGATGACACTTTCATACCGCAATCTGCCATAGTAGACCAAAAGAATTGCCAGTGAGCGCTTTGAAGAAGGCAGCCTCTATAGTTGCGCCTGCAGCCAGAATAGGAGATGAGTGCTGCCACAGGGCTGATCCTGTGATCATGCATTGTGCTCCCAGCTGTGCCAGCAGTCATGCCAGAAGCTGTGTCAGCAGCTGTGATAGTGGACATGCTGCGTGAACAAGTGCAGCAGCAGAGGTGTCGGTAGCTGTGCTGGTCGCTGTGCCAGTAGCTGTGCCAGTAGCTGTGTATATGTTGCGCATGGGGACAAGCAGTGTCAAGTCATCATTGGTCATCATTCCAGATCATGCGGCTTGGCGTCAAGTACTTTGTTTTCACACCCTGTTGACTGCCAAATGAACATTGCAACTGCATTTGCTGAGACTTACAGGAGGGACTCGCCAACGGGGCAAGTCCCTGGGGTCAGCACAAGCTTCAGTTGTCACCTTTGCTACATGTTGAACGCTGAAAACAGGACGCATGCACGCTGTTAGCGAAGCAACACTGCATTTTAGACTGACAACATGTGACATGCAAGGCAGAGTGCCTGGCAAAGTCAGTGGCATTGCAGCATACACTAGGGTCACATGCAATATGAGCCGAGCAAAGTTAGCCCCTCAATATGCAGCACTACATGGCAAGTGCATGACACCTTGATTGTAAAAGCTAGGCATGCAGTGGCATTGCAGGACTCACTGAGGTTTTCATATGCTTTCAGGCGCGGGGTCTATCCAGCATACCTGGGGTTCAAGGCAAATTGAGGTATCATTTGTGCTATGTTTTGCATGCTTGAAGCAGTTTGCATGCACTAGTCAGTACCCTAAGCAGTTCAACACTGCCCATCAGCCCCACAGGTTGTGGCATGCATGGTGGAGTGTCTCAAATGACCATGTGTGTCACACTTGGCCTTACAGTTGCACTGCAGGGGTGCATGTACACTGTGAGCTTGCGAGCATTGCCCACTAGCCTGGTGTAGTGCAACATCATATGTCAAGTGCCTGGCACAGCCATATGTGCTACACATAGCCATGCAGGGGCTTCCAGGCACACACATGGGTGCCCAATAGCTGTAGGTTGTACTGCATGCAAAAAAAATTTTGGAACCATTTCTCGATTTATGCGTGTCATCTCTGCGCGAGGGCCATGCTAATCTTCTCTGTATCGATCCAATTTTAACAGATGTAGCCGGAGCTACAAAAACATGTCCTGGGTCGCCCAGTACAAAGCGCCCGATTTGTGATACACTATAGGCATGGTTTGTGGGCACACAGTATACTGCCCCAAATTGTTCCTTTCAAAGCGCTATTCTTGTTTCTGACCTCAAGGCGATTCCAACGCGACCTCTCTCGCTCAATTTGACGCACGGGACGGCCGTCTAATGGCAAGATAAAGGTGAAAGCTGCCCTCTCAGGGCTGATGACTAACCTGGGGAAGAAGATGAGCGACAACTCCGCGAGCGTCGAGCTGGCCAGCGAATCCAGGAGCAAGTCCAGCACTGCTGCTCGGGACCCTGGCGCGCGAATGAGTCAGACCTTTGGCTGCCGAATGTATTCTTGATGTCGTGTGTTCTCCTGTGACCCCTGCGCCTGCGACACATTACTTCCTGTCAGGTCTAGATCCAGGATCTGTGATCAAAGTGTGGTTTTGAAAAACCAACGCGTTGTAAGGCACTCTGCCTCGCTATCGCTCATGATCGCCCAAGAGCACAGCATATCTAATCGCAAATGAAGCCGGCTTCGCCAGAAGCAGCAGCATAGATTACCCTGTGCACTTTGTGACAGCCAGAGCATGCCTTCATACTGTTGAAAGCAAGTTTGCGCTTGCTACAGCTCCATCTCAATACACTCATGAATTTCACAGAATCTCATAAAGTGAAGTCACCTGACAAAGCAGCAGCCTGAGTCTTGCCTGCGCAACTTTAGCTGCTCCCTAGCTGTTTCTTGCAGCTGGCGCCAAATGCCAGCCTCGGTGCATCGATACAGCTGCAGCACCTGGACGCTTCAGAGCTACACAACACACAAGGCAGTCACCTGCCAGGTGACGCTGTGTCTACTCAACTTGTAGAGCTTTGTCAAGAACTTGCTGACCTTGCGACAACAGCCGCCTGGCTTGCAAGGACTGTGATTGGTCAATTGCTGTGCATTCAGTGCCAGTGTGCAGTCAGACAGAAAAGCTGCAGGACTATGCTGCACGAGCAAGAAAACGCAGATGGTGATGTCTGCAGCAGGCAGTTGCGACATCACATTGCCTGACGCGATCACCTGTCAAGGCTTGTGAGTGTTTGTATGCTGTCCTCAAGCAGTACGTCCTGAATGCTGCAGTGTACCCCAGTAAGTCAGCAATTGGCATCCTGCTCAGACTGCTCAGTGGCAGCAAGTAGTGCTTACAAGCCTTGATAGCTGATGCGCCATAAGACTGTAACTCAGGTCAAAATGACTGATCAGCTAGCTGATTGAAACAGCTCGTCTGGCTTACCTCTGATCAGCTTTGGGCACATGTGTACGCATGATCTCGAGTCCTGGTCCATCTGCAAAGCGCCTCACCTACAGCAGGAAATGTCACGTCTTTATAGCATGTTGGCGCCTCAAGCTTGAAGCAAGACAGCAGCCTCAAGGTATGACAGCCAACTCAAACTTGACCTTCATGACACCAGCAGCTCTGGTGCTGTCAATTGCAAGTGGTCATGTCCCTCAGCATCTGAGATGCTGCATGACTTTAACCCAACACAAAACTCAAATCAGACAAACAGCATGTATACTAGCTTGCAGCTACCATCATGCAGCAAAGGCAGCCTCTGCATGACAATTAGGCAAGCCAAAGCAGTTTACACATGAGGTCATGCTGTCTTGTCCTCAGCTTGAGCGATAGCTGTGACTGTGTCAGGACGCATCTGATCCCTGCTCTGTTTGTGGCACTTTGGCTCATTTCACAGCAAGTCACGAGCGCCGCGGCTGGGGTACAAAGCACAGCAGCAGACAAAGCAAGGTAGTGTTTGGCATACGAAGCACAGCAACAAACAAAGCAAGCCAGCACAGATTGGACCCACAAGCTGAAGACATGAAGCTCCAATGCTCAAAATATTAAAATGCCATAGGCATCAGTGGCAAGAGCATTATTGGCAAACAGCTGTCGAGGTCTATGAAAGCGATATATGATCCATGACCGCGTCCTGCAAAGATACATCAGGGACTCATTATCTTCAAACCACTCATACCATCTTGAAACCACCAACACCATCTTGAAACCACTGATGCCATCTTGAAACACTGCAAGCATGCAGCTTTGCTTGACAGCAGAGATGCACGTCAAATTTAGTCAGAGTCGTACTGTCGGTCTCTGCAGCCTAGAATAAATGCAGCAGGCTTGCTATTGCTGGTGCCTGCTGCTGTCTTTGACAGGCATCACAGGATGCCCAACCTGAGCTGCAATGTGCAGCCAGCAATTTGTGAGGTATGACCAGATCACCTATCACCTACGCATGCACTGTCAACATGTCTAGAGGTCAGTAGATGGCGAGAAGTTTGAAGCTGCTTGACTTGTTTCTCACAGCCTCCAACAGTACCCAGAGTTTCTGAAGATGCCTCTAATAATCGCGAGCAACAGCAACAAAAGTGTCCAGACCCTTCCCCATACATGTGTGGTAACGGCAATGCCATTGCAAAGTGCAGAGATGCAGGTTACTCATGCACTCTGCATTTGGCTCAACAACAAGGGCTAAGAGTAGCGGACATTGCTAATTGCATCGGAATCAGCTACCAATTCACTGCCATGTTTACAATTTGCAGTCAAACCTGCAGTTGCTGCAATGTTGAGCAGATTTGTGTCAAATTGCAATGGTGAGCGGTCACAAAATCAGGTGAGGAAACGCACACTGGAGCTTTCCTACGCAATCGTGTCTGTGCTGTACGCAGAGTTGCCACAGCGGCCGGCGTCTGCAGCTTGACTGGCCGCGGTCTCAGCTATGAGTCAAGATGGGAGCGGATGAAGGCTCCAGATGCATTTGCATTTCACTCGCGACTCCACGTTGCGACCTTTCTAGCTACTATGCAGTGTCTGTGCACAGAGAGCACATTGTTTCTGCCAAGCAGAACCGTTCGCGCAAGCTGGTCGTGACCACGAAGCAAGGTCGACTCGACCCAGGCCTGGGGCACAGACGACGTCGGATACATCTTGTTTGTGAAGGGCGATCAGCAGCCGTTGCAACATATCATCAAGTCATGCTGAGAACCAGAGCTCTTGCCTGCAGCTGCATTTGCAGGTAATGCGGTGCAGCCACAAACCTCTGCAGTCGATATTGTGGTTCACTTTTTATCGTATAGCGCTCAAGCATACATCGAAGCTGGCCGTAACAAGGTTGCCGTGGGCGTCGATCTAGAAGGCCCTCGCGTCTCGCGCTTGCGCGGTTTAGACGACATCTTGGGGAGTGCACTCGGAAGTCACCAACAGCGTTGACCAGCATGACTAACGTGACTAAGCCACGGGCGAGACTGCTAGCGACTTGTGAAGACCGCTGACAGTGCAGCGACCTGTCTGGTGCATCATCATTGCTGCTTACCAATGCAAACATTGCACAGGTCTTGTGCGCGTGTGCTTCGTTCCTTGCAACGGCCCGCGTCAGAATTTGTGAAATCCGAACTCAGGATCAGTCAAGTTCCAGCGACCGAGCCCTGTAGTTGCTCAAATACCGTGGAGTATACTGTGCCGACCTTTGTGCACCACGCACGCGTTGTGCTCCAACCAGCCGCTGGCTGCGCTCATGCCGGTATTGTCACATGCTGCATGTTTGCTGCGGTTGTCAGCCTGGCCAGCAATATTGTGTTTTTGCGAGAGCTGCCTCAGACGGTGATGGTCCTCACATGCTGATGCAGGTCGTAATGTGTCAACCTCAGCTTGTGCATATCAGAACCAGATAAGTCCAGAAACCAGGCAAAATTGGCTACAGATGACGCCGCACCAAAGGAAAGAGGCATTAAAGCCAGATAAGAACCGCAACCATTTCAAAAGGATGTGGAAGAAGGACCTGCAGATCAAGGTATACTGCATCCTGCATAGTAGCCGCATGTTCAAGCTCAGCCTTGTCTTTGCTGGCATTGTGAATGCTGATTATGGCTGATTGCAGCACGCACACCAGACACGCAAAAAGCAGCAGGCAGCAGCCGATGCAAAGCGCAAAAAAGATCGTCAGGAGCACTGGCAGGCAGCTGCTGCTATGTGGCGCGGCGAGGCCAGTGCTAGCACAGCAGATGCCAGCCAATGATGGACAGTGCAAATCTCATTGCATCACAAGATGGCAGCAGCAATGTGTGTATTCTGGCTTGCTGCTTGTGCAAGGTATTGCCACGCTGTCACGCCTGCGACACATGTGCTACACATGAGTTACAGGATTTGCTGCAAACATGCTGCAGCAAGGAAAGCTACATGGTAGCTGCAAATGCAGCCAAAGCATATGTAGTCTGCAGCAGGCAATGCTGATGTCCTTGTTAGTGGTCAAAATTGCCGTGAGCCACATCAGACTCCATTCCATTCTTTTGGTCATCAGGAGCTGCTCTCTAGGCAGCAAATCTATCCAGCAACATATGCAACTACTTGATGTATGTGTTGCGCCCAATATCTAGCCTTCAATTGAGAACAGATTTCTTTGATCATCTGTCATCTTTGCATCAATGACATGTTGTTTTGAAGTCTGACCTCAGCACACATGTACCAATGCGTATGCAAGTTGTTCACATTTGGGTCAGGTCTCGGGCTGCCTCTTTGGACAGAGGCTCCCGTCATGACGCCTAACGGCATAGACTTTTCTTTTTTCTTTTCTTGTCTGGGTCAGGCTGCTGCTGTCAGGATGCTGAAGACAGCGCTGTTTGAGGTCAAGCACAAAGGCCTGTCAAATGACGCATAAGATGCGAGAAACATAAAAAGACAGTCCTTGTGTCTTGAAGTTGCTTTCTTTGCAAGATGTCCTAAGTGTCTAGATCAACGTTCAGCGCAGCATTTTAAACAGGGAACTTTCTGAGGTGACCATGCTAGTATGGAGGACTGACGCATCGCTTGCATCACCGCACTTTTCATGTTTCACCTTTGCGCTGGAACACAGCCACAAAGAAGCCATCTGTCTCATCAAGCTCTGGATCTGCATTGCGAACATCACATCAACTAACAAAAGCAGTCACTGTTGTCTGCTGAGTATACACGTTTTGCTGCACTCAGCGTAATGAAACCTCGAAAGCACTGAGGAACACCAAAATTTAATACGATTACCAAAAGCAAACTGCATAAAAGCCAAGCATGACAAGGCCGGACTCACCAATCCTAATCAGCTGTTCATGGCCTGGCAGCAACGGCAATCCCCTGCGCTTCCAGCCAGGAAAGGGATCCACAAGCTTGAATCCCAGCACCTTAGCTTGGTCCAACACTGCTTTCACAACCAGCTCATTCTCCTGCTCATGTATGGAGCAGGTGGAATACACCAGCCGCTGCAGCTTGGGCAATGTCAAAGCATGCTGCAATGCCTTTACCTGCATGGGGCACACAATCAGCAAACAATGCTTCAGCCTTTCAATTACATTCTGCATGGCAATGAGGGCTGCTGCATCATGAGTCTTAGTCTTGCTGCAGTGAGGTCATGCATAATTTTCACCAGACTATACAGCATGAGCAGAGCCGAAAGCTACACTGCTGATGGTTGCCACAGGGAGCCTTGCCACTGTATCTCAAGCTACGCTGTAAAGCTGTGAGTGTCAAAAACACTATTCTGTGTGATGCCTCTTCTGAAAGATATGCCTTTCCTCTCAAAGTGCCGTCAACAGACTGCAGTATGGTACATCTACCTTCTTTTGACTTCAAAAGCAACAGCTATGAGGCTTCTTTGTGACTGAACATGACACTCTGATGTGCCTTACGAACATGCTGATTTTTGCTGCACACAAGACAATGTTGCCATCTGCTGACCTGAAAAGCTGCCAGTGACCGTAGACGAGCAGCTTGTCGTGCGTCATCAGGGTCTGGTTGGGAGGGCAGCAAATTGTCCATGCGGCTGAGTCGAGTGCCAGAACCGCTACAGGAGGGGTCCAGGATCACCCCCTGCACACCCTCCAGCTCCTTGGACCCCATGGCCAGTGACAGAAAGTCTGCCTGCACGACAGGCAGCAAACAGAGTTGCATAGCAGAACTGACGGGGAGGAGTCGTCAAGCGACCTGCAAAGCCAAGTTGTTCCCAGGCAGCACACTCATGTATGATGCTAGACACAATTAGCATTTATCATGCCATTATGCTTAAGCAGCGTTATTGTGGCTTGCTGGGCCTAACTCTGTTCAGGTATTTGACAGACACAAAAGAGTCATGCAATGTTTGCCTTACCGATGTAAACATGGCAAACAGCGCTCACTGAACTTCTGACACTGCCCACTAACGCACCTCACAAACAGTATGCAGGGCCCCCACCTGCTGAGCTTTGATGATAGTTGCGCCAGTGGCTGCTGCATTGCCTTTGAGCCTGTCCAGCCTTTTGGCATCTCTGTCTAAGGCAAATATGGTGCCTTTGCCCCCCATCAAGGCTGCATGCCATACAGCCTTTGGCTATCAATCATGCAAGGTAAGCCAAAGCTATCAGCAACTAAGGTCCACAATATGCACAACAGTGCAGCAATGAGGCTGAACAGGCACATGCAGTCCCAACGTCACGTAAAGACTTTATCTGTAAATTTCAAGTGTATATTGCATGTGTGAACTCCACGTGCAGTCTGCATGTGTAGACTGCATATGTAGAATGCATGTGTAGAGAGCATTTGTGGACTTTGCATGTAGATTGCATGTGCAGCTTGCTTGTCAAGAGTTTGCACCATCAATGCCGAACTCTGCTGTCAGTCATGATTGGGAGGCTACCTGCCACATGGGTGGTTTTGTTGCCAGGGGCTGCACAGGCATCCAACACCTGCCAGCCCGCCTGAGGCGCCAGCGCATGTGCAGGCAGGCAACTGGCCTTGCTCTGCATGCACACCATCTCAGCCACTCAAGCTTCTCATTCACACAGCCTTGAATGTGTACTGTCTTGTGTCCAAGCCAGCTCGCACAGAGATAGCGAGCACAACAATGAAAGAAAGCAACATCAGAAAGGCAAATAGCTGTGCATGCATGGTGACACACTTCAGCAATACAGGTGTCCTCGATGTTTGCAACACAGACCTTGTTCGTGCAAGCTATGCAGTGCAGACTGACGATGGCACACAGTATGCACGCACGATGATGTCATGCTGCGTAACAATTGTTACTTATTAGGTGAGGCATACCTGTAAGACAAGGCTACCATTGGTGACTAGTGGGTGAGCATGCAAGTCAGTCCCAGCTGGAAACAACAGCACATCTGGCAGTAAGTCATCAACAACAACATCTCGGCCCTGCACAGCGCATCTTTTCTGGGAGTGCTTGTCAAAATGCAGATGGCATTGCAGAATGATGCGTGAGACACCACAAGGATTGACAAATCTTTGAGCATCAAGCCATATCACACAGTCTGCTATAAACACATACCAAAATACTTAATTTCTGATGTGGCGGAGGAGGCGACCTCAGCCAGGAAAGTGCTTCATCAACAGTGATCTTGAGTAGGTTCACACGAGCTGTTCTTGGCCAAGTCTGAGCCACATTGACAGTCAGCAGCTCATCTATACTGTCCACCCCGGCTTCATCAAGCAAGTCTGCCAGATGTTGTTGCAGCTCAGCCTGCATCGATACATGCAAGGGATTATCTTGTTCTCCATTGATTGATGCTCAAAACAATTGCGTACTGTGTACTATGCCAGTCATTGGCGCCAAGGTATTGCGCAATGTACACTGCATCTCAGGGACTCTCACTTCACACAGAGCGTATTGCGTGCTGAGTGTTATGTATGATGATGCCTAGTGTATGTTCAAGTCAGTCCCACACTTGGCAACAGCTGGCCAAGGTCAGTGCAGTGGCGTGATCCAGCCCATTTGCAACCCACCTTCAGGGAGTAGACTGCTTTCTCTGCTTTGCCCTTGATCCTACAGCCCTGATTACAGCACATTCAGATTTGAATAGAACTGATTGTGAGAGAATGGGCTATCAGAGCGCAAACATTTGGCGTGTTCACCTGACCAAACAGCAATTCATATGTGATAACATAGGCCACAGCAGGCCGTAACTGTTCAATGCTCAGCAAGTCTGTTTTGTCCAAAAGCTGCTGAATTATTGTGAGGTCTGCAGCATGCAGAGCACGCTTATGACGGTTGCTGAGTGCAACTTAGTGATCAAAGCTGCATTGCAGTCCTGATAACCTCTGGAGCTTACGCTGAAGTGTTTGACAGGTCACAGCATATACTGCTTTTTTAGCTTTGATGTGTGGTGCAAGGGTCAATGACTTGATTGTCTTCCCATTTCTTTTGCTAATCTCTGCTGACAACACTTTGCCGAGACAAGCAGCAGCCTGTCTGTCAACCTCAGACTGACAAGTCCACACTTGCTGCTGCTGCTGCTGCTGCTGCTGCGGTGGCTGCTGCGTCAACTCAACCGGGGCTACAACCGTCTCAGTCACAGCAGGAGCTTTTTGTGTTGTCGTAGACTGCCTTTTCCGCTTCTTACGAGTTTGGTCGCCGCTTGTTGACCTATCGTTGTGAGCGTTACGTTTCAAAATTCCGACGGGCTTTTTGGGCATTCGGTACCGGCTTGCCGTGCGTGGGATGGTGATACGTGAGCAACGACCCAAAAGGCACCTTCGCCAGTCTGCCGGAATGGTAGCCAGCGGGTGCTACTCGTGTACATATGGAGTCAAGTGGGCGTTTCCGGTAGTCTGAAGGCTTCTTCTTCGTTTTGTCAATTTGCTTTGCATTGTTTAAACGTAGGTTCACATCATTGACTGCCGCAGCGGACGCTGACACATCACCAAATGTCGATGTGATGATGACTTGTGACAGTTTTCCTGACAAATGTGGAGTCGCAGAGCCTCGAAGGTCGGGCTGTTCTGATCTCCTATGCATAGCTTAACCTAACCTAGTTGATGAGGTCTCGGGACAGTGCGAGAGTCATCCAGTATGCGTCACGGCTGATCAGCCAACAGCTGAAGGCGTCTGGATCAGGCGGTGAAGCCGGATTCGATCCGAACTTGCTCCGCAGGACATATGCAGCAAGTGGATTCCGCTCACAGGTCGGGTCACGCGTCCAAATCAGCGAAGCAGAACTGCTCTGCAAACACATTGCATGCTTGCAAGTCACGTCAGATGACTTGCAGGTATTTGCGGGCCAAGGCACAACACAGCTTCCAGAAGTCAGTTGTTTTGCCAGCACCAGTCTACTGAAAAGCTATAGGTCTTTTCAGAAGAGCAGCAAATCAGCGCTTGTGTCAAAGCGCACAGCCACCACCAATGCAGACTCTGCACAAAAGCTGCAAGAGACAGCGCGCAGCAAGATGCAAAGCGCCATGGCTGTTCCTGGCAATGCCGTATCCAGTGCGCAACAAAGCGTCAGAAATGCGGGCAATGCTGTCTATAAACAGATGCCCAAGCCGGTATGCTTCAATGCTCAAGTCCTGCTGCTTCCTTCGTGAGACCAGCTACAGACCTGACCACCGTAATCATCAAAGCAGTAGCAGCTTTGTGATGTATCACAAATCAGTCAGACAGCCTGCAGTGAATCTCCCATTGGAGCTGAGGAGTCAAGGCCATAGAGCAAGATTGTTTCAGGCGTTTTGGCCTGAGTGTTCTTGCTGCATTGCAGGCACAGCGGTGGATGACTACTGTTGGAAAGCCAGGTGGTTTCCAAAGGGCAGTGACGCTGCAAATAGAGGGCCTATGGCAGGCCAACAAAGGCAAAATCATTGCCTTGGGTGCTCTTGTGGGCATGGTGTTGCTGTGGTGAGGCCCAGCGCCCCTCAATTGACACAAAATGTAAATGTTAAAAAGTACAAGACCGCAAAATATACACACACACACACACACATGTCAGACCGATGCACTTGTGCAATACAGTTGTGACTGCCTGGCTCGTGCCGAGTGATCCCATTACAGCTTGTACCTTCCACTTGCAGTGCAGAGCTTGCAGCTTGTATCTTGCCAAGCCTGTGATTGCGCTGTTGTAGAGCTGCCTAATTTTCAGTTTGGCTTCATGAAATGCTCTTCAACTGACTGTTTTTGTCATTCCAAAAGTCGTTTTTCCGTACTTCAGTTGTCCTTGCATGATTGCTGAATGGTATGCCACTGCAGGAGAGGCTTATTTGGAGTCACATCAATGTTTGTCAACTTGTCAGAGTCTATGGCAGAATTTGGCTTCCTGGTAAGGAACACGATTGAACGCTGATCCCCTGCATTAGGATGCATACAGCTCAGCATGAGACTGCAATAGCATGTGAGCGACCCAGCAAGAACATGCAACATTTTATGCACAGCTAATCCTGAATCTTCGACACTGATGCTGCAGGCTTTGGCAGCAGCAATTGTAGCCTTCACAATGCTGTATTTCAGGCGGCTTTACACCATTGATCCAAATGCTGTCTACAGAAAAGCTCTTATTGCACTCAATACCAATCCTGGGGTGTTGGAGGTGAGTCTGCAGCCTTATACTGTACACAGCCCTGTGTAACCAATGCAGTCATCACATCATATACAGTCACGGCATCAGCAGCTTCTTAACGCTCCAGTCGATTCCATAAAGAATGTGTGTATACACACAATGATGAGCACACAGTGTTTACAAATCACAGAATTGATGCAAACGCATGGCTGCAGGTGATGGGCGCACCACTAGCAGGCAGTGAGGTCAGAGCATATGTGATGACAGGTGGCGGGGTGCGCTTCAAAGGCTGGCTACCAAGGTACCGTGCTCGCCGGGTACAGATGATCTTTCCTTTGAAAGGCACAGATAAAAGAGGGTTGGTGTCACTTGAGGCCAAAAAGCGTCAGGTAAAGCACTGCTGTTACTCGTTTCTGTTTCACTTGCGTCAAATTTAAGCAATATGCCGATGCTTGTAGCTTTAGCAGGTATCATGTGTGTCATCCATCAGTGCGCAACTTCAAGGTGCACGGTGCAGGGCAAGTATGGATTCAAGCTACTTGCAGTTGATGTGCCTACCGCAACTGGCAAAGAACAGCGCCTATTTGTGGATGGGAATGACCAAGTATACTCACGTGGCGGTGTGATGAGTGAGCTGCGAGACCCTTTCTTGCGAGTAAGCCCCTCAGCTTTTGTGCATGGGCATGTTGAGCAGGAGTGCCTTGGCAACATGCTTCAGTTGAGCACTTCCATCAAACGACAAGACACAGCCCATACAAGTTGCAGACCTAAAATGAACTGCTGTTCATCTCCGCTGTGCGTTCAGGCCATCTCAATGCAACATACATATGAGGCTGAAGATGAGGTGGATGAAGCTTCAGAAGATGCTGCAACAGCCCAGCAGCAGCGAATTGATGCAGCGTCTCAGGTTTCATCATTACCAGAGCCTCATGATGGTGGTATGTACTTCACTGAAAGGATATCATATCAGGCACGAAAGGTTGCAGCCAGAATTCAGGGTTCCCCTGCAGCACCAAAAGCTGTGAAGGCTAAGCCATCTTCAAACTGGGAGACAAGAAGTTAGTTCAGCACATTTGCTGCACCTCATGCAACTACAATTTTTTTGTCCCAATGAACGAGATTGGCAAAGCCAAGTTGAAAGTGCCAAACATATGTGTCCAGGACAAGTGTCAGCAGAGCATGAAGGGCAATTTTGATAGCAGTCAACACCTCAGGCCGCGTGAAACTCCAAGGCACAGTCGGTAGCAACGGCTTGCTTGCTTGTTGAGCTGCATCCTGCATCGAGATCAAGGCCAGAGCTGACTCCCAGTGCGAGATCAAAGGCGATGCGAGCAAGCGGTCTGTCGGCGAAACTTGGCAATACAGCATACGTGCACCATGTCGACAACAATGTGGGAGAGTACGCCGCCGCAAACACGTGGGGTGTTGTTGCAGCAGCTCGAATCGTGCCAACGAGTGCGTTCAAGGCACTTTCGCTCCTTCCAATGAAATGTGCATCTTGTGCATGATACTAAAAGCATGTACGCAGAGCAGTTCTGCAGGTCGCACGAGACGTGAGGGGTGAATTGTTTCTGATGTGACGACATCAAATGTAGAGAAATTCACAACACGTATTAGGAGGGGAAGCCCTGAAAACACGTCCAATCACAAGCTCACCTGCTTTTCAATCATTGCCATGAAATGACAGCTTCTTCTCTGTGCATGCTGCTATGGCTATGGCAGTAATGTATGTCAAGTCAACAGCCATTGTTGAGCAAATAGGACAAGAGCTGCCTGAAACCTTTGCTGAGGAAGTCTGCCTGACAGATGCTCAAAACCATGTCTGCCCGACAGATCACGTCAACATGGCAAGACGCTGCTCAACAGGACTGCAGCCTGCTTGCATCACGTCCTGATGCAGCCTGCTGCCTTGCGCCCTGGGTACTGTGTTCAACATGGTGTCTGCATCATGACAAGCCGTACCCTGCAGCAGATGATGGGCAGTATTGCTGCCTGAGCGACTCCAACAGCACTGTTGAACTTTTACCACCTGCTCAAATCATTAAATTCAACTTGCCACAGGTACTCCAAACCAGAGAATGGCAACCAACGTTCAGTCTGCTTAAGCCTTTTGTAAGTCGCTTGCAATGATGCTGTAGCTTAGTTTTGTGAGGTGTCCAGTGTTTCTGCGTGTCTGCCAGCCACACATCAAGGCATGCAAATCCACGCTGTATCAGAGCAGCTTGAGCAATGCCACAAGAACAGGCACCTGAAGTTTGTAGGGTCAACCGGCATAGTCAATATGGATATTGCAGGCAGAATTTGTGCCAACATTCCACACAAACACTGCTGTTCACTGTTTGTAGCATATGCTCTCTATGCTGCACTCCCATCTAGTGACTTTATAACAGATTCACATGGCAAGCAGTCTCACTGACAAACACGAGGGAGCGTACAGTATGCATACAACAATGCAAGTCTGTGATGATGCATTCATGGTGTCAATGATGTGGCAATTGTGAAGGCAGTGATGCATGGCTGTGATGCTGCAACTGTGCTGTCGATGATGTGGCAGTGATGAAGGGAGCCAGACCTGAGGGAGGGAGGGGAGGGGGAGTTGCTCCTGGAGGCACCCTGACATAAGGCTCAAACAGGCCAGTTGTCGCTAGGCGGGGCTCATCGGCAGCCTGGGCATCAGGCAAGGGGGGCGCAGCCGTGTCCTCCTGGGGTAGAGGGGGGCGGTCTTCCTCAGGAGGCATGGGGGGCAAGGGGGGTGGAGGCTCATCTGATGGCAGTGGAGGTGCACCATCCTGCAACCAGGGACATAGGGTGTCTTGGACATAAGGATCTCAAACACTGAACAAGGGGGGAGTGTCTGCGATTGTCTAGGTCAATCCAAGACAGTCAGCCAGTCTGTGGCTCATGAGAGCAAGGCCCATGCAGATAGGGATTATGTCAGCCCCTAGCAATAAGCCAAAATGAGGCAAAGCCTTGTGACTTTCAGTGCCCTGTTGCAACGCATCTTGTGGCAGCTACCATGCAATATAGTCTAAAAAGCATGGCAGTCGCATGGCATTGCCGTGAGAAGGAAGCAGTCTCAACTGACAGACACTGCACGCAAAGCATCAAGACTTTCGAAATGCAAGCTGCACAGCAACATCTGCAGTACTCTAGTACACCTTTATTCGATCTCATACATGTCGGGAGATCCGCACCTCCCACGTTTCATGAGTTACCTTTCAATCTTTACTTTTTTTATGTTAACCTTGGTGACTGCGGACAATCAATATGCTACTGTGAATCCTCAGCTGATGCCAGCAGTCAGAAGCCATCTCTCATGCAAAAATGGGAGCCATGTTGAGCATTGGCAAGTCAAGTTGCCAACAGGACAAGGGCACTGACCGGCAAGGGTGGCGACTCAGCAGGCAAGGGAGGAGCCACGTCATCATCCGACCAATTCATATCATCATCATCAAAGTCAACATTGCTGTCCCGCACTGCAACCTGAGGCTGTGTCGTCTGCTGCACAGCTGCACCACCCTGTTGGTAGTGCTGGGCTGCATGCACTGGAGTCTGCCCTGTCGAAGCAGGCTTAGTGGCTTCATCAAAGGGCACCTTGTACCAGGTGCCTTCTGCCTCAGGGGACATGCTGTGGGCAGGGGCGTACAGCTGGTCTTGAGCCAGGGTGTGCAGCCGGGGATGGGACAGGCTGTGGGTGTGGGTGAAGGGATTGTACACGGTTTGGCTGGGCTGCAGATGAGCAGGCTGTACAGAGCCCCAGCTGCTGCCTAGTGAGGCTAATTGCCAGGGGTGTAATGAACCTGCACACGCATTGCATCTCAGCATTGCACAACTCTGGAGACTTTCAAAGAGTGGTCGTGCAGCTGCAACCAGAGCTGCGCCTACTCACAGAAGCTTTTACCATGAGACACCTAGACCCTTCTGTTTATTCATCCACATCTATAAAAGGGCACTGCTGTGTGCTTGTATGTCAGCCTATGCGCTGACTGAACTTGGCATGCAGGAGTTACTGGTGCTTCTTCCTTTGATGCGTAACAGTAAGTGTACAACACCACAGCCTGTAGTGTGAATCAGCCATTCGAACCATGCCTACAGGCTATATCATAAAGCAAACGCTGAGAGACAGCCCACCTGCAGATGTGCCCCAGCCACTGTGGAAGCCACTGTACTGGTCAGCAGGCCCAGGCGAGTTCCTGCTGGCGCCGTAGTGTGCAGGAGCCCTGGGAGGCTCAAACTGGAAGGCTGAGTCCTGCCCAGTGGCATAGTAGCCTGTGGCCCCTTCTGGCGAGGTGCCCTCCATGTCCATGTCGTGCTGACTGTCAGGTGAAGGCACACCCTCTTCAGCGTCATCTTGAAAGGCTGAGGGGCGGGCTGCCCATGGGGACACCTCGCGCTCATACTTGGCCTCCTTGTGCCTTTGCAGCTCTGCAACAGCATTGTCATTTTGAGCCTGAATCAGCTGATGACGCAGGCTTGCCCAATGCGTCAGAACGCCCACAGAGGGGGTCGAAGGGACACCTCGCGGTCATACTTGGCCTCTTTATGCCTTTGCAGCTCTGCAAAAGCTCTTTACGTTCAGCGTGAGACTGTGAGAGATTGTGCTAGGCTTTGTACAACCCTCACTTGCTAATGTGCTTCATGCATGATTGCCTTAAAGCCCGTCCTTGGGTCGTGGAAGGCCCGGACGATCATGCATGGAGCACTTTAGCAGGTCAGTCACCGCCATGAGTCCGCAAGCAAGTGTTGAGAGGTATGCTGCTGATCAGACTGGCTTGTTTGTGTTTTGCGTGGCAGAGCTCAAAGAGGGGTCAGGATGCAACACGGTCATGAAAACAGGTGATGCATTTCTGCAACAGCTGTGATGTAAATTTGCAAGTGCTCTCCAATAGCAACTGTTTGTTGCATGTCAGCTATCAAGCCTTGTTTGGCACACTTGTCTGGTTACTGACATGCTTCGTACAATGAACAACTTGTTTGGCACACTTGTCTGGTTACTGATATGCTTTGTACAATGAACAAGAGTTAACATGGCCCTGAAACCAGCAGCCCATATTGGAGTCACAAGTCTGTCAAGCCGTTATGCGGCGTATGTAGATGTCAGAGGTATCTCCATACCTTTCAGATGCTCAGCGCGCACAACTGCAGCCTCTTGCAGCACATCTTCAAGTGGTAAGTCTTCTGTGGCAGGGTTGACATCCCAGTCCTCAGGCTCATTGGCCAAGGGGAAGGTCCAGTCAGGCTTCAGTTGGAATTCTGTAACTTGCCCATCTGCCCCGCAGAACCTAGGAGAGCCGCCACAACAGATCAGCTGATGTTCTTCATCTTGTAGAACAAAATTGCAGCACCTAGCCCATGAGGATACCCTTGAATCAACGTGATTTTGCAACTTAATGCGTGCTGCAGCTGAGCATTTGTCTGGCAAACAGCTATCGCCTGTGAGCTTATGCAGAACATAGGCGTAAACAGAGAAGCACTCAAGAGACGCCAGCAAGCCAAGCAACTTGTGCGCTCTGCAGGTGAGCATCCTATAGAGAAAGGCATCATGTGTGTGCGTATGTAACACATAGGCATGGAAAGAGCAGCAGTTGTTGCTGGACAGCACCTGAAGCCAGCCAAGCTGCCCCACTGGTCAATGGGCAAGGTCACACTCATGGTAGGCAGGCCTGTGATGGAGTCTGGCAGTGCACACGGCATGACCAGGCGCATGGGCCGCTGCAGCACAGCCTGCGCGGGCAGCCCAACTGCTGCTACTGCTGCTGCTGCTGACACTGCCGCCTCAGCATCTGACTTGCTCTTCTCTAGGAGCTGCAAGGCTGGCTTGAGCACTGGCTGCGACAGAATCTGCCGGCGCTGCCATAGATCCAGCACCTAGCAGTGCAGACATGAAATACTGCCACCCAAGTCTATTGACAATTGCTTTCACTCACTGTCGATGAAGGATGTAAGTCAGGCTTGCAAATGCATGCTAGCCAACCAGCATGCATTATGTTTTGTGCCAAGCCAGAGCAAGCAACAGCTGCAAGCAATTGTAAATCATGCGCAACATTCCACAAGGATGCGCATGTCTTGCTGAATCCTGCTGAGAATGGTCAGCATGTTCCGAGCTGGGCAAGCATCAGAACTGCCTGTCTAGCTGCAATTGGGCAGCCTGACTTCAGCTAGGCATCAGGCTAGCTGATAGATCAATCAAGCTTTGCTCTGCAGCACAATCATGAGAGCAGTCATGTCGTTACAATCCTGAGGGCAGGTATGGCATCACAATCCTGAGAGCAGCTACTGCATCACACCCCTGAGAGCAGCTATCCCTGAGAGCAGCTATCCCTGAGAGCAGCTAAGGCATTACAATCCTGAGAGCAGCTATGGCAGAGGTGTGTGAAGGCGCTCACCTTGCTGGCTTTGGTGATGCATTCACTGTCTTTGGCCATGGCACTGGCTATCCTGTGCAGCCCAGCAGCAATGACCCTGGAGAAGATTTTGGCAGCTTCCAGCTTGGCCTCTGAGCCATCCTTGCTCTCCCGCAAGCTCACCTGCAGAGGGAGCACCCAAGCTGACGTCTCTGGATTGTCTCATGCTATCACATGCTTTCACCATGTCTTGGACTGCAATGATACAGGCAGCTCAATGGAATGATTGCGCTTTTTGACTGAGCTTGAAGCATGCAGGCAGCTGTGCAGACACCTGGCTTGACTGACTTTGTATTACACGACAAAGCCACACTATCACAAGTACTGCACCATGGAAATGCCATACCTGCAAAAGGGAGTCCAGCAGATAGAACAGGTCCACCCGTTTGCTCATGGGTGCTGTCTCAATTAGGTCCAGCGCCATGATCACCAGCCTATGTGCAGCTGTTTTGCCCTGCTTGCCAGCTGCCGCCTTGACAGCAAACTGGGTCACCCTGTGCACGCTCTCCTTAGTTCTCTGCAGAGTGCTGTGCAGCAGCCCCTCAAAGTCCTGCATGACTGTTTTCAGATGTGCCTCAGCAGCTGCTGCTGCTGCTGCAGCAGTTGCTGCTGCCTGCTCATCAGTCACATCACCTGCTGCAGGTGAAACTGACGCCTCTGGAGCAGCAAGTTTGCTGCGTAAGCTAGATAGCTGAGTCAAGCCAGGTGGCATCGAGATGCGTGTGCTGGTTGAAGGAGCGCCTGTCAGGCTGCTGGTTTGCGATGACAACCTAGACAGGGGCTTTGCATGCGCTGCAGCCCCTGGAAGGGCAAAGGCAGGCAGAGGAATGCTTTTACTGCCCTGCAGAGTTGGTGCAGCCTTGCCGCCAAGAGCACTGGAAGTTGTTGCTGGTTTGGCAGCAGGTGAAGCAGTGTGCTGCGCACTATCCAGGATTGCTGCCAACCCTGAAGGCTTAGCTGCTGGTGCTTTGCCGGTGCCTGCTTTTCTGGCCGCTGCATCAGCAGCTGAACTGCCTGTCTTTGCAGCAGCAGCAGTAGATGGCCTTGATGTTGGCTGACTTGCAGCTGATGTACGATCAGGACCTTTCAAGGGTACTGTTGAGCTGGAAGAAGCTTTACTATGAGAGTCCTGACGCTGTTGCTGACGTGCTTCATGCTCAGCCTGGTCATCTGAAGGTGCAGCCGGCTGTTTGACTCTGAACGCTGCATCAAATGCTGTGTCATCTTCAAGTAACGCCATCTCTATCCTCTGACCAGCATCCTGCAAACAGCAGACTCGTTCAAAATGCATGCTAGACAGGCTCAGCAGACCCAGCTACATACATATCGGAGCGATCAATTGTGGCCGTCCAGCTTGGTCCTGCGCTAACTCAAAGGGTTTGATTTTTGATGTGATGTGTCGGTCAAATGCTGTAACCTGCAAAAAGGCAAGGACAAAAACAGGCCACATTTGCACAAAGCACTGAGCTGGGGTGTACAGACATGCTGCAAGACTTACCAGATTGCTGAGATGCAGAAGTTGCGCCAGAGAACAACATGCCAGGCAGAAGCAAACAGCAACATATTGCAGGTTGCAGCAGTGTAATTGCTTATGACCGGCCGCAGCAGCACAGCAGACAGCGCAGCACACTTCAGCACAATCTCAGCTGCTGACAGTCTCAGATCAAATGGCTCACTAGCTGAGGCGTACATTCGCTTGCAATCTACATCACAGGACACAAACAAGCAGCCTGCTGTACCTGTGTGTCTGAGACAACGTTTTGCTGACCAGCCAGCAGCTTCTTACTTCCAGCACTCATGTCTGATACCTTCTGCAACCGGCGGCGCTTGGGCTCTGTGCTGGGAGCCAGGTCAGGCTTGCTGTTTGCATTATGATCATGAGCATGCTTCACCCTCTTCTCGCTGTTGGCTTTTTGCTTAGCATGTTTCTGAGCCGCTGACACTGCTTTCTGACCAGCTGGCTGGGCACTGACTTGCTGAGCACCAAGCTTGTCTCCATTGCGCACTGAATCACTTGCAGTACTCAGTGGTGCATTATCTGACAACAGCGGGACTCCATTGCCACCAGGGACAGAATGTGTGCTGCCAAGAGCCTGGTCGAAAGGAACTCCAACTTTGTCAATGTCAGGACCCTGACCAGGAGGCGACTGAATGGGGACCTTAGCGATGCCATCAGGTTGAGCGGCGTCTGATGAATGGTGTTGACTGCTGATTGCAACCAAATTGGACTCTGAGTGGTGCTCTGACTGATCCTGTGACTGAGTACTATCCAGGATGTCTGGCTCAGTTTCCGCTTTGCGCTTTCTGCTGGGAGAGGTGCTAGGCGCATGCTGCTGACCTGATGCAAGTTGCAACTTAGCAGCAGCAGTGGCCGTCATTGCAGGCCGAACAGCTGATGGCTTGCTTGCATCATTTGGCATGTGATGATTGCTAGGCTCTGATTGCGGCTGCAGCTGCACAGCAGCTTCTGCACATGGTTTTGGCACATCAGAGGAGTGATTTGCTGAAGGTGACGTCACGCCAAGCTGATTGCTTGGAGCTCCTTCAGCTGCAGATTTGCTGTCTGGCTGAGTCTTCTGCTGCTTGGCGCGTAACTGCTCTGTGCGAGCTGCCAAGCTGAGCGAGGAGGCTGCATTGGGCTCAGTCACAGAAGCTCTGCCAGCTTCTGGCTGCTCGTTTGCTGTTGATGGCTGAGACACTTCGAGTGCTTGCCAGACCTTGGTGGCTGCAGCCTGTACAGCTTCGTTTTGATCAGTCAGCCAGCTGAAAGTGCGCTGATGTTCATCAGTGTTGAAGTACTTGGCAGAGAACCAGCCCCATTCCTCGTCACCATCATCATAAGCGACTTCATATGGGAACTCATCCCCACTGCGCAACTGCCTGACATAGCCTTCAAAGTCCTCCTCTTCTTGGTCCCAGCGAACCTGCATGCAATAGCACAGTGCTCTCACTGTTTGCCATCCAGATAGCTGCGTAAAAACAAACATGTGCTCACTGTGAGTCGCCGCCCAATTAGTGCGGCATCTTCTGGCAGAGCTGTAGAAGGTCCTGATGGGCTGGTCTCATCGCTGGCCGGAGAGGTGTCCCTCGCTGCTGATGCACTCTTGCCCCTTCCTCGACCTCTCCCTCTGCCCCTACCTCTGCTCCTGCCACGTCCTCTTCCCCTGCCTGCACAGAAGACTGGACAATCAAGAGCATGCCACAGAATGCAATACCGAATAGCGGACGCAAGCCTTGTGGAAATGCTACTTGGGCATGAACTGTACCTTCTGATGTTCCGGAGCTAGGGCCGAGGTTAGGAACAAAGAGCTCAGGCTTCTTGCGCTCCCGTGGGGTCCTTTGAGGAGGAGCCATTGTTCAGACAGTCCTTGCGTTACATGTCTCGGATCTAGCAGTTGCAAACATGTTCCGTCGAACACTGGTTTGTGCACTGAAGGTAAAGCAAAGCCTGCAACATCAACAGCTTCTACTGCCGCTTCCTTAGACTCGAAGGGCAAGCTAGAGGACAAAGCCACAGAATACTAAATTTGCTCAAGCAGGCCCTCTTGCTTTCCTGCAACTTGCAGTGGTGCGTGCAGCAAGTATGTCTGTCGAAGACGATGCGCTTTCTCTGCTAAGAAGCTTTGCGGCAACTCTCATACAGGCAGCTTACCGGAAGCACCAGCAAAGGCAGAGGTTTCTGCGTCAGGTACAGGATAAACGGGTGTTGCACCTGCGAAACGCTCGACTGCAAGCTCTATTCGCCCGTCTGTGCAGAGGCTTGCTGCCAAGCACATACAGCGTTGCTGGCGGCGGTACAACTGGCGCAAGGCATATCTCAACCGCGCTGCTTGGAGGATCCAGGAAGCTTGGAGAAATCGCTGCCGGCGACGCCTTTATTTGTTCTATCGGGATTTGATACGTTTCAGGTGATAGTGCTGCGGGACCAGCAGCAGTAGCAGCCGCTTTCCATATTTGATGACAACTTCAAGCACCGCCTGCAAGCACCCCAACACCAGGTCTTCTGAAATTGCAGGGAGGGGAGTCCCCCTGTAGACTTGCTCAGATGTATCAATCCCAGGGAGGCTTCGAACATAGATGCCTTTTCTGGAGTGCATCTGCGCTTCAGATTTGGTGGTTGCTCCTTCCCGCCCAAAATCCTGTACAAAATTTTCACACATGCCCCGGTCACAGACATTTGTGCCTTCTGTCCTCGAGACTACGCCGCTGAAAATGAGTCTGCACAATCAGGACGCAGGTACGAACAAATACACCCCTCAGGAAGATGTACTGAACAGCATAGGCACTTCAGACAAAGTCTAGTGACCAAAATGCATAGAATCTGGCAATGATACAAATTTGCAGCGCCAACAATGCTTGCCTGTAATGTAGGGACGCTCTGCTGGACATGACAAGCTGGTACAGGCGATGGGAAAACAATGGTTGGCGACCGATTGCTGATCGCTTGTTTGTAGAGCCTGAGGCAAGTGCACGGCAAAGTAAAGCTGAAGCTTCACAGCAATGGTTTCACTTCTGTCCAAAAGTCCGACGTCAGGAGAGGGAAGCTGCTGCCAGGCAGAGAAAACGGCTTTGGATGTCTAAAATGTACAAGTACGTGAACATGCTTGTCCTGCTTGCAGTGTGTTCTGGACATGTTGCCCAACTGACTCAATCAATGGATGTCCATCATCATCACACTAGCAGATTGAAGCAAGACAGGGTCATGACTGTGGTGCTTGTTGCATGCTCAGCAGCAGGTGCAGGCAGAGGAGCCTTGGTCTCTTGTTGTTGCCAACATTTAGGCGTGTGTCAACATGAACATATCAATGGCGCCATGCAGGGAGGGTGTCCAGACAGAGCAATGCTATGACAAAGAAGGGGTAGAAGACATTGATGATCTGGGAGCAGAAGCTGATTTGGTGCATTGGTCTAATGCACTTGATTTTGATGACTACACCAGGTATGCTTACTTCCAACAGTCAATTCGTCTGTTTTGAGTCGCAGCGTGGGACCCCAAGACAAGGTGCTGTCTTTGTCTGATGCTGCACGAACAAGTGCTGCAGCATGCTTGTTCAGCATTATACACCATGAACGAGTCTTGCGTCTGTGATGACATGGTCACACGCTGCAATTTGGACGCAACACTGCTACAGCAACAAGCAGCATGCAGTCATCAGCACAGCAGTGTCAGAATTGCGAGAAGAATGAGCATACAGGTCAGGACTTGAATGACTTGTATTGCATGCAGGTCATGGAGTACACTGGCTGCCTCCACAGTCTCTGAGGTCGCATGTCCTGAGGCAGAATTGAGACCAGAGACTGACAGCTGGGCCATAAATGCTGTAGCTTTCACGTACAGCTTGTCAGCGCCCTTCAAAGCAGCTGCCACAGCTGCAGCAGGAGCCACATCTGGCATGCTGCATTGTCAAGCGTGACTTGCCAGTGTCACGTCAACAATGCCAAAGTGCATATTCTTATCCTGTACAATATCAAGCCTGATTTGCATGTAACTGTTCCTGCTATGGTTTGCTGTACACATACATCATTTGACTTTCACTCCAAGACACCTGGATTGGGATTTTGACAACTCGCTGCAAGCCCTGGCATCTGTCAAGATTTGCGGTGTAGTCAATGACAATTGAGCCTGCTTCCAACTCTTGACAGATCTTTGCAGCTGCCAATGCCTGAAGCTCTTCGTCCCAGCAAAAAGATGTCAGCGTCAAGATAGATGCGCCTGTCAAGTCAGATTGTAGCAGGTCTTGATGATCAAACACGACGCCCGGCACCTGCAGGTGATCTCAAATGAACTTGGTCTCAAATGGTCAGAGTTGAGTGCAAAGGTCAGCGACTAAACCCAATAATGCAGTTGATACTTCACGCTTAGGAAAGCGTTGACACCTGCGCTTACCTTGTAGCGCTTTGCCAGATCCTGGGCAGCTGATACATGACAGCCAAGCAGCTCAACACCTGCAGTGATCAGGACCTTTTCAGCTGCATGCACAGTCACAACCAAGCACAGCTTCACCTGTAATACAGCGTACCTCTAGCTTTGACGCCATAAGTCAAAGCAGCATAGAAGACGAGCCAACCTATGCTGCTGCCCCAGACTTGGACATGCCTTCCATGTGTCACTGCTGATAACACATGTGGCTTGACCTGCACACTGAAGATGTACACGTCCAGGAGGTCATGGACAATCGAAGGAAGGTTGAGCAATGCGGATTGGCAGATCTGGCATGCAGCTTACCATGGGATGCTCAAAGACGGCCAGCCAGCTGTAAAAAGGGGTTGAACCATATGCAAAATTGTCCCTTGTCCATCTGCATACCACCACTAGTGCTGTTGTGCAGCGCATCACCAAAAGTATAATGCTTGATGAGTGGTGCACAATACAGGAGTAATTGAAAGAGCATAAACCTGAAAGGTAGTGCGAATCATCAAGATGCCAACCCCAGCAGATTAGACAAATGTGCAATTGTACCTGGCTATGCATCGTTGAGAAGGAGATTGCGGCAACGAGCTGCTCTTCTGAGCATGCAAGCCTGCAGCAAGTTGCTTGCTTGCAGAAGGTTGCATACCTGCTGCCACCAACCGCATGCTGAATGCTTGAGGCCATGGCTGCCTGGAAGAGCATGTTCTCCTGAAGGAGATGCAGTTGCTCTATAACCTGACCCAGCACGTCTGGCTGTGCTCGTGCAAATCTGTCTTGGGTCAGCCTGCGTAGCGCTCTTGCATCCTCAGATTTCAGGAGATCCCGCCTGACGTGCAGCATACAAAACTTGCCAAACTTATGCACTCCACAAAGACCATGCCTTTATTGTGCAGGCCACCAGAGACTAGATCACCATAAGGAACAAATCTGATTTCAGCGCACGTTGGATGCTTGTGACCAGACTGCACTGTCGATTTAGGTATTTCAAAGACAAGCATAACATGACTTGACATGACAGGGCTGTTCACCTTGTGTTTTGATGGCAGGTCATGAGCTCAGGTTTGCCATCAACAATTCCCAGTTCTAGCAGGGACTGTACTCCTGCTCGTTTCCTCCACAGGTGTAGCACTTTTGTCAGCAGATTTGAAGCTTCAATTTGGCTCCTGTGCAAGCGTACAAGGCTTGCAAGACCCCTATTGAACAGCCCCTGTCAGGCTTGTTAACTGCTGATGTTTCACCTGCTTGAGCTGACTTTGAGCAAAGCCTGCAGCAGTCTAAGACATTAGAAGGTGTTCATTTTGGCAATGCTGGAAAAGCCTGGCGCAGCCATATAAGCTTTTCAAGAGCTGTTCCACAGGAAACACATCACCTGATCTGTCAATGTCTTGAGCATGCAAAGTTCTTGCATGACAAGCCGAAACACAGCTGCTGCTCTCTGAGTTTGCACAGACTGTACTGGTCCGTCCTGAGAATGAGGCTAAGTCATGTGATGCATCCTTTTACCATAGATATGCAATGGCCCCCATGAGCTGACAAACGAGTCAGGGCACCTACAACGCCTTTGCCGTTGCAGTGTAATTTCTGCGCTGCTTCTTGCAGCTGGTCTATGAGATGCTGGACATCCTGGATGCCAGTGATCTCCTGTCCATAGGGCCGGGCGGATGTGCTGACGTCACTGCCGTGTGCGGTGAAGAATCGGACGCTCTGGGGCGTGTTATCCTCCCGGCTGTTGCTCGTGATCAGACTGATCATGTCAGGAGGGTAGGAACATACTCAAGCGGTCAACTGTCACACAGCCTGCATTGCGTAAAGCCTGATCTATGGCTGGCTTCGCCTGATCATGCTCAACGCGTTGATAACCTTGCGATGGGCCGATAGCAGCGTAAGTGGGCAAAAAGCCTGTCTGCCTCCGAAACCAGTCTACTTTTGTTCCCCTTGCACTGATGCAAGTGACAGGTTTGACTACAACGCCCGCAGATGAGCACAGCGGTTCGATCATAGCAAACCGCAGCATCTGCATGTTTCAGCTGCGCAGTCTTGATATGACCCGCAATGCTTATCGATGTTAACGACAGTGGACAGGCAAAGCCAAGTGATCTTTGTTTGACTTCACAGAACCAAAATTGCAGAGCAAGAAGAAAGCATGTGGTCCTTCTATATCATCTCCATGATCTGCGTGGCTGTGGCTACTTTGCTGCTGTGAGTGCACGGTCATGAACACTTTGCAGTTCGTTTGCTTCAGCAGCGCACTCCAGTCAGACTGTCTGTATTTGCAGACTGCGCTTCTATGCAGCATCAGGAGTGCCATTGTTCGTCAAAGCAACGGCAGTGATTGCTTGGCTGACCTCACTTTCGATTGTTGCTCTAGTCCCTGTTGATGTCTTGGACAGCCTACAAGGCACTAGTGGTAGCATCACTGGACCTCTCGGCATCTTGTGGAGCACTTCCTACTGGTACTTGCTACATCTGCATGCAGGCTTTGGTCTGACAGCTCATGCAAGCTTGAGCTATCTCAATGCATACTGTGCACACTCAGGACCACTCAAGTGTTATGTTGGGCTGTGGTGCCGGTCACTATGGGTTTTGTAGATGCTGGAGAGTTTACATTCCTTGGCAGGTATGATAAAACCTTTGCAGCATGCAGCCCAAGCCGTTTCTGACACTGTTGCAGCTGCCATGATATCGCCAACAGCATAAAGCTTGCAGCTAATGCTGCAGGCTATGGGCAGGGCTCAAGGACCATGCTCAATATTATATCATAATCGGATGTCTGGGGGGCGCGGGTAAGTCCAGGTGACCTTCTGTTCCTGTGAAAAGATACAAGTCACCACTGACGTTCCTTGACAAAGGATGCTCCCTGCAGGTCTTCTGGTTCTACTGATCTCTGGGCGACTGACCTTGTCCAACATATCACCTTTGGCCTTGACCCTCTCAAATACATATGGTGAGTAGCCCACTTTTGCCTATGCTTCAAGAAACTTGTCATGCAAGCTTGGCAGAGGCTGTGTATGCCAAGACATGTGAGCAACACCTGACAGCAATCGTGTCGAAAGCTGCTGTGCTGTCCTGACGACAGGTCCTAGTGTCTGTCTGTCCTAGTGATTAGCATCATGACTAGACCAGGTGTCTGACTGTCCTTGTTATTAGCATCATGCATCATAAAAGCGCCTGATTTATGAGAACTGCAGGTCTGGTTGCTGGAGTGTTTCTGCTGGGGTATGGACTGGTGGAGATACCTCGTGGCATGTGGAACCAGGCCAATCCTGAGGAACGTTTGCGCTCAGCATGTTACAGGTGCATACACTCAGAGCTGCAATGACCAGAAGTCACTTGTTCCTAACTTTGCAGGTTCTGTGCACTCTCACTGTTCAGTCTTGAATCAACATGATTGATTTGCTCAAAACTGCCGAAACCTTTGCAATCACTGCATGTGACAAGCAGTTATATCTACTGCATACACCTTTCTCAAGCACAACCACATCATACTGTAATCCAGCCATCTATGCTGTCACAATGTCAGGTCATGTGCATGAGTGCATGTATGAGTGCAGCTATATTGAATCAAAGCTTGGATGCTCTGTTGGCAAACACCAATCACTGTTCTAGTATATAAATGGTATCTTGTGGGCCCTTGTTGGGTCTCTGAAAGGACTGAAAGGGTTGTCCATAATAGTCAGTGATAATGAGTGCATGTCTGTGGGCAAGTATGACAATGCGCTGCAAGCTGTGTGGGTGAGCAGGCTGGGGCGGTGCGCAGACACGCTAGAGGATGCAGCAGGTGAGCTGCAGGCAGTGATGACCGTGGTGGAGGCTACCAGCCAGCCCATGTCACGCCGCGACCTCATGCGGCCCTACATGGACATCATCTACAAATATGCTCAGGACAAGTCACCCTTCAAGCCCTCAATGGTTCCCACGGTAATCACTTCTAACAGTCTGAGACGCAAAGGTCACTTGGGCATAAGTGTGTCTGCGACTTACACCCAAGCTGATGCATATGCCATACAATTCTGCACAGGGTGTAGTCGCTTCTGGGCCAGAAGTTCTGGAAGTCAGCGTGCTGGTCAATGCCTGACTGCTCATGTTCACATTTGGCTCTGAAGGTTTGCATCAGAGCTTCACACTGCTGTCACAGCCTCTTGTATGCGCATCTGACTTCATAAAGTTTGCATGCATGTTCAATTCATGACTGCTACACAAATGCAGTGTGACGCATATATCATCATATCATGCTGGCTTGACACATGAAGTATGATGCTGTTGCTGATGTCAACCCTGATCTCTGAGGCATGCAGCTAGGGCTTGTCCGATGCTATCAGGGTTCTGCAGCCCCTGCTCAGCTGCAGGGGCACGACCCTCGAATTGACCACACAAAATTGCCCCAATAGCAATGCATCACTGGTGTAGCCCACAAAAGTGCCCTGAACCCCCCACGAAATCGCGCACAATATGTGCGCAAAATCCACATTTCAAGAGCCCCTGTAGAGCCCTGGATGCTATGCATCTCAACAAAATTGACTGCGTTGGGCACCAAGCAAGTTGTTGTTATACTAAAGTGTCCTTGGAGGTACCACTGCAGCCAGAATGCAGTGGTTGGTTCTCAATTGCCTTGTCCTCACATCAAGAGCGTCCCAATGTCAAGTGTCCATGAAAAGATTACTGTATATTTATCTGATGCTATGCATTTCAAAAGGCCATGCTTGCTGTTGACAGGACAGCAGTGGGCGTGTGGACCTGGAGAAGCTGAAGGATGGCGAACTGGACTACGGCTGTGACCAAGCAGGCCTGGCTGAGCTGCGACAACGCACCCGCACAGCTGTGCACAACTATGAAGGTCGAAACATGATCCTCCAAGATGCATGCAGCTGCATCATTTGGACTAACAAATTACTTACGGCATGAATGCTTGAATGTTGCTACAATATGTGATCTTGGCAGAGCTCTTCCAAAAGCTTGCTTGTCAATGCAAAAAGGGGAGTCTGCTTCCAGATCACCAAGTCAACTATGAAACTCATGTTCAAGCCGCCATTGTATTCCGTAGCTCATGCTGTTCGCCAACATGCTAGCGCTGATACGCACAGCTTGGCTCCCAGCACAAGTGAACTCCATCATTTTCGTTGCGTGTTAGCAGCAGGTGCATGCTGCTGCATCACTTATTACAAGCAGACAACCAGTCACCCACACCTAAATGAATGAATGGAAAAATGACTCTTTCAAGCTGTGAGAAAAAAGCAAAGTTGACTGTGTGCTTGTTGCTGCAGGTCAATTTGCTGCATATGTCAACACTGTCACTGAGGCATTTGAGTTGGAGGCAATATGCAAGTGCCGCGCTAGCCGTGACTACACCCAACGCGGTATACCTTCAGCAGGTACGTCACCATGCTGGCTCTACAGTAAAGATACTTGTGCATACTTGTGATGCAGACGTAGACAATTTGGCGTCGTAGCAGCTATCGCAACTTTTCTGCAAAATGAAACGGCTGACGAGCGGTGGGCAACTTATAGCCAGTCCTCAGACATTTGCCTGAAACAGCAACTGCACTCCTGACATCAGCAGAATGTATGGAACACTTGCTTTGGGAGGCAGTGCAGCAGGCCAACACATCGTGCAACTCAGCTGCCTTGACCAGCCTACAGCTGTAACTGGGTTGATAGCCTGGAAAAGGCGCTCATTGACATTTAGTGCAAATTCGTTTCATTATAACAGCTTACACCTGGCAACGCATATTGCCGGGGCCAAGCCAATGCAACACCAGCTGATCTTGTACAAGTGTGTGGGCCAGCTCTGAGTTGCCTAGCTTACACCTTACATCGGGCAGTGCACATTGCAGGGGCCGAGCTGACGCATGCACAAGTGATGACATACATCGATGTGGGCAAGGTCTGGGTTGCTCAGGCTACAGCTTACACCTGGCAGTGCACATTGCAGGGGCCGAGCCGACGCATGCACCAGGGGTGCTGATGATTCTCAAGTATGTGGGCAAGCCATTGGTTGCCTAGCCTACAGCTTACACCTGGCAGTGCGTGTTGCAGGGGCCAAGCCGATGCACCCACAGCTGATGATGTACAAGTGTGTGGGCAAGCCCTGGGTGATGAGGGCAGGAGCCCTGGCCTTGGCGGCCACCTCCTTCATGGTGGTGTGGTCAGAAGCCACCATAGGGCTGGGCCGCAACCCTGACCTCTCACCCTTCTCCCTGGCACGTTCACTGCTCCAACCTCCTCCATCCTGCTGTCACCTGCGTTTGGTTGTTGTGGTTTATCAGCGTGTTTGCAATGGATGAGCCTTGCCAAAAAGGTCCTACATAGATGTCAGGATACTTTCTCTTTTTGTTCACCAAACATAACGGTGTGAAGACAGTCTGGGATCTAGCATAGCCAGCTACATAAGCTGTTGCTTGGGTGCATGCTTGTGCTGATGCGCATACTTGTGCTTGCGCGTGCTTGGAGATGCTCAACAATTGGTGGCAGTGCAGGCTATTCACAAGGACAAGCACGGCAAAATGGGGTCCCTGCTGCTGGTGATGCGCAAGTGGTTTGAACGCATACCATTTACGATGTTCAACAAGTCGTGACAGTGCAGGCTATTCACAAGGACAAGCATGGTGAGATGGGGTCCCTGCTGCTGGTGATGGGGCCCCTGGCCTACATGGTGCTGTGCTGCCACTACAGCCTCTTCCGCCTGGGCTTCATCAAGGTGTTCAACTTTCACCATCACGTGGTGCCACACTGCACCCACTCCACCAGCCTGCTGCGTAACGGCGCCTGGGCCTGCCGCTTCATGGCCCCCATCTGCTACAACTACCTTCATGTCATCAGGATGCAGGACTACTTCACCTCAGGCCAGGTCTCTTGCAGCTCAGCCCTCCTGCCAATACATGCTATCACTCTTGCCCAACTTACAATGCCGCAAGCTGCTGTTGCTGTGCATTGTCTTGGTGCTGCATTCCTATTTTGCATATCCAGGACGCCACTGTAATCTCAGGGCAAGTCTGCTGCAGTTCAGCCCTCCTGGCAATGCATGCTGACCATTTGGCTGCAAGCTGCTGTTGCTGTGCATTGTTTCAGTACTGCATGTACATTTGTTGGTGCATGCCTGGAAGGCAGCTGCAACAGTTTATCCATAAAACGCGCATAAGGCTGCAAGCATTACTTGTTGTTGTCATATGATGTCTAGCTTGTACAACATTTCCACAGCTTGCTAGATATGGTCTGCCAGCAAACGGAGTGACTTGCATTGCATCATATACACTGCAGCTCACCACAGTGCAGCCCATCAGCAGCTCTTTGTTACAATTACATTCCAACATTCTTCGAGAAAGTGTCAGGGCGTGTGCCCTGAAACATGTTGCCAGACTTGATAGCTGCTCAACAGAAATCTTCTCTCTAATTCAGCCCATCAGCAGCTGCTGTTGACGATCATTCATTGCTTCATCCGTTGATTAGAAGCGTTTGCTAAGCAGGCTCTCAAACCCAGCGACTAGATGCCACTGGTACAATCAGCTGATCTCCACGCAAGTCTGTCAGAAGCTGTTTCACACCAAGTAAGCTGTTGATGTGATGCAGACCATGGTGTTCAGCAAGAAGATGGGAGCAGCCTTAAATGATGTGCCCCTTTTTGGCACAGCCTTCAACAACTGGTTCCCAATAGTGGTGTTGTTCTGGTGTGGTGCGCTATTCCTGAATGTATGGCAGGCCATTGCCAGGGTGCTGCTGCCTGCCCGCTACCAGTTTCAAGACAGCGGCAGCAATGAGCACTTGGAGAGAGGCCAAGTTCTGATCAGAAAGGAGCAGGCATGTCCAGCAACACACTTTAACCTGATACATAATGCATGCCTGCTATCCATCCATTCATTCATTCATTCATTCATTCACTCCCCTTGCTAAATTGGCTTTAAAGCCGGCGACCAGCTTCCTCCACGCAATGCCTGCTATTCCCTCTGTGCAAACCATGCATGGCTGCCATATACACAGCATCAATAATCAGAACGTCAGGCGGTCAGTATGTAGGTCAACCCCTGCATACCGCCTGTTGCTGATGCTGCCAACCAAACCCCCATGACGGTGTTACGGATTGGTAGTGCGTTGGCAGTTCTCAGCTTTGCTGCTTGGATGTCGTGCAAGTCAGAAAGGGGTCCAAAGGTAGTTCACCCTGACACTTTGCCCTCAAGGGGTGCAGGGTATCAGATACACCCCGTCACCCCTATGATATGCAACGGATAATCCCTCACTCCAACTGAACTACCCCAGATCCCTTTCTGGCAAAGGCTAAGGGGCGCTTTCGTAGCAAGAAAGGGATCCAGCGCTTTACAGTGACTTCTACTGCCACTGTACTGCAACGACTGCCTGAACTCCCAGGAAAGTTGTCCACATATCAAATTGTTTGCACTTGGAGGTCACTGCAGTCAGAGTGCAGTGCCTGGGTTACCACTTACGTTGAGAGTGTCCTTACACCGATTGTCCCTACAAAGAGAAGTTGCTGTATGTGCTAGACAGCAAAACAACATTGCTGACAGGGATATGCATGCAGGATGCCAACCTAAGAGGGCTGCCCATTGCATCGTGCCTAGACATCTGGGGCACAGTGGAAGCCCCTTCAGGCTCCCCCATCAAGAGCCGCTGGTTCTTTAGGGGTCAGAACAAGGAAGCCAAAGCTGAGATGACTGCAACCAAGTCAGGCAGGGCCAGGTGAGGGCATGCTTGTGTCCTGTGATGCAAACTGCATGCGAATGTTTGCCTTAGCTAATGAGTTGAGTGGATCTGAGGCTGTCTGCAGGTGAGATCATGCCTAAGTGGTCTTCATTGTCTGCTTTGCTGCTGCTGTCGGTCACAAGCACAGGCAATGACACCCAGGTAGTATTGATAACGTCTTCCTGAAAAATACACCAGAGCCAGGTGAAGGCATCCCTGCACACCTCACCTGAGCTTGTCTCTGCATGCTCATGCTGCTGACCATCCTGCATCGCAAATCTGTGCATGCTTGTAGCGCTTTTGTGTCTAAGGTCCAGAAATTAGCATGTAGGTACTCAGACTTGGACTTTTGGCCATGTACAGAAGTGGCAAGACCTTGTGTTCAGGTCCTCACCACCGTATAGTCATTGCTTCTACTCAAATATGTCACAATGCTTCAGCACCGCAGCAATCAAGAGTGCATTAACCCCCTCCACATGCAGCAAGGTTGCTGTCTCTCCCTGTAGATGCATGCAGAGCCTCACAGCAAGCATGCTGATAACAAGGCACTGTCAATTCAGCCTGCAAGCAATCACCGATTTGAGCTAGTGGTGTTTGATTGCTGCTGTGATCTTTGCAGCATGCCATGTGCTTGACATGAGCTGTGCTCATGTGTCTTCAACAGGGACAAAGAAGCTTGACTGCAGTGTGGCAGCTTCTGTTCAGCATGCTGTACGTACAGTGCTTTCTTGATGTCACGACAGCATTTCATACCCAGAAATTTGTCACTGCATCAAGTTGTCACTACTCAGAATTACCATTCCAGGCAGAAGGCAGTGCTGGGTTCCACTTTCATTGCTGTCACATCAAGAATGTCAATTGTTTCAAGTGTCACTTGAACAGGAAAACACTTTATTGTTGTGTTTAACAGGTGTTTTAGACAATCTTTGCTGCATGTGCAGGCCAGATGCAGAGGGTGCCACACAAGATGAGGTTGCATCCTCGGCCCGCTCACATGCAAACCTGTCAGCAGCCACCCAGCAGGCGCTGGCAGGCAGCCGTGCGCACCATCAAGGCTACCCCCAAAGCAGTCCTGCCAGCAAATCCATCCACGCCAGTTCAAGCATGAACATGCCCTACAGCAGCCGCAGCAGCAACAGCAAGCAGGCTAGCATGCAGCCTCCAAGCAGTAGAGGCGGCAAAGCAAGTCAGGGGCCGGCAGCGCAGCAAGCCAAAGGTGGACTCGACTCTATCTTTGCGCGAATGTCACCAGGGCCACAGGATGATGGTTCAGATCGCATAGACGATGATGATCAGGATGGCAATCTGCTTGGGGCCCAGGAAGACAGCCTGTATGGGTCAAGTTACAGCTGGAAGCAGGGCAAACGATGACAGCCAGCCCTTGTTGTCTTTGGTCAAGGAGCTGCAACTCGAGATTAGTCCACTTTCACTGTGGCAGCGCATGGCTTATTTGGGCTAAGCTGCCTGCTGGCTTATCATGGGTGGTGCCACCTTGCACTGGCCTACAGTGGCTAAGCATAGTGCTGATCAGGGAGGATGGCACTCATTGTGCTTGCATAATTGGCTTTGGCCAGGTCAAAGGAGCATTGGCTCCAGACCAGGTGGCATCACCTCGTATGACAAGCCGCAACTGAATGAACAATTGCATAAAATGAATGTTCCTTGAAATGGACACTGTGCACTCTCACTGAACAATATGTAGATGTCACAATCATGAAATGCATTTTGCCTGGTTGTGTTCTGATTGCTGAACCCTAGAGGCAAACCTGTAGCACAAGCAGTAATGACAATCCAATCTAAACTTTGGTAGTGATGAAGGTAAACGATTGACAAGTGCAAGCAACATCCTTTTGAGCTGCCTCTGCATCTTCACATTGCGCATCAGTGTTCATTCAAGGTCTTGGAAATAACATAAAACCAATATGCTTCCGGATCAGCCTTGAATTGAGCAGTGCAAGGAAGAGAGCGCACAAACATTATGCATTTCGAGCATGCACAAACATACACATGCAGAATACTTGATGTGAATGCAAACAATGAGCTACCTTTCATTAAGTACTGATGCTCCAACCCTTGGCATATCAGCTCTGCATCAAGCTGTTTGCGCATGCGCAAGCCCATGCTGCCAGGCACGCCTGCATGCACGCTCAGACCCACAATGCAAGAGAATTTTCCTTATTTAAAGGGAATATCGGTGGTTTATCTGCAAGTGGATCCAAGCCACTACCGGGATGCTTGTATAGGCCGTGACCGCGCTTGGTGAACCGCAAAGCTCGTCCGCCTGGCCGCTGTCAAAATGGCCCTGACCTGCACGTCAGCTTTCACTTCCAAAGCTCCGTGCTTCGTGCACGCTCGGGCCCAGGCTACTAGTCGTGTTGCATCGCCAAGGCTCGTAGTGTGCTCGTCTAGGCGTGGGCAAGAAGCCGATGCACAGCAGGTGAGATTTTATTGTCCTGAAAAGGTTTCCAGCTTTCATCAAGGCTCAACGTTGTTCGCCGCGGCGCCGTAAGGCGACGGTGACTCAGCATCAGATATAGACGTGATCGTTACACGTACAGGCCATTGTAGTCAGGTTGGCAGCGGCTGGTACAGCGGCTTCAACTCTGCTGGCAGCAGGCAATGCTCAGGCAGCCACAGAAATCGCCAGCCTAGCAGCTGGCAGGGACAACCGGGCCACCACACTGCTGCTTTTGCTAGCCCCAGCTCTCGGTTGGGTCGCCTTCAACATTCTCGCCCCCGCGCTTAACCAGCTGAAGGGTATGCAGAACGCAAACTTGAAACGCAGCGCCGCAATCGGCCTCGGCCTCAGCGCAGCTGCTCTGTTGACGACCCAGGAAGCCAATGCCGCAGAAGAAATCGCCCAAGTGAGATTTGCCTTGCATTAGAGGCTGATGCTGGCCATCCTTCCGCAGCATGATTGTAGTAGTGCTCAAAACCTGTGTTTTGCACTGCAGCTGGCAGCTGGGCGGGACAACAGGGTGCTCATCATTGCCACTTTGTTTGTGCCAGTCGTCGGCTGGGTTGCATTCAACATTCTAGGGCCTGCTCTCAACCAGCTTCAGGCTCAGGTAGCAAAGAACACAGACTTGCCCATCCCAGGCAAGGGCAAGCAGGGCAAGGGTGGCCGTAGGTGATTGGCATGACACAACACACTTGAGAAGATCTTCACAATTCTGCTCCCACTAAGTCGCATCCTCTTTGCGGACATGATACAGACCAGTTTGAGAGGTTCCAGCAGTATACGTCAACTAGCATTTGACAATTGTTGGACTGAGCGCGAGTCAAAACAAATGACACCCAAGTTCATCAGTTCACTGCTTCAGCCACATGTAGGGATCAAATAGCGGAATTGCCACAGACACCCTAGCATCTTTACCTTCATCACAAAGCATTTTTCACAATGTTACATCCTGCCCCATTACTGCACCTATGCTGTAAGGCAAAGCAAGACTGGCAGGCACCCCATCAGTCCTTGCTCTGCATGAATAAAGCAGGTAGCACATGCAGAACCCCACACACATGCACAAAACCCACTGTCATGATAGCCACTATTCCAATGCCATAGACAAACCAACTGAGTGTGATCCCGGCTTGTTCCCCAGATACATATCTGCCAAAGTTGTTGAACATTGCATACTAATTTAGCTCTTTAAAATGCATGCATGCATGCAGTCACTGATCCTGAGCCACACATTGCCACATAATGTGAAAGCAGCTCTTGCAAGCAAATGTGTTGTAGGCAAGACAATCAGAAACCCAATTTCACCAACTGCTGGTGACAGAGCCTCTTATCAAATTCACCACACAAGCTCCAAATTAGAGATCAGAGGCAATTGCATTGTGCTTGCAAGCACACTTTTGTTTCCTGATCAATGGCTCCAGCAGGGACCATGACATCATGATCCTTCTGCAGCTGCCGCTCAAGACAGCAAAGCCAGACGCAGAAATGTGACAAAACAGCAGAGCTGAACCTGTAGTGTTACCTGGGAGCCCTGCCTGTTCAGATTTGGTACAAATCTGTCCAACTAAGTTTTTATTGATCAGCAAGAACTACATGGGCATTTGTATGAATCGCTACACTGCGTTGATTGAAGACATCATGGTGCAAAGTCACGTACCGTAGTACCACAGAGCCAAGAAACTGTGGTCAACACACTTCTGTACTGCATTGCAGCTCTGCTGTTGTACAGACAGTCCTGGATGGACTGCTTGCATCTTGTTGACCAATACATTTAGTATACTTGAGCGCCAACTGCAGCACATTGCTTGTCAGCCTGTGTTCAGTCGCGTCGCTGACAGTCCAACATGCATCGTAAATCTCGTGTCATTTCGTTACATCAGCTGTCGCTGCATTGAGCATTGTTCTGCGATACGCGCACACGAGAGCCGTGAGGAAAGTGAATGCAGTCTCAAGACCTGGCTCAACTGTCAGAGTCACTCTTGAGCCTTCTTTCTGTTCACAATGCGCGCAATCAGAATCAAGGGCACTTTCTCCCTGCCCATCAGCTGCAGCATCAAGCAGGACAGCCTCCGCTGTATTCGCAAGCACACCCACAGCATGAAGGCCAATACTCCGCGAAGCCTCTTGGTGCTGAGCACTTGAATCAGCATCAAGGCACGAATGACGCTTGGGTGCGGTCACTCGGCGCATTCCGCGACGAGCGATCTGCGCCCAACGCTGAAACCTCAATACCTGGACTGGCACAGCAGAGCCACTTGCAGCAGAATAGATTGTCACCACCAGAAGATTCCAATAGCAGCCCAGCAAACAGCAATGCTGCTTGGGGCAGCTTCCCAAAGGGCGAGCAACACAGCCACAGCCTGCCAGATCAACATGGATTTCCAAATAGCAGCAAACTGGCAAGCGGTTTATGGGGTGGCAGCCTCTGGTCCAATGGAGGTGAAAGCATCTGGTCTACATCCACTGATCGCCCGCAAGCAGATGCACAGCTGCAGACACCTGCTGGCAATGCTCCACAAAACTCCTCTTTGCTGCATTCTGTCTTGAATCATCAGCACTTTCCTGAGCACCAGTCAGCGTCCAACTTTTCAGCACACCGACCTGATCTAGGTGACGTTCGTCACGCTGTATCTAGCAATGCAAGACCTCAGCTGCCTGCCAACCTACCATTCACGCCAGACCAGCAAGCTGAGCTGCTACAGCAAGGGCCATCTGCTTTGCTGGCGGCTCTACAGGCTGGAAGTCGTGCTCAGCAACCCATGCCTAATGGCCATCATCATGCTGCACCCCAGTTACTTGATGGCCACCATCTCAACGCACAGCAGCAGCATATTGCCCAGATACCGCATCCTCTACAGATCCTGTTGCAACAACAGCAACAGCAGCAGCAGCAGTTCCAGCAGCAGCACCAACTGCCACACATGCATCAACAGCAGCCACATTTGCAGCAACAGCTGCATCATCAGCGCCAGCAGCAGCAGCTGCAACAGCAACTGCAGCTGCAGCATCAAAAGCAGCAAATGCCAACTATGGCTCAGTCACCTCCTGTGACTGCCCACCTTAGCAGAGCCCCACCACCAGGCTTTCCTAGGCCATTGCAGCAAAATCTGCAAGAAGCTCAGCTGCAGCAGACTGCAGCTGCCCGCGCCTCACAGGTAGACACAGGACTGTTGCCTTGAACGCTGCTTTGGCTGTCAGGCTGACGGTCTTGTGGCATCCCAAGCGTACCTACAAGGCCTTGTAGCTTGAGCAACGTATTGAGTGCAAGCATGGATGCTGTTGGCTGTATGCTGCAAAGTTATGCATGCTCTCCTGCCTGATTCGTGACAGGTAGCTTCAACAGCTTTTTGTCTGCTGCTCTGTTTCAGCTGAATTGCAACACTACGTCCTGAGTCCAAGCAATGCTGTTCTTGTCAAGCCACAGGGCTTGAGCAGGCTTGTGATGATGCACCTCCATGTCGACCAAGGAAGATCTGAAATCACATTGTTCTGTGTGACTTCCAAACCTTGAACATCAGACGTCCTTATCATGATGCTCAAGATCAGCCTGTCTGGTGAAACAGGACTTGTGCCACACACACCTAGCAATATATGCTAGAAAGTATAATGATAACTGATATTGTAACTACCTGCAGGGCTTATGCAATGGCATGCGTCCCCCAGGGAGCAGCAATGGCAATGGCCCACCTCCCCCGCCCCCTCCCAGGCTGAGCCTGTCAGCTAACCCAGGACCAGCCAAGTACACCGTCAATGATGGTCTACGGAACAACCGGTCCCAGTCCATAACATTGCCCATGCATGCCAAGTCTTCACAGTACGCACTCTTGCACCTGCACTCCCTGCCCCCTGGTGCCATCCTGTCCTGGCCGTGCAGCCATCACCCTGGCAAGCTAAGCATGTCTATTGAAACACCAGGAGCTTGTTGATGCCCTGATCTGAATATTGTTAAGATTTGTTGCATGAGTTTCAGTGCAGCATATGCAACATGTGTTGCAGTCAGCATGTGCTGCTGCCACAGGCTTTAAAGGCATTTACTCTATTTGTTGCTGATTGTGATCAGCTCACACGCTTTACTTTGTGCTTCACAGCAGATAAGTGCAGATGCCTGCTTAGCATCATGACAGTTTGCAGCAGTACGTGACACAGTCATACTGCAACGACACCATTCTTCTGTCAGAAAGCAACCTTCTGACCGGCAGTCCTGTGAGTACTTGATGTGCAGTGGCACCGTCCATGTGAGGTGCCATAGCCCAAAAGGCACTGATTTCGCATCACCCCATCAGGTTGCCGGAATACAATGTGCAAAGCAACATGACTGTGCATGAGCAAGGGGATCATATCATGTATTCATGTCAAAGCATCTGCAAATTTGCACAGGCCGGGCAGGCCATATGGGGTCGCCTTGCCCAATGCAGACATGCGGCAGCTGTCATTGCTAGCTACATGCACATGCCTAGAGAGATTACGTCACATATCCATTGAAAGCAGCTGTACTCAAGACTGTCATGTGAAATGTGCATGTGCAGGCAGAACAGGCCGTATGGGGGAGCCCTGCCCAAGGCTGATATGCACCAGCTGGGGCCAGCCCTGCAAGAAGTGGTGGACCAGCTGCGGCCCAGCCCTGAGGAGCAGCAGCGCCAGGGGCAGGCCTTCCAGCAAGTGCGCACTGTCCTGCTGCGCCGCTGGCCCCATGCCCAAGTGCACCTCTTTGGCTCCACCGCCAACTGCCTCAGCATCTGCAACAACAATGATATTGATGTCTGCCTGGAGCTTCCAGATGCCATCACAGACCAGGTACAGTGTTTTCTTTGCGTAATGACGCGCAACATAGTGATGCTCTGGCTGTCACAGCAATGAACATGTCAAGTAAGCACTGCATTTTGAGACAATGGTGCTTCTGAGTAATGACGACTTGATGTAGTGACAAATTTGTTGGTCAGAAAGGCATTCATTACAACAAGAAGTTACTGCAGCATGTGCTGCCTTGACGCTCATGTGCTGTGCCTGGATTGCTAGACAGCTTGTACAGGACTTTCATGTCAAATTTAAGATGAATTTTGAGCCTGTGAAGCTTCAGTCTGTCATGATGCCAACCTAGAGCAACGCCCTGATTTGGCTGCTTGTGTTTCCCATACTCTTGAGATGTCAGACACGCTTCACTCAGTCACAGACCAGTACGGTGCAAAACAAGGACAGGATAAGTGGTCAATGTGTTGCTGGGCACTTATCAGGTACAGAAGCAAAAGTAAACCCAGAGACACTCGGCAGACAACTGTCAAAGACTAAAGACACCGTCCACATCCAATGGAAATGGTTCAGGTCAGCACAGGACCAAACTGGTCGGAGACAGTTGATTGCTACAGTACATACCTAGCTGGGCCTGATGAGCCTGTCCAGCATGCATTTCAAATGAATAGAAAAAGATGAAAATGCATGAGCTTGTTGCTGTTGGGCGTGCAGGCAGGCAAAGGAGAGATTGTGGAGCAGATGGGCGAGCTGCTAGAAGAGGCAGGCATGCGGGATGTCTTGCCACTGCCCAAAGCCCGAGTGCCTGTTGTCAAGTTTGTAGTTGCTGACACCAGCACCAAGGTCAGACTTTCATCCCCCCAGCTGCCTCATCTGTCTTGTTCAATCTTGTGTGGTAAGTGTTGGCAGGCACAGCATGCTGGTGGGCTAGCAGAGCACTTGTGCATGGCTGTGCAGCTTTGTTGTGTGTTTGGCAAGTGGGCAAATGGCTGGCAGTGTGTGCGGCTGAGTGCTCAGCACAGCATGCTCATGGGGTGAGTGTTGCCAGGCACAGCATTGCTGGGAACTTTGGGATCTCAGCAGTCAGTTTTGCAGCACTAAGTTGCAGTAAATGTGGTACCCATGCCATTAGATTTTAAGTGCGAGCAAGTATGCAGCTGACATTAGCTGGCTTTCAAACACACCAGCTTTGTGTGACCTGAAAAGCACAGTGTTTACTGACTATGACAGCCAGCATGAGCAGGCTGCAGCTTCAGCATTCACACTTTCTCTAGCCCCTGCCCACATTCTTATAAGCCTAAAGTGTCAGCCTGCTGAGTTTCTGCCGACATTGTTGCAAGCTTCAAGTGTCAGCCTACTGAGCTCCTGCCCACACTGTTACAAGCTTCCCGTATCAGCCTACTTAGCTACTGCCCACATTATTTCAAGCGTAAGTTGTCAGCCTGCTGCGCAATGGCATCACAGCCTGTGCAACATTTGCAGGTAGACGTGACTGTGAACAACATCCTAGCCATTGTGAACACCAAGCTGCTGAAGGACTATGGAGCTATAGATGACAGGCTGCTTCAGCTGGTGTTTGTGGTCAAGCTGTGGGCCAAGAGGCGCCAAGTCAATGACAGCTACCGAGGCACCCTGTCCAGCTACTGTTACGTGCTGATGTGCATACACCTGCTGCAGCAGCGCTCGCCCCCTATACTGCCCTGCCTGCAGGCCATGGAGCCAACCCATGTCAGGTGAATGCTTCCTTTCTGCCTTCATTGTCTTGCCAACATCTGCCAAAGTCAAGCCCCATCTAGCTTGAGCACTTGTGAGATTGAACAGCAATGCCTCACCTCAAGTACAGTTTCAGCCTTCCATGATCACTAAAATGCCGGAAAACAAAAGGGCTTTTCTCGAAAAATTGTATCACATAACCAGTCTCCAACATCTCACTGATTCAGGGTTCACTACCTGCAGCCAGCAGGCTTCCCTGTACAATCAAGTTTGGCTGCACTTGAGCTGCAGAACATGAGGAAAGCTGTGCTGGTCTGCATGACGCAATCCGTGGCAATGTATGTCTCACATTGTAACAAAAGCACATGATCTTCCAGCTGATTTGCATTAGACAAAGCAATGCTAAAACCTCATTGACTGCAGCCTGCCCTGTTCAATCACAAGCTCAGCTTCCAGAAATCACTTTGCCAAGACCTCTTTTTGTAGCATGTGTGAGCAAGGGCGGCGCACTTCAGGGTTTGCTGCCTTGTACAAGCATTGCCAATGCCTGCAGGACAGTGGGGCAATGGAACTGTGACTATTTTGATGACATCAAGTCTTTGGAAGGGTTTGGAGCGGCAAACAAGGAGGGCTTGGCCGAGCTGGTGTGGGCTTTCTTTGGCTACTGGGCATGGCGTCATGACTACAACAATAGTGTGATCAGTGTGCGCACGGGCGGCTTCCTAACCAAGTCGCACAAAGAGTGGACACGCCGTGTTGGCAATGAGCGGCATCTGGTCTGCATCGAGGTAGCTTCTTGCATGGATAATGATTGCATGCATGCTCCCATGAGTTCAGTCCTCTTGCATGACACCGTTTGTTTGCATGCCTGGGTTCAATCCATCATTTACTGACATGAGAGTCTTGGCATCAGCTTGAGAATGCCAGAAGCCTATGCATTTCTTCTTGTGAGGCAGGGTCAGGGCTCCTGCAAGCTTTTGATATGGTGTTCACAATGATGCCAGGGATGCTGTTAGTACTGTTCATGCTGGTGTTGATGACATCAATGTCAACCCTGATGATGATAAGAATGACAATGACCATGACAATAACAGCAGCAACAATTCTAGCACAATCGTAAGGTGTACAGGGGGCCCAGATTCTGTTTTGCCAGGCTGGCGTCTTTTGAGCATGGTGCGAAGTGCAGGATCCCTTTGAGACAAGTCACGATCTTGGACGCACTGTGGACAGGCAGACGAGTGGTGTCTTACACAAAGAGTTTGAACGGGCAGCTTGCATCCTCAGAGACCTGCCTCAGCCCCTAGACAAGTTGATGGACCCCTACAGGGCCGGTAAATCTGACTGAGGATGTAGACAACATGTACTTGTATTGGAGTATGCTTTACACAGAGTAGACTCATAACGCTTTTCCAAGTCTTCAATGTCTGGCGGTCTTGCCACTGGTGCAAAGTATTGTACTTGAGACAGACAGCTGAAAACATACATACTGGCCTTGCTCTGATATTATTTAGAAGCCCACTTTCCAGTTAACCTGATTGATCTGGAGTTAAGCTGTATCAGAGCAAGGCTCAGTCATAAGTGGAGCAGCAAACAGCCGAGTTGCAACACTGGAGAGACGTTCAGCAGCAGTGCTTGAGACCAACTGTTTGATGGTCTCAGCACAAGGGTTTATCAGCTACAGACAGCTTTTTATATTTGCCACCAGGCACCAACTTTTGGACACTTCCGCAGCGTCTTTCAAATTTTACTTTGATTGCATAAGGCCTACAATTTGAAAGGCGTCTGTGACTCAAGAACGAGAACAAATTTACATTAAGGTTTATGGTCTGAATTTGCATTGAGCTGGCACAATGGCCATGCCTGGTGGGGTCTTGTTTCTGCGAGAGGCCATATGCTAAAGGAGAGCAAACTTTGTGATTTGGCAAGCATATTTTATCCCAATAATTGTCTGTGGCTGCTGTCACTCGGATGTCACAGCTCATGTCTGCTAGCAGTCCCTGCTGAAATGACTTTAGCACAGATTGGCAAACGTCTCGTTGAATACTCAAGCATTGTGTTGTCAATGAGGCACAGTTGTTTTGAGCTGTGCAAGACGCACCTTTTGCTTCTCTGCACAGCTTGCAATCTCTTTTTAACAACTAGGAGCACTGTTTTTTGAGGATGTCTTGCTTTCACTCCCAGTGCAGACTGCTGAGTTTGGCATGACTCAGTCTGTGCTCCTCTGTGTAGCACCTTCAGCCTACAAGTCTTTGACAGCCTTGTAGATTGGAAGGCACTCCCTGTTGTGTTAGCTGTTTGCACACTATATGTCCTAATTGGGAAGCAGTGTACACATGTGTCAGCACAATGCGCGTAATACATGTAATACATAATATATATCACCAATTGTAATACATGTGATACAATTGGTGAAAGGGTCTGAAGGTGCAGCACATTTGCAAGTGCTGTATCGCAGATCATGCATGAAGGCAATCATCTTGGGTCACTGCAGCAATGTGAAAAGCCTTACACTTGTCTCTTGTGTCACGAGCCTGATGAGCGCTGAAGTGTTGATGAAGCATACATAAGCCTGCTGCTGCACAGCCTATTGTCCCAGACTTGCCAGCCTAAAACTGACCTTCCATGCAACGGTGGCAGCGGTGGCAAGTCAAACGCCTGAAATGCATTGCCATCAGCAGTCCGAGCACTTGCGGTGAGCGTCACCAACCCGCAGTCCTGCCACCACGAGCGCGTACTAGCAACAGATTGACCGTGTGCAAAGTCTGACGAGCGTGCAATTTTCCGCGCGACCGGGCTGCCAGATCGAGTAGAGCATCGAACAATAGCACATGTGTCGAGCTCAACTTGACTTGCGTCTATTCTTGTGAATCAAGTCAGCATATGAGCAGCACAGCTTTTGACGACCGCACAGATGCGTCGACGTCAGATTTTGCAACTACTTTTACCGGCGAAGCGATAACAGTAAAACTCCTGTACAGTCAGATGGTTTCAGTCGTTCAGCAGCGCAGCTCATTCCAGCAACAAAATAACACGTGTTGCAGGAGGAAAGTGAAAGTTGGCTGGCATCTTCGCATCGTGCCTCTGCCATCAGGAGTGGAGTCTTGCTTGCCCTGCTTGTCTTCAGCTTGACTACAGCTTTGTTTGGTGGCTTTGGGCTGTTTTCCTTACTTATAACCAGAAGCTTCTCGCCAGCAATTGTGTACTATGAGAAACCACTCTACTTTGACTACACTCAAGCAGATGCAGTAGCAGTTGCACACTTCCTCCCAGCAGCAACCTACAAGAAGGCAAATGGGGCTGATGTAAGATTGATACCACTGGTCATGAGCCACAGCTTTCGCTGTTCTTGCTGCACTCCTGAAAACCGCTTGAGTACCTACTCACACATCCGTGTAGTGTTATTGCTCAAATGCTGTTATTGCTCAGCTTCAAGTTGCTGCAGGCAGCAGCTGCACAGGCCAGCTTTTTGCCATCTGGTCAGCGCTTTGACTTATGGTTGGAGCTTGCCATTCCAGAAGCTCATGGACAACAGGGCGATGAATTGTTCCAGGTGCAAACTCTGATATGCTGGATATGACTCACAATTAGCAGATACATGCATAAGCATTGGCAAATACTGCACCTTAATTGCTTGTCAACTTCAAGATGTTGACACAGACGTGCATACACCATATCCTCCACACTGCACTACTACTGACCACACAGACGTGCTATCAGCCTCATGTCTGCTCTCTGCACTGCAGGTAACAGGAGAAATTTTCACTGCCAATGCACAGTCCATAGAGAAGGCTAGCAGACCGTGTTTAGTCAGGCAACGATATTGGATCAGCAGAACAGTCAGGTATCCATGCTCAAATTGTCATCAAACAAAACAATCTTATTGGCTGGCAGCAGCAGAGCTTTTGTCTTTACTGAGGCCATTTTTGAGCCTGCTGATGTTTGCTGTCTGATCGTTTGTTGCTCTAACAAGATGCACACTCTGTCTGCGTTGCTGTGCATGACAACACCACACAACAATACATTGAGCTGACAGTGGTATTTGCTATGTTGCACCAGACTTTGGCTGAATGCACCTTTTGTCATCTTGGGCCTGTGGGACGAGCGGCGAGAATTTAAAGTGGAACTTTTCATTGATCACAAGGAGGATGCCACAACACCATTCTCTCTGTTCCAAGCCACCCTTCAGGTGAGCTGGCAAGGGTGCTAAACACTGCATTCATGTCAACAGTGCTCTTGCATATAGTTTTGTGCTTATGCAGTGTGCAAGCTGTGATCAAATCATCAAACCATTACTGGAATGATGACCAGGCAGACTACCAAATGACAACTTTGCTGCTTGTCCTCATGTCACATTGTCCCTTTTCAGAGGTCACTGCTATCAAAATGCAGTGATTAATTCTCATTTGTTTTGTTGCTCCAACTTATCTTGAGGGTCCATTGATAGGACACTTTAAATGCATAGGAATTGTGAGATGATGTGTGCAGTGTGGCTGCAGGCATCAGCAGGAGGTGGCCGCTTGCCACAGCTATATGACGCCAAGGTTCATATACAGCTGAGACTGGGGATTTTGGCTTGGCTACTGAACTTAGTACGTTTTGCCCTTTGCTCAACCCAAAGCATCGATGTCAGCTGCATGATGCAGAGCAGAAAAACAACACTGACAGCAAATTGAATGCCAATACGTTGCTCACTCATGATGCACCTATTTGTAGGAGCCTTGGATCGTTTTGCAGCTGCTGTGTCTTGGGCACAGGCTTTTCAGACAAGCTGCTGTTGCAGGTTTGGTACCGACAATGGGCATGGATTTTGTGGATCCTTTCCTTTCTCATGCTTCTTGGAGGCAGCACCGGCAGTGTTGGCTTGTGGTTCTTTTGGGTGGCTACGTCAAAGGGGCCAAGCAGCGACTACTCTGGCACTGGACATGCTGCTTGCTCTCAACATGACACGACTGACATCGATGGGGACCTTAGTGGAGATGAGTCAGTCAGTGCTGAGGACCTACAAGGTGAACGAGCAGCTGATATGCATAAGCTGCAATGCTTGCTGTTCCTTTCAAGCTGTAGACAGCACATGGCGTCAGTCGAGAAGCCTCAGCAGGCACATGCAGCATGCTGACGACTGAATTGGTGCCCTGTTGTGCATGTCATGAAAATGCATTCAGGCTGTCCATGCAAGGGCTGAGGCTCATGGCACTGCAGGAGTTGAGCAAGAGCTTGAAGACGAGAAGCGGCGCAACACCAGTAGGCAGAGAAACTCTGAGGGTGGCTCCTCACGGCAGGCACCTTCAGCTGCACAGCGACGGAGTCAACCTGATGCACGAAGAGATTTCCACAATAACTTTGAGCCATCAAAAGTGAACAAGAAGATTTCGTAATAGGTTGCAGGCAAGGTGGCCAATATGTGTCACAGCAATGTGTCAGCTTCCCCACTGCACAGTGTCATCTTCTCTCTGAAATATGTGACTGCCGAACTGACATTGTCTTTTCATACATTCACAAGCTTGCATCAGGATTCACCGACCATTTGCTCAACAGACCCCAGACTGAGCAGCCATGTATCAATTACGTTTCACACGTTACACGTGCTGCTGGGTAAAGGGTTTGTGGAATTGCAGAGATGAAAGCGCAAGTAGTACGTCAAAGTAGCGAGGTTGCCAACAATGAAGCAACAGGGGCCTAGGCAATGTATGCAATTCAGATATCAAACGAAGTAAGATGCAAAGCCCACAATGCTGACTGTGATGTAAACAGAAATGGGCGCAGAGCTATTCCTCATAATTGGGCCAGTCATGGTCAGTATGTCTGATAGACACTGGCTTTTTAGAGGTTTGAGTACATGGCTGATGGATCAGGCCAGAAGGAAGCCATCTAGAAACATCAACAACCAACAGACCCAATTGTGTTGATCCAGACTGTTTGACAGGCCTGACAGGTGTTACTTGGGCTAACATGCCCATGTTGAGCCCTTTTGTCACAAGCTCAATCTTGACACGCCCAAAGTCTGCAGAAGCAAGCATCCGTGCTAAATTGGCAAGTGCTCAAACCCAGAAAACAATGGGTGACCGAATTCACAATGAGTCAAGCAGAACAACTTCCTGTGACAGTCATGTTGTGGCCAAGGTTCCCTTTTGCAGTCTGGTCTCAATACTGAACTGGATATCCTTGAGCTACAGCTGTGCTGATGTCAATCTGAATCCATGCTTCCCTGAACATCATAACTCACACATCATGACGTCTGAAATCTGGGCACATGCCCAAGCCTAGCATTGAAGGATATTGCATTGCTGCTGCGCCTGCTGGCTGCGATCGCAATAGACAGCAATACAGTATACCATGAGGGGCATAGGCAAAATCTACCTGTTATGCTGCATGGATAGCGTCATGCCGCTGTTGTTGAAGGCAGGCTGATATTGTGAGAGCATGGTCTTCACTTCCGCCTCCCACTGAGGATAGCTTCCCGCATCAGGACTGAAGCAGAATATGCCAACAACAGAGCCTGCATGTGCGGCCAACGCTCTGATATGCATTATTGTGTACAGGGCCAGTGTCAACAAAGATTTTGCCTTGCCTACGATAGCCACAAGAAGCCAATTGGAATACTGCTTGCCGCCTGGCTTGACAAGATAGGGATGTTTATTAGCAACGACTTCGACCTGAGTCATGAACTCAGCCCAGAGCGCGGGGTCAATTCTGCCTTGCAGTTGCGGAGGAGGCAGTTGGGGACCATAGTTCAGACGAATTGTCCTTCCACCACGCAGTCCAGCAGAACTCTTGAGAAATTCGATGTTTGCTCGGTTCGGAGTCTGATGGTAGGCCATTTCACTTCAGACTGGAAGCAGGATCACTTGCTTGCCTGCAACAGCTGTTAAAAAGATGCCAGTACCAGCGTTCTGACGCACTGCAAACTCTTCTGCAGCGCTTGACTGAACTTCCACTGTCCCCTAGAGCGACTGGAGTCCATCCGAGATACCGTTCCTCTCTAGGAGCTAGCTGCATGCAGGCAGAGGAAATCGCAAGTGGTGCATGACTAATGATTGATTGTGCTCGATGTAGCCTGTACAGTGCATAGCAGACGCCGAAAGCATTTTCAGCCGCGCTGCAGGCTGCAAGTCAAGGCACATACCGTCGCTGTGTGGAGCAAAAGTCTGCTCTTTGGTGCGGGCCCTTTTCTTGTCTCTTGTATGGTTGCTTTGCCAGAATGCTGTGCAGTTGTTTCATGACTACGTAGCGCAGGAATCAGTGTCTGGCAGCATGCTTGGCCATAGATCCCTTGAAAGTCGCTCAAGACGTAGGAGGACTAGCAAGGCTACGAGTAGTTTCGTTTCGAATCTTTGCTCAAGAGTATTTTGGTGTGGATTTAAGCAGTGTTGGTTGAGCTAGGCGTGCTTTCCCGCCTCGATCGTTTATCAGATGCAGCTGGCTGTTTGACTGCTGCTGATAGATCAGAACGCAATCATACGGTGGTCAAACAAGACAGGTCGTTGTTTGCTGTTGCCGATAATTTGATACGCTGAGCAGGACACGACACCGAACCTAGGCTGGCTCCGCCTGAGTAGCCAGAGTCAGTTGTGATGTCTAGCATAACCTTACACCAGCATATGCGTTCAATGTAGATGGTGACGTTCTTAAGTGCTAGCCCATATTGTCCTTGCACAAGAAGCCTATTATAGCAACTTTCTGCTTTACAGGTAAACCATCATGGGCAAATCAAGGAAGAGAACCAAGCTCTCTCATTCTACTGGCTACCCATACAAGACAGTCAAGCCTGGAACTGACAAAGGATCAGTTCAGCTGCATGAGCAAGCTTCTTTTGCAGGTGACACACACATTCCAGCTTTTCAACCCTCTTGCCTGAGCATGCAGTAACAACAAAGCAACAAACTCGCCACTCAGCATGTCTTTTTCCTCGATTCAAACGTGATGCTGTGTTATGCTTTGCAGCGTCCCCGTTGTTCTCTCATCAAGGGCGTATGGTCCAGTCTCCTGCTGATGACCTCAAGCGATTGACGTTTGTGCGGGACTACAGCGGTTTCTGCTTCAACAAAGGATACAGCCTTGCTGCCTCAGTCTACAACACAAGCCTAGCATACACACCTGCAAGCTTGAATTCAAGCATACGGGCTGTGGAGCAGGCTGTGTCGGATTACAGTGTCCCAATTGCTACTGCTGTGCAAGATCAGAGTGCAAGGGCATTGTATCAGCTTGATCACCAGGTATGATGCACATTTGCTGATGCGTAGGTTTGCATGTATGCATCAGTTTTGCAATTGAGCTGACTGTTGCAGGTTGATGGTGCAATCTTGATGGCACATCATCTCTTGTTTGCCAAGCAATCACCCAAGTCTAGCCAGCAGATTGTTGAGCTGGAAAACGCTCGCTCAAGCTTCCTGAGCAGCATCCAGGAAGGTGTTGTCTTCCTCAGAGAGCATGGGCTTGTCGAAAGCGCCCGACATGCCTCAGACATCATCATGGGCAGGTGCGAGCCTTGGTTTCCAGATATAAGATGTTATATGAGATGCAATTGTTTTACTTGCATCACATGCATAGCTGCAAACTAGCTTATGGCAATTGCAGGAGGTCTGACAAGTTGCCTCAACTTCTGGAGGGTGAGAAAGAAATTCTTGCTCAGAAGATTGGGGACGCGTGGAATGCAGTTGCCAACATGCCTCCAGGTGTGCTTTATTGTGACTCTTTTTGCTCTTGATTATGGCTTGCTGAAGGCATTTGAACAGAAACTGTATCAGCTGATAACAAATTTTCCTCCGCCTGTTGCAGTGGCCAAGGTTGTTGCCAGCACCCAGCCATCTGTGGACTACACTTGTGGCAAGTATCAAGAAGCACACAGCGCAATAGTCAACTCAGCTGTTTACACCAGGGCGCTGGACCTTGCAGACGGAGTTGTGAAGCGTGTGCAGGTCAGGACAGCAATCCGCAATAGTTTTATCTTCAGTGATTGGTACTTCAACATGTTTGGGATTTATGAACTAAGTATTGGCGCCGGTGTATTTTAGATCTGGCATTCAGCATTGCATCTCAGTGATGCATTTTGTCTAACACCACGCATACATACTGCATTATCAACATTATGTCTTGTGAGTTCCTGGGTCAGGACCTTTGTGCGTCTGTTGCCTGCATGGTCTCAACAGGTCAGAAACCTACAAGCTGTGCTTGATCGTTGCTTTGACCTGCAGGAGACATTTGTTTACCAGGTGGCTGCATCTCGCCTGTACCCTGTGGTCAGCCCAATTGCTGACCCAGCACTGGACAAGCTGACGCAGTCTCCTGTGTATGCTGCTGTCAAAGAACACCTGACACCGCCTGCCGGTCATGAGCTTGCACCAGCGCTGTGTGCCCAATCCTGAGACTACACAAATATCAGGTAGGCCAAATTGTGCCATTTTCCGGCATGAATTGGCACAACATGTTGACATCCATCAATCTATATTCAAATTGGCACAATACATTGACAACGCATCGATATACATTGACATGAATCAATGCCTTCTACTGTTTATCTGAGTGTTGAGCTGTATGCACAACATGCAGGTCTGGATGGACTGGATAACATATGATACATGCCAACGCAGCGTATCATGGTTTTGGATTCATCACCCCTTTGAGAGAGGAATACCATCATTTCATGGGGTGCAGCAGCAGTCAAGGGCGGGTGTATCATCTGTTTGCCACCAGTACAGGGCCATTCAGCAGATGTCACGCTATGCTATCAGAGTACAGCCTGAGGTTGTGCACCCATTTAGTATGAGAGGAGCGCGAGAGCACATTGTATCATTACTGTGAGCAAGAGTGATTCAAGTAGAGGTCGCCATCGTATGGCTTTGTAGTGAGACCAAGCAGACACGTGCATCATCACTGTGAGTGCATTTTGCTTGCAGATCAAGTACGAGTTTCTTGCTTGTTGGATTTTGCAGATGCTTAACTGATGCCTTGTGAGAGTGTTGATAATTCGAGACCTTTGCCATTCTGGATGCTGCAATGCTTTCAAATACATGAATAGCCAATGTGCTATGGTCAAGAACATATGTATGCATGTAAAGCAAAGGCTGGAATTGCTCTGGAGTATTGTGAAATTGAGTGCATTTCACACCAGTCTGAACACAACATATATTCTAGTTGAGTGCCGGGCACATGCGCGCAGCTAGAATTCTTGCATGATTCCAAGCTGTACAAGTTCTGCTCTGGCCTCATTGTGATCTACAACGTCCACAGCAACATCCTCTGGTTCTGGAGGAGGATCACCATATTCATAGCTGCTGTACACTTTCACTTCAGGCTGAAACCTCCAGCCATATACACCCTGTGCAACAACACTCAAAAGACTTGGGAAGGTTAGCTGTTGAGCCCTGCTGCCTTTTATTGCGATGCAGTACTTGTCATCATGAAGGCTGACTCAAGCATGCAAAGAGTCACCATGCTGAAACCCCTGACATTCTGCAGATCAGCAGCTCCAGCTCATGATCAAAAGCAGTCTTACCTGCTTGTATATAAGGCAGCGGCTGTAGCCTGCATCAGCTGCTAGCTGCGCAGCCCACGTGGCTCTCTTGTTTGTGCGGCATGACATGATGACCCAGTCATTGCTTGATGGCTTGGGGAACTGGTAAGTGTCCTCCCACCTCTCTGGAGACATCTCCAAGGCAGATGGTAGCTGGTGCGCAGGCAAGTGTGCAACACCTATGGCAGGAGAGCTGGTAGTTGCAGCTTCAGAGTCAGAGCCCTGTCCAACATGACTACGGGACGCTGACACGTCACTCAGTGGTACTCTGCCCACTTACCAACACTGTCCACAAGAAACATGAACAAGCAGAGCAAATCTCAAAAATACTCCCAAAATGCAATGAGCACTGCTGCTGTGACTATGACTGCACTTACCCCAGCCATTGTCGCACACCACAGACCTCACAATGCACCTGTCTTTACATCAAGGAATGCCTCACCAAACAGGCAAAAGGCAAGCTGAAAGTGCTGGGCAATATGCTGACAAGGGCATGTGCTGCTTTTGGTGCCAGCTACCTATAGCATGCGTTTCACCTAGATCATAACCCTGAAGCTGTGAGCTCACCCCAGTCATAAGTTAAGGATAACAAAGTACGCGTTCTAGCATATACTGCTAATTGTGTGGGGCACAAATACTGTCTCGCTAGGCAGGCTTCTCTTGAGCGTCATGATCAGCTATAAGAGCTCCAGCTATGCTGACCTGAAATGCTGCCGTACAGAGCTCTCTCATCATTTCGCCGGATGTCAATAGTGGTGACTTTCTCTGGCAACGTGCCTACATTGACGTGGCCCAACACTGCTGCCACTGCATCTCTGTTGATGAATTTCTGCCCAGCCTACAGACAACAAGTGGAATTGATTGTGCTTGAGAAGAATGTGCTTGATCTGAACAACTTTGGACTGCTATTCAAGGGCCGCTTGTGCTTTTTTCTTCTCAGGTAGTCAACTCCAAACTCAAGATGTTATTTGTTGCTTGGTGCTCAGCACTTGCGGTTGGCAGCGCAAATAAAGCCCAGGCTACATTTTGCAAAAGATGCAGCAGAGTCAGCAACGGCAACTGTAACAACTGCGTTGTATGCAAAGTCGTGCAGCATATGCATCAGCTTGAGTGTGATTGGTGTCACAGATACTTTCATGCCCAGGTAACCTTCAAGTCTCAAACAACAAGGTGAGGCGGCAGGCAGATGCATGAAGCCATGCCACACACTTCCAATATGGTTGAAACAGAGGTGCTCTGTCAACAGAAATGTTCAGCGTATGTAGCCTACCTTTTGAATGGCGGCATCAAGAATTGCTTGCACTCCCCCTGCTAGGATTGCTGTTCTGGAATAGCCGCGAGCAGCTGCATGTGTTGCAGCTTGCAGCATTTGCTTATCATTGTCACCCAAAATGACAATAAAATGGTCTTTGGATGGGTAAGGCTGCTTGTCACGCGTATGTGTTGTCCATGCCTGCGGAGACTGCAAGGCATGCTGTATATGACCACCTGCAGGTGCTACAGAGTGGAGAGCTTTGCAGCGCTCTGTATTTGCCAAATGCAGGACAACGCACCAGGAAGCTGCATGGCCTGTCTGAAGTCTGAGGGCAAGGGATGCTGCTTTGCAGCTTGTATGTCGCGCACGTCCACTAATATGTGGGGAATGGGGTCTGTTTGAACCTGTTGCACTGCCAATCCCAGATGAGCAGGTTGCGCAAAAGCATTTAGTGACTGTGGCTGCGCCACTGACCATCAGTTGTACAGCAGCTGGAGATAAGCTGGCGTGATATCGGCCGAGCTGCTTATGGAGCCCTCGGTCCTCTTGCTTGCGCGAGCCTCTCGCTCTCACGAACCGCACCGCCCATGCGATAAGCGTCAAAGCTACAGCGCTTGTCAACGAGCCCCCGATATTCGTGATAGAGGGCATTGCTAAAGATGTCGAACGACTCGACTCGGGTCGCGAAACTGCGAATGATGAAGTGGTCAACGCTTACAACAGCGTGCTTCCTCTCGTTGTGGATAGTCTATTGACTAAACGTGCAACCGGCCTTTCCAGCTGACATCGCAGCATCGAACTGCAACTCCGCCACTAAGTTGCGTGCAAGAGTAGAATTGTCATCACAGAGACAATAATGTCCGCCTTACGAGCCGGGCGCCAGCACGTCACCAGGTACCCTTATGATCAGTGCATGTGTGCTCGAGCCCGCGTGGCAGCGCTGCTTAGATTGAATGTGCTGATATGAATCGCAGGGCGCTGCTGGTACAACGCAGCACCGAAGCGACATCCGCAGCCCAAGCATCACTGACCCATCCGGTCAAGTGTCAACACGCCCCGGGATCTTGTGTGCTTTGCTCCAAAGTTTCGACTTCCAGCGGTGGCAGTGTGTTTGGGCGATGCTTCAGTAGTCAAGAGTCAGGCAAAACCACTCAAGATGACAAGAAGACACCTAAACCTTCTGGCAAGAAAACAACCACCTCTGGCGGTGGAGAGGGTGGCATGCTGGTATGGATAGGCAGTCTTGTTTTGCGACATGCCATAGCATCGTCACCATTCATTTCAAGTGGGCATTTGTTGTGGCAGGGTGAAAGGAGTGGACCAAGCAAGGAGGCAACCCCTAGCGACAAAGAAATCCAGGAGGAGGCAGTTGAAGAGCGCCATGTCAAGCAAAAGAAACAACCTGAAACCGCCCCATGGGCCAGCTGATTTTGCAAGCTCATTAAAGCATGGCAGCACTTGGCTTGCACACTTTATACACTAGAGCCTTGCCGTGATGCGTCAGCCTGCTTCCAGCAATCAGCAATGCTGGTGCAGGATGCAGTACGTTGAAAATTTCAGGCAACAAGTATGGACAACACGCTCAATGCCTGCTGGATGAAGCATACGACTTCTTCTGCAAGCTTAGCCACCATTATTTTGTTGTGTCATAAGTGTCCTTCAAATCTGAAAGGGAGTCGTGAATGATTTAAGCAAAGATGCGAGAGGTTTTCAGATAGAGATGCTCTATAGATCTCTAGCTAGATCTGTGGTATCCTGCTATATTTTACCTCACCAGCATGAACTCTGTTGAGTTGGAGTCTGAAACAGGCCAACACTGCCTGCATACACGTCTATGCAACTTGAAAGCAGCATCTTATAATCAAGTACGCGCAGCAATGTCACACAGCGCTTGAGACGGTCTTAGCTGCACCATGCACTTGAAGTGCATCACTGCAACACATCGACGCAATGCTATGAAATCATGATATGGCTCAACTACCCTGTAACAAGGGACCAAAGCGAGTCGCAAATATTTCTGTGAGCGTTCTTTGCACTTCAGCAGGGGCGTGCTCGCAGCTGATCAGTTGTGTCAGAATAGGGAAGAATTCTTTGAGATGCCGTCTGAATGCAGCATCTGAAAAGCCCAATATGGCCCTGAGAGTAGCCACAACCAGTGGAGCTTGCAAATTGAGCTCATCTTTGTGAGATATCAGGTGGACATGTGGTGCTGCCAGCCTCTGCTCCTCAGCGACCACAGGTACTTGCGCCTGCATGCATGCCAAAAGTGTCAGACATCCTACACACACAGCTGTTCAGTACAAGCATTCTATCCAGGCTTCTGTAAGATGTCCTGACCCATGTGCAGCATAAATTGCCCATACAACGTCAACAACAGCAGCAGCAGCACAGCAGCAGCAGCAATCACGACAAAAACAGAATAGCAGATTGTAACGCAAAGCACGTTTCAGCACCTGTGCTAAGCATGTGTGGCCCAGCATTGACCATGACTCACTGTAATGCGCTGTGCATGCACACCTGAAACCGCTGTAGCGTTGCAAGACCCAGCGTGACCAGGCGCGCCTCAACCTCAGACTGTTGCTCAGGCTGTGTCTGGCTGGCAGACAGCTGCAGCAGCATGGACAAATAGGCATGACCGCCCTCACTCTCCAGGCGCATCAATGGAGGGTCTGCTAACCGCCTGTTGTCTGATACCTGCACTCAGACTTGCCTTCAGCCGACTGATAGGACACCATCAGCATAATACATATGCGAACGAGCCAGAATCAAAGCCGCCTTTGGCACTAAGTGTCTGTGGCAGCATGACTGTCCGTGGCAGCATGACTTATCTCGTGACTTGCAATTGTGAAGTGAGCTGCACTGCATGACACGACTTCACGTGGATACTACAATGGCAGCAGCATGTTAGCTGCAAATGAAGAGCTTCTGGAATGGACCTGAGAGGTGCACAAATTAGCCTTGACCGTAACATTCAGCTGGCAATGCTGTAGCCCAGCGTTACACGCAGCGCATGAGGCAAATAATCTGCATTGTCAAGGCAGCAGAAACGACAGCTACTCTTGCCAAGGCAGCGATAGACGCAGACATGACCAAGGCAGCAGAATCACAAATATAAGAATGTATGATGCCAGACCTTGTCGTGGGCCTGAGCTGCAGCCAGTTGCCGCCTGAGAGGCATGTCCTTGTCCACCTGGCGCGCTTGGTCAGCCAGCTGCCTGACCACGTCCAAGATGCCCTGAATGGCCTCAGCAGCAAGGCGCCGTCCATGCAGGTGGAAGATCTGCCCACAGGCTTGCACCAGTAGCAGCTGGATGGCTGCTCGTGTGCGCACCTCCCCTAGCCGCCGAGCCCCTGCCCCCTCAGACAAGCTCCACTGCAACACCAGCCAATGTCAGCTTGCATGTGTCAGCAAACCAAGATTGACAGCAAATGCTTGTCTTCAGACGCAGCTGATTTTGGGATTGGCCCAATGTACATGTATGACAACAGGTATAGCATCAGCCCTTAACCGCTGTGCCTTGGCTTGACATGACCCACCACAGTGAGTCATGGTAAACAGGTACAAACAAAGATCAAGGTGAAGCCTGACCTGGGGTTGCTGCTGCCGCTGTGCATTTGCTGCTTTGCCTGCTTGTCCAGATGTGGTGGGATTGCTTGCACCATTCATGAGGCTGCGAGGGGTGCTGCCACTCTCAGAGGCGGCACTTCTGGCAGGCTGCTCAGCACCATTGTCCAGTGAGGGCCGGATGGAAGTCTGCTCTGCCCTGTCCTCGGCAAAGTGGGTCGGAGAAGTGCTGGTGGGTGATGCAGCATGAGGGCTCTGAACATCAGCCCGACTGCTGTGCATTGTGGGCTGACGCCTGTGCAGGAATGTCTTGTTGTCAGGACATTCAGTACAAGGATGCTCTTGTTGTGAGGCCAAAGCAATTGGGAACCAGTCTCTGCATGCTGACTGCTGTGGTACTTCTGGTAACGGACATTCTAGTGCCAGGTCGATTCTGTTGGCAAAAGACGCAGACATTATGCCGAAATTCTGCTGTACATGCAATTTCATGCTGCTCTATAGAAGCTGATGTTGCCTCCTCTTTCACAGCAGGTTTGGACTAGCTAGCATTACATGCAACCATTAGCATGTGAAGATGGAGAGGAGGTTGGAGCACAAGGGTGTTGAGGGTATCATGTAGCATTGTACAGCAGAGCAGACTGCGTGGAGGCAAGCAGGCAGCACACAAGCTGATGACATGCAGGACATGCCCAGGAAACCTGGGTGGGTCTGGTTGCTGTAGGAAGGGTAACTAAGGAGGGCAGCATTTATACTCTTGCAAGCTGCTGCACTCCACTCTGACCTTCCTACTATTGAGCGCAAGGCTGAATTCTGGCAGGGCATACCTCTAGGAAATGGCTCGTCAAAACAGCAGCACCATGCCTTGCTGAATAATGCTGGCATAACAAGAGCACATTGCGAGGCGTCAAGAGAAGCTGTGAGATGCTAAAACAATATGTTGCTAAAGGCATGTCAGGCAGGCCTGCTGACCTAGGCGGAGGTGTGATGAGATCTGAAATCTGTGGCACAGTGTCAGAGGCAGCCTGCGCCACCATGTCTACAGCCTCCTGCCACATAGCACCGCTCATCTGGCTGCCGGCTGAAGTGACCAGGCGCACCAAGGCTGCCACACCCACAGACGCCAGACTCTGATGAGTGCGCCTGTCATTGCAGCATACAAATTTAGCTGGCTGAAGCAGACAAAGTTAGCTGGCCACAGTCACCAGGCGCATAAGGCTGCCATACCTATACGCCAGGCTCAAATGTGTGCGCCTGTGATGGCAACGTTCAGCATCAACTATGACGCCACCATCACAGTCAGGAGAGCAGCATTGGGGCAGGTCAGACTGTGATGCGCACATTTGTGACCTTCAGTCCGCATAACAGTCCGCATAAGCTATGACAGTTACTGCAACAGCATGGGACCGACATCCAAGTGCAGTCCTTCCAGTATGACAAAGCTTGCTTGACAACATTTGCATGCAGGGCGTTAATCAGCAGTCAAGACGATCCGGGTCTCATCTTGATGAGTTGAAGCATTAATGCAAACTTGTCAGAAGGATTCAAAGAAAATGGGCCAAAAGCAACACAGCATGTCAGCACTGTCAAACAATCAATCAATAGAATGTACAGTCTGGGGTAGGGAGCCAGATGTGACTCATCGGACTTCCTGGCTTGAAAGCACAGGTGAATGTGTCTGGCAACCAGTAGCAGCTGATCAGTGTTTGCCTCAAAGGAAAGGCAAATGTCCTGCTGATGAAACAAGATCAGGGCTCATTCTGACCTGATGAAGTTGAGCAGCAGCTCGAGGACGCGGCCCAGCAGTGGCTGCACAACTGGGTAGAACTTGACAGTGATGTCAATGATGTGCTGGAGGCACTGAGTGCAGGTCTCATACAGCCAGGCATCCACCTCAGCACGCTTCTTGTCATCTGTGAAGGTGCTGATGTCAGTCACCTGCATTCACAGGTCAGTCACAGTAAGTCTTCCGTCCTGGATACGCATGCTAGACAGGCTCAGCACGCCCAATTCGTAATGTACTGGAGCAATCAACTGTCTAGTGATTCTTATGTCTTGTTACAGAGGAGAGCATCCCAACCATGCTTTGCAGCAGCAAGCTCAAAACGTCTGCTGCCATCGCACTAGGCACTGAATGGTATGACTTTCAAAATTGATGTCACACTTGATCAAATTGTATCAGGTTGGGCTTTGCAAGCAAGCTGAAAATGTTCCCAGAACACCGAGAGCAGTCCATGACAGGTTTCAACGCACCAAGACTGTTGATCAATGTTTGCGCCGACATTGTAAGATCTGCAGACAACCATGGTGAGTAGGACGAGTTGAGTAGACCCCTCGCAGTAGATGATGTGAAATCCAGTCTCTTTGCCACATCAATTGGGAACAAAGAGAGGGCTTACCTCAGCTCGGACATGGTCAAAGATGGGCAGGAGCACGCTGTCAAAGATGCGGGTCCAGAAGGGCAACGTGAACGCGGAGCCATGGAACTTGAGGGTGTCAAACAGCACCTCCAAGGCGCTGTATCTGATGTCAGGGCGGGGGTCGAATGTCAGTTCAGACAAGCCAGCCAGCAGAGGGAACCAGAAGTACATGTGCTCATCCTTGTCACTGAACTGCAAACCCTGCAGGGAATGAGATACAAGTTCGCTCTGATCCTCCTGATATTCCTGCTCGTGCAGAAGGCCAGCTGGATACCTTCCACCAACTGTTATTGTCAAGGTTTGTGCTGTGTTGCTGCAGAGACCGAGCACTCACATGCACATGTGTGCTGCTATGAGCTTTATGCCCTGTCCAGCAGAGGCAAAAGCACCGTCATTTGCACCTGACAAGCAGATGCAGCTTCAATGGCTTCCATGTCAAAGCCACTGTCTTTGTTCAATGTCATGAGAGTCAAAAGAGGATGGCGCACCTGTAAACCGAGCTGCTGCTGCTGTTGGGCAGCTGCCAGCTGTTCTGCAGGCAGATTGTCCAGCTTGATGGAGCCATTGCTGAGCCTGCCATCCAGCACACTCTCATGCACAGTGGGTAGGGCGCCTTCAAGGGTGGTGCGGCGGCTGGTGGAGAGCCAGGTGTCCTGGTCAGGCTCCCCAGCAGAGGGACGGATACGGTTCATGTCTGGGTTGAAGTCGGGGGTGCCCTCAGGCAGCTCCAGCTCCACATCACCTGCAGCAGAAACAATTGTTGAAAGAACTACTTGCAAATGTCTGACATACGATGCCTTAGGCATCTAAAATACACAATAATAAGCTTTGAGCTGATAGAGCATCAGTTGGAATGAACAACATGCTGATGTTGCGATTGCTCCATCCAGCACTGCTAGGTGTTTGTGGTGCAAATCTCAATCAATTTGCCCTAAGAGGAGTGGAGATGGCGCTTGTGTATGCTGCGTAATATTGCATGCAGCAGTTGCAGAAGGTGCGGCAAATTGAAAGCAGAAAACGCTGGACGCTTCAATACTTGTCCATGACCCCTCAAACAAAGCACCATTGAATTGCAGAAATCATCATGAGGCTGTGCAGCAGAATTGAAGCACAGTGCGACCTGGCTTGCTTGGGATCCGCCAATCTAGCTAGCCCTCCACAATGCCAAAAGTAGGATATATCAGATCATGCACAACCTTTGTACAAATGTTGCAGCATACCAACACCAGCGGTCTCAAGAGGGGCCATGGTAAGTAAGGCAGCACAAAAGCAAAGCAGCACAAAAGCAAAGCAGCATACCTATGGCGCCTTCAGCCAGCTTCATAGCACAGAAGCGCAGGAAGGCAATGGCATTGAGTGAGACATCAATGCTGTGTGGGTTGTTGGTGAAGGCGATCAGGCAGTTGACACAATCTGTGAAGGTGGTGATCTCTGTCTCTGTAATGAAGTCAAAGTGCTCCCTGACAATCTTCTCAATGGTCTCAAAGGCAAGTCTGACAATTGTGGGCTGTTCATCGCCCGCTGCTGTTGTGAAGACCATGAACATGGACTTCCAGCCTGACTTGACATTGCCCACTCTTGCAAGCACCATCTGTGACACGCATCTGCAGCAAACATACACAAAGAGCACGTGAGGCAAGACATTCCTTGGACCCAGCATATCAGTGCATCACTGAGCAAGCTGGACAAGGCTCTGCTTGCTATTGCTTTCCTTTGGTCAACTGCACAGCCCCAAAACCCAAAATGCACGCAAATGCTACTATTGAAGTCTGGAAGAGTCTTTGAACAGCGTGTGACATGCCTGCTGACACTAAATACTGCAAAAGTGAGAAAAGGTTGCAATGCCTCTGAATGACAGCCTGCATTGGAAACATATGACAAGCCCGCTGCCATTGCAAGTGATTGTGATTGCTTCATCATCCTCAAAGGTCTCCCCATGTGATTGTGATTCACCTGATGATGAGCTCCCTAATCTCAACTGCTTTGCTTTGGCGCATGACTATCACAAATGGCTTCATGAAGTCGTTCTGGAAGCTGTAGTTGGCCAGCTCATCCCGCTCCAAGAACTTCATGGCCAGCTGACGCAAGCTGTCCACGGCATAGATAGCAATGTTCAAATTCTGGTGACAGCATACGTTCACAAAGAAATCTGAAAGGACCGCCCAGATGCGGTTCCACACCAGCCTGCGTGCAACAAGCCAACATTAGTGTAGCCAATAACCTGCCATACTGCCCAGATTGCCACAAGCTGCATTGCAGCCAGTGCTGTGATGGCTCCGTCAGGCACATTGCAGAGCAACAAAATCAAATGAAGCTGAAGATTTTCAGTTCAGGAAGCTCAAAAGGGAACACCATTCTGATTGTGAAGCACTTCCTGATGTGCTTGAATGTGCTTACCTGATGCGGCTCATGTTGAAGTGTGCAATCTCCACAATCTTGGTGAGACCATACACCCTGGGCGCATGCGTGGGGTCCAGCTCCTCTTGAGCAATGGCACACAGGGCTCTCACAAACTCAACAATCGCTTCACTGTCCAGCTTGTCACTGCACAACACCAAATGCAAATTTCATGCCGGACATTACAGCTTGCAAATGCCTATAGGCCAGCAGATTACAGGCCAAAACCCGAGGGTTGTTTGCAGCACGCCAGTGTGATTGATCATCATTGTGCTCACTGCATTGTCTGAAGGCTATTGTTGCCAATGTACAATTGACAGCACTGATGCGTGAAGAGTTCTGAACCAAGGTGCCCAGCAAATCGGCAAATTCCTGATGCCATAAGCATACCTTCTGACAAACATACGGTTGAGCTCTTGTTGGTCAATCTCCTGCAGGACTGCATCAGGAGGTGCAGCCAGCTCTGCTGCATCTCTGCCCTTGCCTCGGCCCCCAGTGTGGTGCAGTGGCGCATCATGAATGGATGTGAAGCTGTCTGCTACTCGCCCATTTGCACCTGCCAGCACTGATCATACCATCAGTGAACGAGCGCGTTCCAAATCCCAAGTCGTGCTGCCAGCACATTCACGTAAAGTAAGGATGCGCTTGCAATCTGAACCTCTCTATTCTTGAAAGCAAAGAATACATGCATGCCTTTGCAAATCAGCTGTGTTTGATGTTGCAGCAAGAATGGTTCCAGTGCATATACAGCAAGTGGCGTTGATCAAGTTGACAGGTGGCTGACCTGCAAATACTTTTGAAGGCGCTGTGGATCTCATGAGCAGCCTGTCACGCAACTTCATGAGTGGGTTGCTGGCAGGTGACTCTGCTGGGGGCGGCGAGAACAGCAGGGCATCTGTTGGGCCCCCAGAATGCAGCTGCTGCAGCAGTTCCCAGCGAGACACACACCGTAGAACCTCGCTCCATACATTCTGCACCACATGTTACGTAAGACTCTGTATTAAAGACCACTGCCTACAACTGGCAAGTAAGTCTACATTATTTATTGGCTCGAGCTGTCGAAAGCACAACTGGCTACAATTGCAAGCTCTCTACTTGGGTCGTGCATGGTCAACAAGTCAGATGATGAGTTGAGTCGGCTCTAAGATGTACTGTTCAAGCCTTCCAAGTAGCATTGACACAATGTATATGTCAGAGCCTCTATTGCTTGCTCTCCTGCTTCAGAGCCTTAGCCAGTCATGAGATCCTCCACGTGAACGCCCCAATCAACTTTGAAGTACATGCTGCAAAGACTTCAACAAGTGACAAGAGACTTACATGCATATGGTTGCCATTCTCATCTGCCACCACAAGCAAAGCTCTGAAAGCATGGGCATTCTTGAGCTGCATGGACTGAGGAGCATGCAGCATGGTGAAGCGGCACACGCTGGTGACAAAGGTGTTACGCAGCATGCCCATGCCCAACAAAGAGGTGATCCTGATAGCTGCCACAAAGCCACCCAGGCACAGGTTGACCACCTGACCTGCACCATTGCCAACAATGCTGTTCAGACATAGCATGCTTTTGCACATCATGCCCATGTTAAATGCAATGGCAAGCTCTGTCTACTTTTGACATGGAACAGCAGAGTCTATTGAGTGAGATGCAAGGCTTGTAAAATAAACCGAAATCAGTATATACAGCCATTAAAGAGGATTCTTCCCTTTCCTTTCGCAAGCATTGTTCCAGTAGGATATTCTAAGCAGTTAAGTAAGTCTCTTAATTCTAATCATAAAGTATTTCTGCAAACAATGAATCTATTTCGTACTTGAGGTTTCGCATCCAACTGAACGATATCCGCCATGTGTATAGCTACGCACAGTATTCAAAAGTTAAGTTTCATATAGCAAGTAAAGTTACTTTGATGAATGTTGCAAAGCTTTAGATTTGAAACTACCATAAAGACTCTTTAATAACTCGCAAAATAACAATGATGCAGGGGCTTTCAAATTAGTCTGCTCCTTCACACGAGTGTGTCATGTATGAAGGAGCAGTGCACCATGACTGTTGTAAAAGGCTAACAAATGGCAAATCCAGCAAACTGGCCAACACAAGCCAATATACCTTCAGGAAATTCCTCAAAAAGCACACTGAAGGCGCCAAGCATGGGCGCCCAGGAGACGTCCAGCATGGGCCGCACGGTCTCACCCTCCGTGGCTTCAAAGAAAGTTGCCCCTTTGGCCTTCTCTCTGCACATTGGCACGTATATATCAAATTCACATCAAATGACTCATACACACATCCTGACTGAGAGCACATTTGACAGTTGAAGCGGTGATGTATGCACAACTGGATGCAGAAATTGTGCTGCAATGGTGTGTACTCTTGAAACTGGATTCACTGGGAAAACTGCAGTAAAACAAGAAAACGCACTAGCACCGATGTCCAGAACGGCCGGGCAGCTGTGTGGCTCATGCTTAGGCTTGCAGCTGTCAACAGCAGACCTGAGGTAGTCATGAGTGCGCTTGATGGCATCCTCATTGGGCTCATCAGTGATCTTCTGCTTACGGCCTGGGATGAGGTTGAGGATGGTGTCCATCCAGCCTCCACCCGCCTGCCCAGGCTGAGCAGTCCTGCTGGCTGCAATGGCCGCTGGGTCTGCTCCAGGCTCCTGCACCAGCACACAGAAAGTGCTTTGTGGCCATGCCTTTAAATTTAAAACAAATGTTATTTGTGCCAAATGGCGGTGACCGAGAGGTACCACTGCAGCTGAAGTGAACACCAAACTGAGCAGTCCTGCTGGCCATGGCTGCAGGACCTGTTCCAGGTCTTAATGGTAACACACAGTACAGTGTGTTCTCGAAATGACAATTGCAATTGTGCAGCCAGGAACTGGTGTAAAAAGTGCCTTGAAAGAATTATGGTTGCAAACAGAATGTAGTAGTTTGGTGCTTTGCCGCTGCAATCACAGTGACCTTACATCCTAAGGACGAATGGATAGCAATAAAAAGAGCAGCAGTCTGTACACAGTGAGCATCATTACTTTCAGCCTTGCAGTTGTTTGTCTTGTGCGGTTGGCCGCTCGCAGGACAATGCCTGAGAATGCAAGACATGCAAAGCATATGCGTTCAGCACACGCCCTGGTTGCCTTGAACTCTTGGGCGGTGTGGACAGCAACGCCATGCTTGACAAAGCAAATAGCTGGCCTTAGTAGCATGCCCACAGGATTAGCCTGTCACCCATGCAAGTTGTAAAAGACAAGAGAAGTGCAGAGGCTGGCAGCTTGGACAATGCATTGATGGAAGGCCAATCATGTCATCAGTGCTTTGACGTGCTACATGCACAGCAGCTGACAACGCCAGATACAGCTGCCACTGCCTGAAGAGCGCAACTGGAGTCTTGCAGCATGAATTGCAGCACTACGCCATGATGAGGCGCATACCTTCATCTTGATCTCATTGGTCTGAATGCGCTCATACAGCGAGCTCATGTACTCCTCAGGCAGGTCGCCGCCATCATTGATGCCCCGGTTGTTCCGCAAGAAATCCTGCATGTGACAAGCAGTATCATCTGCTGAGGACCTCAGCGACAGTAATTGCATGAACCGCAAACATGACTAGACTTGTGCAGCCACTTGCAGCATGAAAGTATGGCACCATGGTTGCAGTCAATAGCAGGATGCAGCCGGCTTTGCCGCCAATACTTTGCTCACAATTCAGGCTCACAAAGGAAATGATCACATGCTGTCACTGCAACATCAATCAACATGATCTTGCTGAGTGTGAAGTTGGCACCGACCTGCTGTGACATCTTGACCTTGACTTGTGGGTTATGAGCATCTGTGTTCAGCATGATGACTGAGTAGGCTAGCACATAGGCTACATCTGCACTCTTGAAGGCGTCTGGATTGCAGTTCACAAATCTCTCAGCGAATTTCTCCATGAGCCTATCAATCTTCTGAGCCTCACCAGGCAAACGGAAGCCATTCAGGAAGGTCCTAGCACAGCAATCACGTATTTTGAGCCATGTGCTTGCACATGCATGGTGCTATACAGAGGTCGTGACATCAACAGGCAAAGCTTGTGGCATATAGAGATGCCACACAGCACTGCAACCATAAAGTCCACATGAAGCGCACAGATAAAACTTTCACAGCTCTACTGCATGCCAAATGACTGTCTGTTCTGCAAAGCAGAGCCGATGCATAAATGTCAAATGCTTCATGCAACATGCTGCTATGCTGTCTGTACCTGATGGCCTCGTCAAACTGGAGTGATGAGAAGTTCATGGCGTCCACGTATGCATGCATGACTTTGAGGCACATGTCTTCCCTCTCTCCAAGGTACTCTCCCACCATGGTCTTGTTCAGGCCAGTTGTCTTGGCTAGAAACTTGGCTATCTCATCTGGGCTATGCCCCAGCATGTTATGCTCCTGCACATACAGAGCAATGCTTCAGCGAAAACACATACGTCACAGGATAACCTGCCCACTCTGCTTGTTGCTGTTGAATGGTGCAGATTGGGAACGATCTGATGCCTCAGCAAGCACATCAAGTGCAACTGTGCCCAACTGCAGCTGAGATCATTCTGAGCTGTGCAGTGCTGCCCAGTCTGTCTGTGTTTCTAGCCTTGTATGCATGACCGGCCGTGACAGACTGCATAAATACAGGGTCTGATATGCCTTGCAAACACCGATAGGCTGGCAGACTGGAGAGCAGTTTGCCTCTCGGCTCTCTGATGGCAGACTGAGAAACATTTTGCTGCTTGGCTATCTGCCATCAGACTGAGAAACAGTTTGGTCCTCTGCTAGCAGCATATGGCTGACCTGCATAAAGGCTATGCCCTTCTTGGGCTTCTTATTAAAGAGGGAGATGCCCTCCTGGAAGCCCTTCTTGTAAGCCTTCCAGGACTCCAGCAGCTGGGCCTCCCTGGTGCTGTCTGCATCCTTTATGGCAGCTGGCACATCCATATCCTGTACAGCATTACTATGCACCTCATGACCCAATGAGTGAGCCTGAACAAGCTACTAATGCTTATGGGCGCCAACAGTTTGAAGCCTGTGTCACACACTAGCCTGTGCACAGCGTGCTCTGCGTTGATGCCACAGCTTTGCAAGGCACATCGCAACAGATCATACGCATAAACATCTGCTGCATCTGTGAAGGGAAGACATCCAAAACGGTTGATCAACAGCAGCCAGCTGCCCTCAACATGGTCATATATGCTGAATGCTGGCTTCTTGAACTGACAGCTGCTTTCCCGCTCACCAGGGTGCCTGTGCTCATCATCATGGACTGCATGATAGAGGTGTCTCTGCGCAGAGTGGGGCGAAGAGGGCTGCCAGGCTCAGCCCCATCTTCAGTTGCAGCATCACCATACAGCTGGCTGGGTGAAGTTGAGGTCAAATTCTCCCAAGACTGCACATTTTCCTCTCCTGTTGACTGTGATGCAATTCGCTGCTCTGGCTGCTCAGCAGGCATCCCAGCTGTGTACCATTCAACCAGTGACCGCAAAATGTTCACCAAACATTGCAAGGCCTGTAAGACACATCAGCATGTCAGAGTTCATGATGAGCGCAAGCTGTGCACATGCAGAAGAGCTTTCAACACACTGGTATGACACCCAGTCAGGACCAAAGCATAGCAGATGCATAGAGATGTTGCCAAAGGACTGCATGCAAGTACGACCTGCAAATTGCAATTGCTGATACGTGCATACATTCCTCAAACTTAGTCAAGGTGCTTAGACAGCATGTGAGTGACCGACGCGTCAGCACTCCATCCAGTCACAGCAGGGCACCTTGAATCAGAAGGTTGCAGCATTGTATGGGGAGTATTACAGTTGTCAACATGACAATGAGCAGCAGCGCATACCGCAAGTCGCATGGCTTGCTCCTCAGCAATGGCTTGGGCAGTGGCGTCCTGCAGGACATTGCCTTGCGCCAGCCGCACCAGGGCAAGCACCATGCGCTCAAACAGGTTCTGCCCCTCCAGGTCACAGTCATAGTTGACAAACAGGTCAACAAGCAGCTGACCGCTCTCACACTGGGCTCGCAGGCAGCGGATGACCACAAAGCGCTGAGCCATGTCGACCTGGGGTGGTGCTGACCCTGCAGCTGCACCCAACCTGTCTGCATGCTGCTTGACTTCCCAAAACACTACTGGGTCACTGACTGACATGCCCAAGAAATGCAAAGCATCCACGGATAAAAAGCCAATGTCAATGGCGTTGCTACAACTTCATTGACAGAAGTATGTACATGTATGACAGCTCCCAAGCATAGCAACTTAGATCCTGGCAGGCTTGCAGGGCACAGGACTGAGCGCTCACTGCTCAAGCTGCAAAGCTCCCCTTTGCAGGTATGATCCAGTCAGAGCTGGGACAGAGCCAATGCACATGGAGCAGCTGACTCACCAAAAGGAGTGCCGGCAGGAGCTTGTGGGGCTTCAATAGCTTTCAGCATGATCATGGGGAAGAACACCCCAATCTCAGCCTTCAGTGAATGCCTGAATTTGGCCATGAGGGTGAGAAAGATGCTGCAGGACAGGGCAAATGCCTGAGGGATGGAGGAGGTGCAGTTCTTCAGCAGACTTAGGCACAGGTACTGCTTGATGGCTGAACTAAACTTCTCGCTTGTGCGGAACACCTCTCCGCTGTTCTCAAGCAGGATCATGAGCAGCTCCAGGGCTAGTACCTGCATGGACACAGCAGGCTTCAGTAGCGCTAGTGATTGGGTCTTAGGGCAAAGTCCAGGCACCTTGTGTGGTGAATGCTGTCAGCTTTGGCAATCATCTGGCTGACACAATGCTGATCGCACTTGAGTTGCAGGCTACAAAATATAGCTGGGCATGCCAAGAGGCATTGCATATTGTGGCATGGCAGCCACACACAAGATAGCAGGGAATGCTTGGGTCCTTGCTCTAGTTGCTGCAGCGCATTATTGGAGAAGACTGCAATGCAGTGTACATCCAGCAGAGGCCCACCTTGCCGCGGATTGCAGTCATATCTGTGCCTGCCGCTGTCTCAGAGGCTCGCACAGACAGCTTGCACAGAGCTCTGAATACCAGGAATGCATCCTTCTGCAAGGCAGCCTCCATTTGCATCTGTGCATTGGCTGACAGCTTGGAGGCCTGATGAGTTGGCAGCTTCCTGTCATTGCTTGGTGCACTTGGCATACCGTCAGCTGCTGAAGCCAATTGTCCTGCAAATGGCATATACATGAACAGTTGCCGGGTTCATACAAGGCTAGCAATACAGTGTCATGCAAATGCACAGTGCCCAGACAGCAATGAAGCCCCTTGGCCACAGATAACATTCAGATGCCCATGCAAATGCAGTCTGAGCGGTGAATGACTGCACAGGATGTCAGCAGGATAGATGCAGCAAGGAGGTTCAACATCAACCCTTATCACTGCTGAATGCTCTGGGGCCAGTACAAAAGGTCACCTGTGGCTGAATTTCCAGCAGGTGGGCCATTGGCAGCAGCTGCTGGTGTAGTCACTGCCTCAACAACTGTGTCATTGTCAGTTGGAACAATGGCAGTGGGCACCCCATTGGCAGCAGTGGAGGCTGCTGCATCCTGAGCAGGGCCTTCAGGAAGCTCAGCAGCGGTGTGCTCAGGGCCTGGGGCTGCTGCAGATGCTGGCGCTGCAGGGTCCTGCAACTCAGGCTCAGCAGCCGCCAGGCTTATAGCATCCTCACTGGCTGACTGTTCACCAGCTGGCTGTTGACTGGGTGGCTGTTCTGATTTTGGTGTAGGTGGCTGAGACTTGGGCTGTTCAGTCTTTGGTGTGGGTGGCTGGGACTTGGGTGTCTGAGGGGTTGGCTGGGGTGGGGCTGGCTGGGGTGGGGCTAGAGGGGCGCTGGTGAAGGGAGCAGGGGTGGCTGATGGGAAGTGGGGTGAGGCGTCCACAGGTCCCTTGTTGGCAAAGGCATCATCCAGGTGTTGTTGGACACTCTCAGTGTATATGCCAAACACATCTGCGCTAGTCACGACCTGCAGGCCCATGCCCAGAATAAGATTCAGCGCATGAATGTTGCCAGCAAGTTCTCGCAATGCAAAACTGACAGCACACTAGCAGCTGCATTGACCAAGCCCCTCAGATTGTGTAGCTGCTGTTATATTATGCTCATAATCCCGACATGTCACAACTCTTGTAAGAAACCACAATGCTCACCTCATGAAGGAAGCTCTGCACAAAGGCAGAGACTGATGAGGTGTCAACAGGTGGAAGACCCAGCACATCACTGACCACAATGGGTGCCACATGAACCTGCTCAGAGCCTGCCTCCATCCTCTGGAACACCACATTCAGCATCTGTGTCAGGGATGCTTTGGCAGTGGTCTGATTTACCTCGCTGCGGCTCATCAAAAATATGTTGTAGCATGTTCTGACAGCCTGCGGCCACACAGCAGAGAGCTTGCAGAATAATCTTACACAGATGAGCCATGATACCGGAAGAAGCGCTCATGACCAGTGGCAATCATAGCTTGTGAAAAGACAACCAGACAGCAACAACAGGATGCAAGCGTGTCATGCCCTGCAGGCTCGAGCCTGCCTTGGCAAGTGCAGCACTGGACAGCATCATCTGTGATGCAGTTGTGGCGTCTGCAAGCTTGCTGTGCAGCAGAGACTGTTCTAGCTGCATGTTTTGCTGGATGTAGTCGATGCATAGCTGCAGTCAATGCTTGAGATGGGCAAAGAGCAGCGGTCTTATCTCAGGCTTACCAACAGCAGAGCTTGCCCATGCACATGCACCGCATTGGATGTGACAGCTGTCAACAACCCTTTTAGAACTCTAAGCTCGATGCCATCATCTGGGATGTCATCACACCGGCATAGCAACTCCACAGCTTGAGCCTGCAGCAGAACTAACTTCTAAGCCTCATGAACGTACATGTACCATGCAAATCAATCCAGCTGTGTTTCTCCAAGAGACACGGGCACTTTGTGCTGTCAATGGTGCACATCATTGCAGCAGAAGTATGCGGGCTCATTCTTATGCATGCACAAAGCCTCAAGCCTTTGGTTTGCAACGTAGTCAAATGCCTGTTGCCTCATACAGCACACAGCCAGTGCATTGCTTTCTGCTGAGTCTGTAAGCAATGGCTGCAGTCTGCAGCATTGGCTGACTTGTCGCAAGGTTGGTGTGCACCTGAGGGGGCATGGGGCCCTGGGCAGCTGGATCCTCTTCATCATCATCTGCTTGTTTTTTTTTGGGCCCTGCTGCCTTGCTTGCTGCCTCTCTGCGGTGATTGATGCTTTGCACAGGCCCAGATAAGATGCCATGAGAAATGAGGCGCTGCACACAGTCCAGTGCAGCATCCACAAGCTGTGTCTTGCGAGTCTCAACAGACACTCTGAGCACATCCAACAACTCTGCAGCACAGTGTCTTGTTGTTTGTTGAAACGTAGGCGCAAGAGTACATATTGGATTTTCCAGCATCCAAAACATGGCAGCCACAGGTGTAGGATACATAAGCTGGAGGTTGCCTGGACACAGCAGCACAGGGCGTGCAGAACCTGATGGTGCTGAATTGTGTACAGAATCGTGTACAAGGCTGACTGCTGTGCCAAGGGACTGTATCAAAACAGTTGGGGGCTCAGCTTGACAGCAGCAATTCAAGGCTGCATGACCTTGTGAAGACGCGTGACTTCCTCTTGTGCTAATTCCACAAAGGCGACACTGGAACCTTTTGCAGACACTGCAGGCGGGTGATTTCAATATTGCCTTTGTGGAATTGGCACAAGAGGAAGTGATGCATCCTCAAACGGTCACACAGCTCTTGCCTGCTGCTGTCAAGCTGAGCCACAAACTGTTTTGCCCTCCTGATACGAGTTGTTGATTGAAAACTGCACTGCACTGGGCTGATGCTTGCCTTGAGCTGATTCTGGCTTCATGCCCTTGCTTTCTGATTTGTTTGCAGCAGTGGCTGTGGGCATCTGCTCAGCTGCATCTGTTGAGTCAGGCTCTGCATGCAAGCTGAGCTTTACATGACCCTGCTCATCCACTGTTAAAGTAATGCGAAGGTGGCCGTCTGAGCCAGTGCTGGATGCGGCTGCTTGCTGCGCAGTTGCTGCTTGAGCAGGAGCTGCCGGCGATGTCTGTGGCTGCAGCAGACTCTCAAGGCGACCGGCCAGATCCTGTACGTTGAGCATGCAGTCAGCAGCCATGAGCATTGAGACTTGTCTCATAGTCTTGCAGGATTGCCTTGAACACAACATGCAGTCACACAGCTGCACTCGCGACATGAACAATTGCTACTGACCTTGGCATCTGTCCTGAGCTTGCCATATTTTCTACCGGATGCACCATCAACAATTTTATCCAGGCAAGGGCCAATAAGCTCCTTGGGTGTTAGTGTTGTGGTCATGGGTCAAAATTGCTTGTGAATGTACAATGAGAATAGCTTCTGAAAGTCTGCCTGCACTGACCAAATGATGTGTCATAACAGCAACACCAGCAGAGAATGTCAGCACTCCTGTGCAATACGCAAATAGCAGCACATTTTGTATTTTTGGTTTGCAAGCAATTGCATTGGTGGCAACAACCTCCGGAAGATGCTTGAACCACTTGATGACCTGTATAGCAGCCTCGGCGTCCTTATGCAACTCAGCTATGTGTTCGGATGACCGCACGGGCTTGTACAGATCAAAGAGTTCACGGATATTGTATTTCAACTTTCGTTGGACTGGTCCCACTGAGACCTCGTCTGCTGCTGCAATCAGAGCCCGATATAGTTGAATGCTTCGCGACATGCACGGAGTCAGCGCGGAACGTAAGCAGCCTCACGTGCATGCCCAAGTGATGGGTTGCTTTCGACGAACACGTTCGCTCAAAGCTTATGACTCAAAACACTCTTTCTGTCGTCGTTGTGCTAATGTCGCCTGTACATGTGAGAATCGCTCGATGCGCATGACCAGAGCGGAGCTCCGTTTAGGAGCCTGGGCACAGCGCAATTGACTTGCAAGTCACGAACGAAACCAAATTTCACCAGATTCCAACAGCTCCGACACACAACATCAGACCCTTGCTCAAAAGCTATCAGACATTTGCGGGCATACACTGACAGGCTTTTCCTTGATCCGATTGTCTGTCGTTTGCTGTAGTTGGAGCGAGAGTGGTGCTGTTTCACCTGTGCGACCAAAATGCAGGATGACCCCTGGCAAGGTGTAGGCAAGGTCAGTACACCGGCTTGCCGTGACAGTCAATACAATCTGCACCCGTACGCATTACACAAGTTGGGCTATCTGCTTCATGCAGGCAGAAGACACGCATGATCTGTTGGGCAACGACAATCAAGCTGCTAACAATCAGGCTGAACCAGGCCCACCTCCATATGAGAGTGTCATGATGAGCGGATATGATGGGGTGCGTCTTTTCACAAGTGATGTTGATTTGATATTGGTGACCATCATCAAGTCTGGGCCACTGAGGTGTTGTGCTTTGTTTGTTGTAGCAGGCACGCTCAAACACAGAAATCTCGAGACAGGTAAGGCGAAAGTATTCAGATATCTGATGCATGCATGGCGTTTCCTACGCAAAACATTGCCAAACTTGCAAAGTAAAAGCGCAGGAGCCCTCAACTAGCGGCTCTGACATACAAATAGAAGTTCGAGACCCTGTAAAGCATGGCGAAGGTGTCTCGGTATGTGTTGCAATTTCAGCTTCTGCCTGGGACTGGCAATGTTACAATTGCCTCAGGGATGCAAGCACTGTGCAGGCGCATATATCATACAAAATTGCAACCAAAACCAAGCTACCACAATATAAGAAAGATCACACAGAAGTGATCAGGCGCTTTAGGGACTTTGCTTGGCTCTGGCAAAGACTCCAAGATACCAATAGAGGTGTGTCATGAGTTAGTGCCTCAGCGCAGACGGGCCTTTTGCACTCGATATCTGCAAAAGGCATGATTGCACTCAGTGATAAAGACATTGAGCAACACCCTTCTTGACAATGAAACGCTTCTGCTGACAGGCATCATTGTGCCCCCTCTGCCAGAGAAGAGCGCTGTTCAGAAATTTCAGATGACAACAGAGTTCATTGAGTCAAGACGGCGTGCCTTGCAAGTTTTCATCAATCGAGTGGTGAGGGGTCAGCAGTTGACCATGCCATTGCTGTGTTGCAAGAATGCTGCTACTGTGTACTGTCCATATCACATGACTCTTTGCGATGCATGCAAACAAAAAGACATCTCCAGGCAACCAGGAGGCATGCTACTACCTAAGTATCGCACATGGTCTCCTACTGACCACCGTCTGCATACAAGGAGGCTCTTTGATGTGTGCCAGCAGGACAAATTATTGTCCCTTTACAAGCAGGCCTGTTGTGGGCTGCTTGCTGATCCGTGCAAATGCAGCACACAGAAAATGGGCAAATGAAAGCAGTGCTTGCATGTTGCAGGCAGCTCACCCCTCACTGAACAGAAGCAAAGAGTTGCAGCTGTTTCTTGAAACATCAGAAGATGAGTTTGCACATGAGGTAGCCCGGGCTCAGATGGAGCAAGGGGGCAGTGCAAAGAAGACTTTGGCCAGCACACTGCAGCTCTTCAAGGATCTGGGTCACAGCACTGCCAATCTCATGAGTGGCAAGCATGATGATGAAGAAGAGGACCCAGACTATATCAAGGTGACTGGTTGCTGCAAGAGAATGCGACGATCACAATTTACCATGCAGCACTTGCAATCAACAAAAAGGTGTGGGGTACAGCCTGGCTGCTCGCAAGTTCACACCGGATCAAGATATCAAATATGAACTTGATCTACAGAGCAGCCAGACAGTGATTTAGGCATCCAGCGAAAATGGGACCTGTCAGAAATCATGAAAAACTGCAACTCCTGCATGCAGACAAGTCACGGTATCATCTGCACATTTGTTGCAAGCACTAGCATTGATCATACAAAAGCTGCATCCCGACACACAGCTCAACTGCTATTGCAGTCAAGTGTCATATGTGCATTTCTGGATGATGTTCATTTGTCATCTATCCCTGTCCATCTGTGCACATAGATCCTACTCAGGATTTCTAGAGCCTGCAAGCTCAAGTGTATCTGCCGCATTCAAAAGCCCAAATTGCCCTGAAGTCTTACGCGCAGATCTTGCGCGCAGGTCAGGGAATACGTGACACAACTAGAAACTCACCTAGCAGAGGTCCACCGGCAGTCTCAGCGCCTGATTGAGCGACAAAGTAAGCTCGGCGGCAGCATGAGTGACTTTGGGGCCAGCATGGTGGCGCTTGGCAAGTTTGAGAGTGGCACTCTTGCACAGAAGTTCACCAAACTTGGTGAACGAGCAGACACATTGTCAGGCGCCTGTCAGGTATGCCTTAATTCTACATCATACAATGCAGCTATGCTTTTGCAGCAAGTCTGACTTGCTCACTCAGCAAAAGTTTGTGCTGAATACACATCCTTGCTGCATGCTTGCAGCCACCATGGTCAGCTTGACAGTATGTAGGGCATACTTGACTGCTGCACTGCAATCATGCTTATGCAACACCTTACAGGAACAGCTTTGCCACTGTCAACTGAATGGCTTCTGTGCATGATTAGGCTGACACCCTGACAGCATTGTTGGCTGATTGCAGAAACAAGCAGAACAGCTGATAAGCAGCTTTGAGGCTCCTTTGAAGGAGTTTGTGCGTGCTGTCAAATCAGCCAAGTCTGTCATGACTGACAGGTCAACAGCTCTGGGCCTGCTTCAGCAGGTAAGCTGTGGTTCGTTTTTGCTTGTGACACTGCAGTGGCCATGCCTTCAGGCTTTCTCTGAGCATGCATTTTGCTATGTGCAAAAGGAGAGCATGCCTGACAGCTTCATGACGCCACAGCAGCAGAATCTACAGTGCTGTAACAGGAGGGTGTTGCATGGCTGCAGGCACGCTTTGAGGTTGATACCAAGAGGACCAAGCTAGCGAAACTGAGAGGCACTGCAGGCATCAAGGTACAGCACCATGTACCTGTGCTTGCATTGGGCTCCAGATCTAGGTGTTCAAGTTGCACTGAAACATTCACTTAGTGAGTGATCTGGAAGTAGACTCCCAAAGCTGCACCAACCAGCAAGCTTTAGAAAACCGCTGAGATGAAGTAACATAGCCCCTGTTCTGTTTGTGCTGCATGCTGACACCACTGTTGAATTGTGCAGGAGGAAAAGGTTGCAGAAGCAGAACGTGAGCTCAATGATGCACAATACAAAGTAGAGAACACAAAGCAAACGTACGAGACCATAGTGCTACGGATGAGTCAGGATCTGAGCAGGTTCCAAAAGGAACGTGCAGTGGAGCTGGCAGCAGTACTACGGGATTTTGCAATTGCCCAAGCTCAACTGGCAGCTGATAGCTCCAAAGTATGGCAGTCGCTTGTGTCAGACATGTCTCAGTCCTAGTTTTATCAAAGTCCGTAATTGCCGCTGAAACACTGGCACAGACAGTCTACTGTGCAGCTGCCGTGGGTGTATTAGGTCCCTTGACATTTTGCGCTTTGAGGGGCAGTACCTGTTGCTGCATTTTGGTCAAAGCCCTGTCACTTTGGAGCCAGGTCATGAGTTTCACTGATGGTCTCATACGTTGGAAGACAATGGTTGTGTACTTCAGATGTGTGCTGTTATCGTTTATTTTTTTTCTTGTCTTTGCCTTTGCTTTTGCCACCACTTGTGGATGATGCACCAGCTGCTTGGGCAGCAGCCTCTTTTTCTTGCTGCTGTTGCTGTGCTAGTGCCCTCTTGCTGCGCATAGGGTGCTGTGGAACAAGCTTTGCAACTCTGATCATCAGTTCAGTACCTGCATGACAACTTTGGTATCACATCCTTCCCATCTGATGTTATTCTCGCTTGCAAACATATGCTGAGCTGCTTGCATGACTCACGTGATGGTATCTCAGGGTTTACAGGTTTGCCATTGCTGTCCTTGAGTTGAACTCGGATTCTGCCACGCACGAGCCAATCTCTGCTGTAAGATTTATCCTGGAAGCATTGAAGACTGTGTCCAAGCAGTGAGGTCAAATTGCAAACAAGGTTAGACTCTTGAGACTTTGCAGTCCTATTTACACAGCCGTTGACATGCTTGCTGTATCAATACCTCGATTTGTGCTTGTAGCTTGAGACCCTTGTTGCAGGCATCCAGCATCTCGACCACATGGGGTTTATCACATGCTGTGAAAGGTCAAAGCAGGGCTTTCAGCAAAAGCTGCTGTGTGATGTGTTCTGTGCCATGAGGCAGGCATCATGCAACAAGTCCAGCAAATGAAAGAAAAATTTGCAAACCTTTGTCTTTGGAAATTCTCCGACCCTCAGCAACTGTTTTGTTGACGTCTATGTAATTCGGGTAAAGGATCACTCTCTGCAGGCAATATCCAGATGATCGATCCCTCAGCGTGAAGCTCGGCGCCGGTGTATGCAAAATGCTCTTCACCTTGTCGTGCTCAAATCCCATTATAAGCAGGCGCACGCGCAAAAACCGCGCAGCTTAAGTACAATGCCGGATCTGGACGGCTGCTGAGTGACACTCGCACGAGCAATGTCGATGTGCGAGTGATCGAAAAAAAACTATCGACTTGCAGTGAGGTTCTGCAGAAGAGCGCCGCGCGCGTGCTCGACAAAATTCGCTGCTTTCACCGGCGCAACCCCTTAGCATGCTCTGATTAGTCACTACTCGTTTACAATGGCGATTTCAATCAGATTTCTGTAGCGCTGAGCGTAGGCAAGAAGCGCAAGCAGCTCAGGACTTCGGAAGCCCGCAACGGATGCTGACCCGCAGTTCGCCATGTACAAGCGTCACCGCAGGGTTGCATCACGTTGTCTGTCCTGTCCGGCAGCCTGCAGCTTCGAGGTGCATGTGCCGCAGGCTTGCTGAGCCAGTCCGTAGGTCACGAACTAGGCCAAACCCGCTTGTACAAGCAGCCCCACGCTTCTGTAAAGCAGTGCAAGCAACAGCACAGCCTGAGGCTCTTCAGCAGGTTTTTGAGTACTTCGTTCTCTTCAAGGCGAGTCTTGACCTGATCTGCTCTTGAATTAGTCGCACTGTCTGCTGAAGGGACTCTGATGCCTCTGTACGGCGCGGACTTGGCATCATTTGTCTTTTTATGAAGGCAATATGCTTGTAGTGCATCTGTCAGGTTCAACAAAAGTTGAGACGCAAGTTGTGCATATGATGACTCACGTGCATTCATGTAGGTCCGAGAGGGCATTGACGATAATGCAGCAGAGACTATGCTGGATGACTTCTGGTCTTTGCAATACATGATTCCAGCAGGAGTGCTGAACGGCTTTGCTGGGTCATTGAAACCTCTGCATCAAAGTACAGCTCAAACAGGAAATGGAATGACTCACGCATTGCATTTCAGGTTTCAGTCAATGCAGGTAAGATCATGTATTCCTGATCTCTTCTGCAAATAGAGACATATCTTGAAGCCAAGGGAGAGCAGCATGTACATGCAGCACATTGACAAATTCAGGCAGCATGAAAGGCTGCAACAAGCCAGACAAAAAGCAGCTGCTGACATTTGTGATGTCATTGTGGAAGCTGCCTTTTCTGGTGAAGTCCCCAAAGACTTAGGCCAGATTTTCAGGCGAGGTTCAGAGTGGGACCTTGGTGTTGATCACATCCTGCTGATGCAGGTCAGTCCTACCACATCCAGTACTGCTTTGCGCTTGTATGCTTGCCTGAAAAACAAATTATGTGCCATCAGGCTGCTGAACAGGCTACCATCTCAGAGCCAGCTCAGTGACATGGCTGCCTGATGTCACATCTGTTGCGCAGCTCAGTCAGTCAACAACAGCATGTTGTGTTTTGTGGCCAATGATGTAAAGCACTCAAAGCTAGATTTCTTGCTCAGGCAGCACAGGATGCATCAGAGCAGGAGATGCAGAAATTCCTGGCAGCTCTTGCACAGCTCAGCAGCAGCTCTTCCATCAAAGCCATGCAAACCACGTATGGGCCTCTGCAAGCGCTCTCAGGACAGGCTGTCGGGTCACACATCACGTTCACAAGGCTGAGCTTGCAGGAGCAGCTTGATAGCTTGCTGAGCTCACCACCTTACATAGCGCTTGCCCAAGGCAACCCAAGGTTGCCTGCGAAAATAAAGTCAAGCTATGCAATGCACATTGAACAAGCCCAGACTCAAAACGCTCGTGCAACAGATGGACAAGGAGTTCTTGGTACGTCAAACAAATGAAGCGACTTCCTGATTGGCGTCTGATGAACTTATATAGTAGCTTCAGCTGTTATGTCTGGTACTGTCTGAACAGCTATTGCAAGCCACTGTGCCACCAAGCCCGAGTCACAGACTACTTGTGCAATTGCTTCTCGGTGGCTGTGGTTGGCAGCAACACTTCTTGCTTTTACTTGCTGCAATACGAAACGTGAGGACGTCTATCAGACACAACATAGTATTGCAAGGTTTCAGCATGGTAATTTGGCACTAAACCAACCTGTCACCAATCTGCAGAGCTTGTGTGCTGCTTTGCTTGAGACGACTTTGTCAAATGTGGTTTTGACATACTTTTGAAGCAAAATCCAAAGTGTCAATCTTCTGGCAGTCACCAGTTCAGAAATCTTCAGCTGGATTGCCGCTTGCTTGACTGCTTCTGACCTCGGTCTTCCACACCAGACTGCTGCACAAGTTCTCCTATTTGCTTCTCAAGGTCATCGATCTTGCTTCCCATTTCATCTACTCTGTTGATGATGGAGTCTGACATGGTTTGGAACCTCCCCTGCATCTGTTGCAGCAAATTCTGCACCTGCAGCACCAAAGCACTTTGAGTGAAGTCTGTAGGTGTGCAGGTGTCACAGGCTGTTTTTGACAAGCACTCACAAATTCCGACAAATCAGCCGAGTCCTGAGCCGATGGAGCTCTGTTTGAGGTCTCGTTGCCCTGCGGCAAGACAGCGCGTCTCAGCTGCGTCCGTTCAGTCGCGTCAGTGATGTCTTCCTTGCGACTGATCAAGTCTTACCACTGGCCGACTGTTGCCGGTACGCTGTGATGCGTGAATACTCGACATGCTTTTGTCCTTGCAAATGATCTACGCGTGTGATATTGAACTCCAAGTGAACCCCGATAGACATTCAGCCCTGTTAAACAGGTGCATATTCCCAGAAATAGCAGAACGGTTTGACTGCTGTCACATCACTTGCATGCGAGGTTCATTTCGGCCGATAGCTTTCCGTACACAGCAAAATAGTCACTTCCGTCGTCAGGTGCCCTGATTGCTGCCACGTCCCTCAATCCCGGCGACGCACTGCCTTTTCCTTGTGATCAGTAGTCTGCCCAACAGTCTGAAAGCTTCACGAGCAAGTCATGGAAGATGATGACACAGATTTTGACCAGGCGCCGGCCGCTCAGCTTCAGCCTGCCAAGAGAAAGCTGAGCAGACTGAAGAGAGCACAAACTCCAGCAGAACCACGCAGCACTGAACAGCACTCTCCAGCTGCTGCTCTCAGCAGTCCACCACAAGCATTGTCAGACAGAACGAACATAGCTGCAGCACCTCAAAAGAGTCCTGCAGCAGCGCTGTCACCCACAGAAACAAACCCTGCGCCTGTGCCTAATCCAGCGCAAAGCCCACAGTCCAGCCCTTCAGGCGCTGCCAACTCAGACTCTGGCCAACCTGAGCAGTCAGAGTCACACAATGACTATTGGGATTCAGAGGATGAGCTTGAGGCTGAGCTCACCCGGCAAGAAAAGGCTGAAGGCTTTCATGCAGACTCTGCTGCATCGGCAGGCATGATCTCTCCAGCTTTGCAATGCTGTTGCAATAGCACAGCAAGCTACAAGTCTTTATCTACAGTCACTTAGTCCTGACAACAGCACATGCTGCATGCAGATGACCAATCACAAAATGACAGCAAGGCTGAAAACGACAGCGAAGCTGATTCTCCTATCAAAAGTGGCAGTCCTGTAGGCTTTGATGAGCTGAACTCCCAAACACAGAGGGTACTTAGGGGTATTGTCAGCACCTCTGAATGCAGGCAGTCTTTCATCTATAAGCTAATGCCCTCATTGCTTTTGCTGCCGCTGCAGACAGTGCAAAACGTGACATGATTGGTCAAGGACAGGCCATTGAGAGGCAGCCCTTGAGCGGCATTCTCAGCAAGATTCTCAGCAGGAGTGATGCAGTAGCTGCAAGGTGTGCGTCTCCAAGCACCAAATATAAAACCAGCACAGCCCACAAACCACTCTGCCTGCATTCTTTACAGCCTTGCTTGCCAACCTGCAGCCTGCAGCACGCTCATACCGTTTTCAAAATATGGGTTACATTGAGGCCTACATGCGCTTTTGTATCATGCAACACTACTGTGCAAGGGATTTTGCCTAGAGCCATTGCTCAACATCAATGTCCAAAGGTCCACACTACCACTGCACCGTGCAAGGGCTCTGCCTAGATCTTCTGCTCATGAACATTTCAAGGGCTCGACCCCCATTGCACCATGCAAGGGCTGTTGCCCAGAGCTTTCGCTCATGCATGTCTAAAGAGCCACACTATCATTGCAGAGCGCCTGTTGTGCCTGCCCGACCACCCAAGCCAAAGCCCCAGCCACAAGTCAGCACAGCAGCCTTGCAGAACCAGGCGGGAAACCTGGTGCAGAAAGCAAAAGAGCCAGAGGATGAGTATCTGCTGGTGCTGTCAGATGATGATTCAGATGGTATGGTCAAGGACCTATCAGAAATTGCAGACAGCAGCACTGCACTGGTGAGAATTTTGTTGTCTTCTGATCCTGACATTACCTAGCCGCAAAGCACTTTGCTTTTGCCCTACTGCTCAAGACACTAGGATGAGAGCATGCAGCCTTGCAGTCTGGTCTGCAATAGATGAGCAGCATTTGTGCAGTACACAGATGTATAGTGAGCAGGCAACTTTTCTGAGCGCAGGTTTTCTGCCAGACATTGTATTCTCTTAACTCGTTTGACACTTGCTTGTGGTGGGACACTGCATACATGATATGGCTGACATCAGCCAATATTGCAGCTCATGCCCAACAATCCTACTGCAGGAGCAAGCAAAGGCATTTGTGGCGCAGCACAAAGTCCAGCCCCCTCATCAGAACAGGTTGGGGCTGCCTGTTGGCTCTGGCGTCAGTGCACCCCAGGAAGACACTCAGGTGACTTTTCTGGAACACACAATATATCAGCTAGCTGTGTTGTCCGTAGCAGTCTCAGCTGTGTCCTGTGATGTGGCCTGTGCTGCGAGGATTCAGTCTTTCTGGTGCACATGTGCTTCATGTGCCAGCGATGCATTCTCAAAACTTAAAGCAGTGAGTGAGCGATGGCGAATTACAGCTTCTTTTGCTCATTGCGTCTCAGCCTGCTTCTCCAGAGAGCATGCAAAAGTATGTTCGACTGTGACACGTCACAGCTTTTGGCATGTTGCTTGCATTGCAACTTCACCCAACACCACTTCTTGTTTTGGCATAACAGCCACATGTTGGCCCAGAGTGCAGTCAGTAGACAAGTTGTACTTATTTGTGAAGTAATGCTTGCAAAGTGGCTGCTCATGCCAAATGGCTGCTATGCAGGAGATGGGCTTTGACAGTATTCCCTTTGAGGAGCCTGAGCTGTTCCGCTTGCGGAGCAACTTGCAGGCTTTGCAAAGCCTGGGCAGCAAGGAACAGAGCGGCCTTAATCTGAATCTTGACAGCCAGGGTGTGCCTGGCAGCGACCAAATGCAGGTCTGTTGCTGAATCGAGTCCTGTAAACACAAATTTGAGAACAGCACAGCAAACAAGCAAAGCTCATTGTGGATGCAAATAGCATCAATCTTTGAGGCCACTTGCAAATTCTGTAGTTGTGTACTGTTTCAGGCTGGGTTTACATGCTTGCTTAAAGGTACTTTCACGAGTGAATCTTTCATTCATTACTGTCAAGCTGCTATCAGAACACCATGTACAAGTTCTGCCCTCACACTGCTGTCGAGTGCATGAAGCTCCCTCTTGTGCCAACAGGAAGACGACCAGAAAGATGATCCGGCCAAGGGACCTCAGCCAAGCACACTTCAAGCTTCACATGACGCAGCTGCAGAGCTGCATGCCACAAATGCCGCTAATGTTGAGCCCTCCATGCAAGATCATGCTGATGCCATGTCTGGACTGGACGATGATGCAACAGATGGTGAAGACAATGAGTCTCTCATGAGCGGGAGTGTGTCTGGTGATGCCAGCTCTTCAGCTCACACAAGTGATGGTGATGATGATCAAGAAGAGGATGAAGCAGCGTCTGAGCCAGAACAGGAAGAAGAAGAGGACAATAAGCCAGCTTCTCAAGCTGCTGATGATCCAGCAGTTGCAGGTATTGCTAAATGCTTAGGCTCAGCATGTCAGCATGCTCCTGGTCTGGTCTTGTGAGACAGCATCAGGCATCAGATTGTCAATTTGATACCTTTTTTGAATGATGCAATGTGTACAGATTGATGAGAGTACACCTTGAGCAGTTTGCCAGTGCAGCAAATGAAATACATTGCACCACGATCCTGTATGCGGCAAACATATTGGAACAGATGCAACGGTTCCTGCGCATCCATTGTTGTGTGTGTCATAAACTGCTGTTGTTTTGCAGACGATCCAGCTCAGTCAGAGAGAGCTGCAGCAGAGCGCAAGGCACTGAAGCAGCAAGCCAGGCTCCAAAATCAGTTTGTTGATGAAGAGGTATGCCATTATTGCTCCCTTCTTCACCCTTCTACAAGGTCCCTGCAGCAATTACACTGTTGTAAAGCAGCTTTAGCCCATATTGGATGTGCCATCCTGGCAGTGTGATCATGCATTGACCAGGCCAACGCAACGATGCTCAACATCACTCCAAGGTGCTAAGTGAATTGTACACATCAAAGTCCTTGCTTACAGCAGACAAATGCAAGTTGATTGCAGTGGTGCTGCAAAGAGCATCACGCCGTGTTGCTGTACGTCTCTGATCAAGTACAGCATACATAAACATACAGGTCAGGCTTCTGGATACTTGCAGGCAGAGATGAGTGAGGATGAGGGGCACAGCCAAGGGGATGCTAACTCGGACTCAGATGACGAGTCTGACCTGGTGCGCCATTCTTGCATAGGCTCTTGCTTTGTGTCATAGTGTCACCTGACCCCATTCAGCACGCTTTGTTTGTGGGCAGAATGCCTGCTTTGGCTTCATGTTGGTGTGTGAAGGCAGCAGCAGTTGTCTCATTAGCTGAGAACTGGTCATGCATGACACTTGATTGGCATGCTGTCAGACGTACAGTCTGTTGCTATGCATCAGTAGTCGTTACAAACAGCGCTGATTGCCATCATCAAGGCTAACAGGCCTGGCAGCACAAATTTGGCAGCTGCCCATGTGGCCATGTTCTACTGTCCCCGAGGTTTGCAAGAGGGTCTCATAGAGCATGGCAAAGACAGCTTTGGATGGGCAGCCCTGACTGCTTCCAAGCTGTGCACGGCATTTTGATGGGGCATGCATAGGCAGGGCTGACAATTGCTCGTTGCATATATCACGCTGATGTGTGCGGTTAGACATGCACCCTCCTGCTGTGTATCAGCTGTAAATGCAGCTAGCACAGACTGCCGCTGATGTGGGCAGCCTCGACTGTTTCACGCTGTACAGGAGGACTTGATAGGACATGGCAAAGACAGGGCTGGAGATGAGAGCAAGCGGGCCAAGCTGCATCAGCGGTGGCTGGAGCAGCAGGACGACAGGCAGGTGGCACACCTCTTGGAAGGGGTCAGGAATGGCTTCAGACGCAAGCGAGCAGGGGATTTCCTTGATGAGCATGTGAGCTGTCTGACTTATTTGATTCACTAGTGCACATCTCCATCTGATCACATGCATGCACCATCTGTTTGACCAGTGCAGGCATCTAGATATGCTGTAGAGCTTAGCAAAACTAAGCGCATGCGATATTCCCTTTCATGCTGCAACAACACATCCTCTCCTGCAATTCAACCTAGAGTGACTTAAACCAACATACTTTGGCTTCAGCTCAAGTCAAAGCTGGTGTTGGAAAACAATGATCTAGGTAGTGCTGCAGGAAGGCAATGACTTTGAGACACGCAAGAGGAGGGCTTGCCAGGAAGCAGAGGAGGACATGGCTTCATCTGGGGATGATGAAGACAGGCTGGCAGGCTTGCTGAGTGCAGAGGACGGCGACAGTGATGATGGTGGCCTTGATGAGCATGACAAGCAACAGCTGCTGAATGCTCGTGCTCTCAAAGCTAGTGTAAGCAAGCTGCCTCTCACCATTCCTGCTGCCGGTATCATAGCCCCTTTCTTGCTGTATAGCATTTCCCATCCTGTGGGCTGTCAAGCTTCTGTAAAGGATTGCATGATGAAAGCATGTTCCATTTGCATCTGTCATGCCAGGAGGCTTCTGATATGATCAATTGCAGTCTGCCAGTGTAGAACCTAGCACTGCCTTGGGCTGTGCTGTTATTACACACTTCCAACGTGGCTATGAGCTTGCTGCTCCAGCCTTCCTTGGCATGCAGTTGGCATACAGTTGTACAAGAAGGACAGTTAGTTCCTTCTGACTCTACAGTGAAGGCATACCTGCCATCTGACAACCCTGTTGGAGCTATGCTTTTTTGCAATGATTGGTGTCTGCGTCCTTTGTTGAGGTCCTGTTTCTTGCTCTTGAGTCAGTTCTTTTCATATGTGTGTTTGCAAACTTTGCATGACTTTGCAGAATGGTTGCTGACCACTGCAGGCTGAGCCTGTGAGTGAAATTGACTTGGATGCTGGCTCATGAGAAATCCTGGCTTTGCCATCCTCTGCTTCACAAGGCAACTGCCAGGGTCGCCTCGGCAGTAGGCATGCTTACACACTTTGCAAGTCTATCAAAAGTTGCTGAACAATGCAGGCTGAGCCTGTGGGCAGCATTGACTTGGATGCTGGCTCACAAGAAATCCTGGCTTTGCTATCCTCAGCATCTCAGGGCAACAGCCAGGGCCGCCTCAGCAGTAGACATGCTGAGCCCTTTGCACAAGCTTTGGGCACTGCTGCTGTAACGCTTGGCCCAAAGGTGTGCCTGCTCAAGTGCTGCTCTTATACGGCAACCATATGCATGCTTGCTGACAGCTCACAGGCACAAAAGGAAGCCGGGCGACTGTTGAACTGCAATTGCTGTAAATATAATACACCGGCTCATGTCTCTGCATTAGGTGTCCTGCTTGTTGCAGACACAATGCATAATCTGCAGTGATGATCTCATGTTCACGTGCCCTCAGCCTTTCCAGCTTTGGCAACTTTGCTGTGTCAGTATGCGCTGGCAACGCAGGCCTCTGCCTTTTCATGCTGGGCAAGACTTGAGCGAACATGCTCAGTATGTACCTGACTTGTGCATCGTGCTGTCTTTTGTCAACGAATTATAGCAGAATTCACCCGTGCAATTGCAGGCAACATTCATGGGCAGGAGTCTTCCTGTGCTGACCGGAGCTCGCGGGGTTTCTCAGGCAGCTAGCCGGTCATATGTCTTTGGCAGAGATGACAGCAACAGCACAGCAGCACCTGCTGATAGCTCTGGCAACACTTCTGTGGTGCGTACTTGACGCTTCTGTATTGTTTCCAACAAAGAGCCAAACTGTTCTGGAAGTTGTGAGTGATGTGCGCATGCAAAACCGCATGCAGACATTCTCTAGCGATTGAGGCAGAACTGTGACATTGCAGGTGACAGGGCCAACTTCATTTGCTGGCTTGGAAGGCATGCTTGGGGACACTACAAAGGCAAGTAAGGCAGGTGCCAATGTCCACACAAGTATGGATGGTGGCAGGAAGTCTAGTCTGCTTGGCAGACTGGCAGGCAAGGGCAAGAGCCGCTCTGCTGTAGAAGGCCTGTCTGCACAGGACCTGCAAAGAGCCCTTACCACTTCTATGGGGGCAAAAGCTGTTGCACAAGCAAACAATGCTATGAAGCCAAGATAACCCGTATAGTGTTGCATGAGGCTAGCACTGTTGCTCATTTGCAAGCATAATGTCATGTGACCAGACTGTGAATTAGTTAGTTTCATTGCTCCTGCAAGTTGCAAAACTTGAGTATGCCAACGCTGATTTCCTTTGCAGCATTGGCCTGCAGAGATGATGCATGCATAGGCTGACCAAGACTCCTGATTGCACAAGGCCAAAGCTAAAGTCAAAGTGCCAATAATGGCCAGTCTGAACCTGAGCACTTGCAGCTGTTCTAGTATGTGTAGTACCCGCTGTCACTGCTGTTGAAATAGTCAAAAGCAAACACAGTGCCACCCAGCACAACAACTGCTGCCAACTCCATCCAGAGAGCGCCTGATGTAATTTTCTGCAGAGAGCATGACGCTGTGTCAGCAAGCTGGGGAGTGAACTGCTTGTCAACATGTGAATCATCTGAAGGACAGCAGCAGCACAACAACTGCACCAACAGCAAGTAGCAGACTGCTTGCAAGTGTACATGCATGTGATGAATTTGCAATTGTTCTGTGCTGCTGATGGGCTGCTGCCGGAATGTGCTCTGCATACTTGACAGCTATACAAGTCACCTGAGCATGGAACAAGATTGCGGGCACAGCTATTGAACCAACAGCTGAGAAACCTGTCAAGAACTTGCCAGCGTCTATCCATCTGCAGGGCAAATTAGTACAGCAGTTAGACTACTGGCCACAACAGCCATTCTGAATGGCAACAGACACCCTGCCTGTAGCAGAAATGCTACTCATAGCTCTGTTGAGAGGTGCATACCCGCTAGCAAGGCTACTGCCTCCATAGATGGACGCCGAAGATGATGCACCAGTGCCAAAGAAGAGATATGGCATTGGCACCAGCACATACATGAAGGCTGCATGTCACACATCAGGGTCAGATCAGCATGCCTTTCAGCATATCTCAACTATGTGTGGAAAATGCAGCTGCTTGCAGCTATACCTGTCAGCAGGGGCCACCAGTTGTGCCATAGAACACATCCCTGCATGTCGTGTCAAGAGCACTCAGTGTCTGGCTAACACAGCACCTGAGCAGCACCTGACAAAGCTTTACCAGCAGTTGCAGCAACACCCCAAGACTGAATGTGAAAGCGAGACCCGCTAGTCTGCAACAGCACACTCAGCATGGCAGTCATTCTTGATTCTAATGCCACACACTGCAGGTGTGACAACAATGCTGGCAGCTGCTAGCTGTGTTATGTGGCTGAGTTTGCCGTCAAAGCATGCAGGAGATCTAGTTTATGCAGAGCACCCTGATCAGAGCATAGAAGGGTGGCAAACTTGCACTCACACTGCAACACAGCAAAGAGAACTTCAGAGGGCTTTGTTATGGCATTTCTGCCGTACTTGACAACAGAAAACTCTGTCAACTTACGTCGAATGTCTTGAATCGCCATTGAAAGATATAGAACGTACAAGGGAGAGGCTTGAGCTCACTAACGCCGCTGCCAGTCGTGCATGCTTTGCGCTCGCAGATCAGTGCCAGACGCCTGTGACTGCTCGCGTGCAACAGAACACCGACTCGTGAGCGCGCACAGCTGTTTGTGCTTGTCTATCAGCGAGATTGAGCAAGGCGCTTCGAGTGCTGCAAGCGCTGTTGGCCTGACTCACGAAGTGACTCAACCCCAGACGACCAGTCGCTGCAGCACTGCAAACAGTCAATTTGACTTCCGACAGGCATCGCAGTTTTGCGAGGCAATGCTTGCGCGAGACGGAACACTGAACAAGAGACCGCACCCAGCTCGTGCGCGCTTTCATTGTCCAAGTATACAAGTCGCAACGCTAGTTGTCAGAGGCTGCTTTAGGTTTTTGCAGTGATCAACATGCGAGTGAAAACCATCCAGATCGTGTGGCACGAAAGTAAACCCATATACACGCTTGACTTTCACTCCTCGGGAATTCTTGTCACAGGCGGAGGAGACAATGACATCAAGGTGAGACGCCTCGAGCTAACAGCAGTCACCTGCTGCAGTCCTTTTCGCTGCACTGCCTTAAGCTGTGCTTGCCTGCAGTGCAGTTATGGGAGGTGAGTGTCCTGTTCAATGCTTGGCAACAAGACAGCAAATCTGGTCCTGTGCATGAACGGGGCTGCATAGCTTATGCTGGTAAATGCTGGCAACCTGGCAGGTGAAAGCTGACAGTGCTCTGAACCCCACCGTAACCCATATTGGGCACCTTGTGGGTCACAACAGAGATGTCAATGTCCTGCGCTTCTCACCATCAGGTAAATCATGCCATCCAGTTCTCCAATCTTCGGACCAAGTTGCCAACGTCAACTTCTCTGCTGCTGCAATCTGTTCAGGGCAGCTGTTGGCATCCGCTGGTGTTGGCGGTGAGATGTATCTGTGGAAGCCAACTGCTGAGGTGCAGAAGGTGTTTGGCTCTGAAGACAGCAATGCTGGATGGAAGCGTGCTGCAGTGCTGAGGTAGGCAATGTTGCCTTGCATGGTGACATCTTGCACATCTGGATTTTGTAACTTCCTGCCATAGATGCTGTAATCTGGTGCCTTCAACTCTACTGCCTATGTCATGACAAAGGCAATTATATGCTTGCATGATCCTTGCACTTGCCTGTCTGTTTTGCATTATATCCATGTTTGCTGTTGTCTGTCAAACTTCCTCTGGGTCCCAGAGACAGTAGTGTTGATTGATCGCTTGGTCAATTGGTCGGTTGGTTGCATATGGCAGGGGTCACGCAGATGATGTGCAAGACTTGAGTTGGGCTTCTGACTCCTCTGCCCTGATGTCTGGATCCATTGAAAACATCTGCCATGTATGGGATGTGGAGGCAGGCTCCAGCAAGGGCCGCTTTCAGGACCACAGGCACTATGTCCAGGTTAACACCTCTTGTATGCGCCTGGGCATGGCCAATGCCATCAGTCTGTTGAGCTGTCCATGCTGACAGCTGGCTTGAAATCGTATCTACAAACCACCAAAGCAAATTATACAGTCTTCTTTGTCCTATTTTGGCATGAGCAACCGCATTGCCCCGTATTTTCCACCTGATAGAAGTCAACTTAGCTTTCTGTGCCCAAGATTGGCTGCAACCATGATGAGTGCAAGAGACACGGCTGGCCGCTCTGCCTGCAACAAGAGGCATTGCTTGGCAAGTGGCAATGCTGCATTGTGCAAGGCAGAGCCAGATACCGTTGTGTGCATACAGGGTGTGGCGTGGGACCCTGTCAGTGAGTTCCTGGTGTCGCAGAGCGCTGACCGTACCTGCAGGTACGCCCACCTACAAATCCCTTGCAGCTGTCTCAAGGCACAGTCAACTGACAGCATCTCTGATTGCACAATTGAGTCCTTGAGGGCATCGAAAATGCTGTGCATGGAAGCAGTGATGTAAACATGGAGATTCAGGCTATCCTTGATGCAGTCATGCATACATATGATAAGAGTAGATATGATTTGAAAGCATGTGTGCAACTTATAGCACAAGCGAGCGGAAGTTGCATTCTGCGTGACACATGTGCAGCTGTCTTTGAGGCCAACCAAAATGGGATTGCAGGGTGTATGCTCCAAAAGCCCCTGTGCTAGGCAAGAAGAAAGCCAAGAGGCCTGCAGCCTCTGCTGCTGTCAATGCTGTGCTGGACATGCAGTGCTTGCATGTGCTGTCCAAGCGAGCAATGCCAGTCTCAGGTGCGCTGCTCTTATCCACTGGCAAAAGCTAACACGCTTGCCTGCTGCCAGCCACACAATGTGATATGTCTCGCAAATGGTCTGTTTGTTCACACAAACAGCCAGAGTGCTTGACTCCTCTTCAACAAGCATGCATGCATCAATGCTGTTGGTCTGTGGCGACAACGATAGTCAATGCTTGGCTCATCTGTCAGCATCTTAACAAAGTGCACAAGGTGGAGCGCCTGGAGAGTCACACAAAACTTCTGATCAGGCGCTGCTACTGACAGGGGAGGGGATGCCGGCAAGTGAGCAGATTCAGCAAGAGAGCAAGCCTCAGCGCTTCCACCTGTTCCAAGATGAGCAGCTGAACAGCTTCTTCCGCCGCCTTGCTTGGTCTCCAGATGGTCTGTCCCCTCCTCAGCTGCTGCTAACACATATGCTTTGTGCTTTCCTGATAGTGCCAACTCAGTCGTGTTGACACATATGTTTTTTGCTTTCCTGCTAATGACAAATCAAGCCAATGCTGCTGACACATAAGCTTTCTGCTTTCCTGCTAATGATAAATGACATCAACGCAAAGCTGAATAAGCAACAAGCCAATACCCTTTAACACTGTTTGACCAGAGCCACTCAAATATGCATGGCGGTGTTTTGTTGCAGGCTCATGTTTGGTTGTGCCTTGTGGGCAATACCAGCAAACAGCAGACAGCCCCACACTGCACACAGCCTATGTGTATGCAAGAGGACATTGGGCCCAGCCTATGCTACGCCTGCCAGCAATGAACAAGGTACAGTTGCAGCTTTGCTCATGCATACATGTTGCTTCTGCTTACATCACACCTCCATCCATCCATTCATCATTCATTCATTTACTCACTCATTCATGCATTCATTCATTCATTCATTCATTCATTCAAACAGCTCGCTAAGCAGGCTCTGACATCATGCACCCCTCCCTTCTGTTTTCAATTGTACAGCTAACTGCACAACTGAGTGCTCTATTGTGCAATTGGCTGTATGTGTTGCAGCTCTCAGCAAGCACCCAGTTGTGACTGACTTGCTGGTGTTTGAGAGTAAGAATTGCTAGACATTTGTTTGAAAGTCATTTTCTCAGGCGACATCAGCAATCTATTCTTGTATCGGATATCGTCCTGTCAGTTGCATTCAGCGTCGTTGTTGTCAGGCCCAGAAAGTCGTCATGTCACAGAAAGTACTGTGCAAAATGCAGGCTGTGGTGATCATCAGGTTTTGCCCACAGTTGTTTAGCTTGAGGGAAGCAGCTCAGCCTGTGGACCAGCAAGCTGCTGAGAAGCCCGAAGCAGCCTTCCGGCTACCCTACAGAATGGTGTTTGCCATCGCCACCTTGGACAGCGTCATCATCTTTGATACACAGGTCAGTCCTGCTGAGGTGTACAGTGACTTCTCTTTGTAACAACCGCTTTCGTTACGAAGTAAGTTGTCCTTACATTGAATTGTCCTTACTCAGAGAGACCAATGCAGTCAGAATGCAGGAAATGGTTCCCAATTCATTGTCCTTACACCAAGAATGTCCTTACATCGAGTGTCCTTTCAAAGGGAATTTACTGTAGTCAAAAACTGCTACCTGCAAACGCACTGCAGCTGGCTTCAAGCTGTGATGCAACTCTTTGGCAACAGCTCTGCATAACAATCATTCAAGACTGTAGCTCCAAGACCTGATATTGATGCCTCTATGCTTTGCATGTGGGGTATGGTTTGCTGAGGCTGTTGTTGGTGAGCTGCAGAAACCAACACCATTGGCTGTGTTGGGGGCGCTGCACTTTGAGGTGATCACAGATCTGGCCTGGTCATCAGACGGCTCCTTCCTGGCCATCTCCTCCTATGACGGCTATTGCAGGTGCTGCATGCATATACTGACAATTGCTTTCAGAATTTTGGCCATGTGCAGCTTGCAAACAAATGCTGACAAATACCAATGTACTGTAAAGGGCTTTGCAACAGGCAGAACAAACAGCACTATAGCGTAGCCCTGCGTGCAATAGCGCCCCTTTGGCATTGCCATGTGACACTGTCATTTAGCCCTGACTGGCTTGACATTCCCTGGGCAAGGGTGTTGGCTTGAATCATGCATGGTAGCTTGATGACTCTGAGCATCAGCCTTGGCTGGACAGCTAGCAAGAGTCAGACTGTAGCATATTGCCCGGGTCAGCCGACACAGGTGCATGCAGCAAGGCAGAACAATAACTGCCTTGGCATAGCACTACATGCAGCGATGCATCCCTGTATTCCTTCATGTTGCAACACCGCCAGCCAGCTCTGGCTGGCTGGACACAGTTCCAGTAAGGCACATCAGTATGAGTTGCTGCATCAGAGGTGATGACTAGGGTTGTTAGCCTTGGCTTGGCAGCCAATGTTGCTCCATCCATAGCATACCAGCCATGCCCTGGTCAGTCAGCACAGTCACAAGAAACAAGGCTTACAGCACTTCCCAGTGCATCAGGAGCACACTGCAAGCAGCTTGTGGTGCAATGCAGCATTGCCAGCTTTGACAAAGGGGAGCTGGGGGAGGCATTGCCTGAAGCAGACTTGCCTGTCCACCTCAAAGCGCGTATTGTAAACCCTGGGCAAGCAAAGTCTGGACCTCATTCTGTCAAGCGACCAAGTCTCACGCCAGGTTGCAGCAGTATGCCACCTCCCAGCGTACAAACAGTAAGTTCATGTTGCTGTCACACGCTGCAGGGACCGGCTCATGTCCATTGACTGCCTGTTATTGCTGGCCCTGCCCTGTTATGGTGTCCACATGCCCTTTGAACCTAACATAGCACTGTAAGTAGTCTGCTGGCCAAGTCTTGAACGCATATCATAAGGAATCTGTAGCAAATGTCAAAAGGGTTTTCATGCTTTTTCCAAGTCAAGAGCAGGGTTTGTGTAGATGAGGACAACAGCTGATGCTAGATGACTATATCAGAGCAGTTGTACAATCAAGACTAGGAGCTTGCACAGCTTGCAAGTTGCGTGCCCACAGCTCAAATGCTGTGTGAGATAGCATCGTGTTCAGGTGAAGCAGCGTAAGCAAGAGGAGGACTGCAGCCCAATGCAGCCGCTTCCCATGAGGCAGATGCAGCCTGCTGCCAATGCTGTCTCCAAGCAGCTGAGTGCCAAGCGTATTGCTCCCATTCCGATTGCCCCAGGTAAAGCTGCTTTCACTTCAGCAATGATTGAGGTCTGCATGCTGGTGAGGTAAGAACTGCTTCAAATGAACCATGAAACTGCTTTCAGATGAATTGTTCACAAGCAGCTGCACGTCTTGTGATAGCTAAACCAATGTGACCTGCGTCAAGCAATTTTTTGCTTGATTATCGGTCAGCTTTTACACATAGATACTGTGCTTTTGATGGGTGGCCCACATGTGGCTAACAGAGTGATTGCAGCTGACACAGTACTGTGACTCCAAATTCAAGCTGCAGCTGACATCTCCTATGCAAATGCAGGTGAAGACAGGTCTGGCAGCAGTGGGACTCTGAAGAAAATTCGCAAAATTGCTCCTGAATCAGTCTGAGTCAAGAATGTTTGCAACGCTGAAACGAGCTTTTTGTGCAGCAGCATGCGTAGGCAGGTTGCACTTTGAAAGTTGGCATTTTTCGATGTTACTGATATGCACTGATTATGGCGCTAAGTTGATGTGTGCCACTTCTGCGCAATGGTTGTCAAACTTAGGCAACAAAAGCGGCAATTCATGTGCTGTGAGCAACTCATTCTAGCTCCGCAGTCCTGTACTGGTTTGCATGACTGCACCACATGCTCTTGATATGATTTTACATCGCTGAGCGTGTCATTCTGCATGTCTTGGCCTCGAGCTGCCTTCTTAGCTATGCAGTGTCACAATCCATTTGAGCGCCATAAGTAAGGCTTAGGTGGTCGCTGCTCTTAACAAGAGCTTATGTCAGCTCTGCGGCCCCAAAAATGTTGGATGAGGAATCGCAATGTGGATGTAGGCTTTTGGACGCTGCAGGTAGAAAGCCATCCAAGCTATGACATAATACCTTGTCTGACACACAGCTTTCGAAAATTTTGCTGACATGCGCACCGGTTCCTGAGGCAGGTTGGCTCCTGCCTGGGTGTACTGTTTAGCGGTGACGCACAGCGCACCTTGTCGTCTGCTGGCTGCTGCCTTGTTCAGAAGCAAGGCAAAGGCGTGAAGCAGTCCTAATTTTAGCAACTGCATCCCACTGATTGCAAGGTTAGAATCAGCGATGCCTGCTCCTGCTTCTCACGTAACCTCACTTGAGAGTGGAGGATCTAGTGGCACAGATGCTAAGCATCCCAGCGCTACGCAAAACGAGTTCATCTATGTCCCAGACAGCTTCAAAGTCAAGGAAGGGGCAAGGCTTACGGACGCCCTGGTCGTTGGCAAGCCTCTTGGTGTCGGGCTGCAGGTAAGGATATCACCATCGCGCTCCCATGCAGACCAAGCAGGGTCCAGTCGACACACAGGTGCTCGACTTGCAGGGTGGCGTGTTTCTGCTGACAGACAACGATGGCAACAATGATCCAAATCAGGTTCTCAAAGCTGTCTTCAAGTTTGGCATCGGTGGCGTATTTGGCATGACCAATCTGGAACGCGAATGGAGGGTTGGCAGACAGCTTGCTCTGCTGACAGAGCCTGGCAAGGCGCTTCCCGGTTTTATGGGCACAGGAGCAGGCGTTGTGACCAAAAGCGGCAAATTTAGGGGTGACTTTCTCAAGCTCCTTGCTCAACTTGCCATATGCACTAATCAATAAAGATTTTCTTGCCAGCAGGTCGCACCTTTTGACTTGTAGTGATTTGTTGTGTTCATCATCCTGGAGTACGCTGTGGCGGCACCTGCATATATATCATAATATGTTGGCAGCTTGTGGCTGGTTGGATCAATATGAACCAACTGTATACCCATCTGGGTTGCTATCATCAGAGTCCACATGTTCAAAACTTGAGGAATGAATGTGGCTTACATGATTTATAGCACATGCCCTGCATCAAGCGTGTATTGACACAGACTCAATACTCTGCAGCCATGATCCTCGAGCGAATTGTGGGACGTGATGTCACCAGGCCAATTGGGTCAAAGGAGTTCCATGACGTCCATTATTTACGGCAGATGCTGTACTGTGTTTTCAAGAACCTGCACCAGTCTCAGCGGAAGCTGGCCTTCCATCATGCTGATCTGCGATTGGCCAACATCATGGAGCTATTGCCTGAGAAGAAAGGCAGCAGCAATGCCAGCACACCCAAGGCGACAGCAACCCCCAAGAGTTTCCGAGTGCAGGACGCCTCACATCACGACACTCAGTTTGTCAGTGGCGTCTTACCGCCAGAGCAGCTGTCAGCTGTTGACCTGCAAGGAGTCAACGGCCAGCAACAGCCGTTTCAGCAGCAGCAGTTTCAGCAGCAGCAGTTGCCACAACAGCAGCTGCAGGAGCAGCAGCAAGCTGGACTTGCACAGCCGTCTGAGATGCAGACCACAGTTGCTGAAAAGCAGGCAGATGATTCAGTCTTAATGCATCACTCGTCAAGCCGGCATAAGCTCGCCGGTGATGGAGCCACTGAGCGTTTCAAGGTGAAGCTGCTGCTGTCTGTAGTCTTGCCACGATGATGTTTCTAACACTGTCCATTGCTATCAGAAGCCGAGGTGTGGCAGTTGCATACAACTTGTTATGAATTCATTGCGGGAGCACTGCCATGCACAGCAAGCAATCAGATCAGTTATGTGTGACTTGAACACTGTTTGCACTTTTCTTGACTTGCCCAAGCACTGCTTTGCTACTTGCTTATTCATGTGTTTTGTATGGCACAGCAGATGTACACATGTTCTGTCAACAAGTAATAGCATGCTTGCAGATGATTGATTTTGGGCTGGCAGACTTCCGTGAGATCTTTGGAGCAGGATACGTGACAGGCAAGAAGCGCAGTCTCATTCACAATGAGCCCCACCATGTGCAGCCTTTGAGGCACACCAACAGCAAAGGAGAGCCAATTGGGGCACAGCCAGATGCAATTCCCGCTTCGCACACCGCTGCAGAGGAAACAAGGCCAAAGCACCATGGGGGCCTCAGGGGCAATAAGGGCATAGAGAAGCGCGCTGATGCTGTGCCCAAAGGCAGCCGCACCTCCAAGTTCTTTCCCACCCCAGCAGGCCTTCTACCTCAGGTCAGGCAATCCAACACTACAAGTGCACGCTTTTCAAAGGTGTCCCCCTAGTCTGAAATGCCACATGAGATGCAGAACACTGTGACACCGTGCCATGCTGCATGGCACACAACATTGGACACACCATGCATGACTTGCAGCGTGCTCTTGCCACATACAGCATTTTGCTCATCAGAAGCTTATTGCCTGCCAGTCAGTGCAAGTCACCCTGTGGTTCAGCACTTGCACGTAGACCAAGTGAAGTTAGCTTTGCATGTCAACTTGTGTTCTCTGATCACTGGGGCTTATGTGGTGATTGGCATGGCAGGTACCACCAGTGGAAAGGCTGTACCGCTACTTTTGGCGGCGCAAGGGTGATGTGTATGCCCTGCTGTGGGACATGCAAAGGTCAGCACTGGATTGCATTGACAAGTACAAATTTTGCCTGTTTTAGGTTGTCAGCATCTTGGGTGTTTGTGGGCTGTTGCAGATGTGCTGAGGTTGTTGCTCAGTTTTGTTTGTGTCAACGCAAGTTGGCTGAATCAGCATAATGCTTTTAATGTGATATAACCTAGAGTTGTTATCTGTCATAGACTGTGACAGCATTTGCACACGTTGGGCAGGGCCTGTTTTGCAAGTGTAGTGACCGGCGCTGTAGTTGACATGTGAGTCATGCAAGCTGTGCATGCAGATACATTGATGGGCGAGTATGGCCTGAAGATGATGAACTGGAAGTGCGCCTCATGATGGACCTCATTCGCCATGTCACAGGTAGCTTGCTTGCTGACTCCCGATAACTGCTTGTGCTGTACACATTTCATGTGACATGCAAAGCTACTTGTGTGACGACTGTGTGTCCAGCTTGTGCGTAGCTGATGGCAACAAGAACTTGGCAGCATATCTGGCATAACATTGCTTCTTAAGCAGATCATTTTGATGCGCACAGATTGGAGTGCTTTGGAGACTCTAATCTTATGCAATCTGACCCTAGCCTGGACCTGCAGGTGTGCATGTGAGAGCGTGGTTTGCACCTTTGGATGACAGCGACAAAGGCGGCCACCTTGCTCTTAGGTACAATTCATCTGCAAGACACATGCTTTTTGCTGTTTGAGCTGAGTCTTATGGTAACTGCACTGCTTCTTGAGTCGCTTGAAACAGGTGGTGTGCCGCAGGGATGAGCGCAGCTTTTCAGTGTGTGGCATCATATACCGCAATGAGGGTGCGTTGCATTGGTTGAGGATTCGCAGTCTCAGGTAAGATCCTCATCTATGCATCAAACCAAAATCTGCTGCGGCACTGCTCCAACTTTCTGTACTATGCAGTACGTTCCTTGCACCTTGAACTTTGACATGATCAGGTTACTGATCTCGCTGTCATACTGCAGGATTCGCAGTTTCCTGAGACCAGACAACGCAGGTGTGACAGCTGCAGAAGCATTGACGGCCCCATTCTTCACATATGATCAAGAAAGTGGCTTCTTTCTAGACACCTGATAATTTGCTGAACTGGAGGCAGAGTGGGCGCGAGAGCATGTTATGACAGGTCTGTGCAGCCGTTTTCTTTCCAAGGCCAATCTTTGAATTGCAGACAATCGGTGCGATGCATGAGTTGTGCTCTACCACATCGTGCGACATGATCTTGTGTATCTGGCCAAGATACACATGTCTTTGCAGATTTCTGCCGTTGACTCTCTGTATCAATATGTTTGTCCTCAGAAGATTGCCATGTTGCTAGCTCTGGTGAGGAACAATTGTAGTGACATATCTTCAGTGGTAGCTGCTTCCATCAATGACATTTGCTTGTGTCGCATTCACTGGCAGAAGATAAGCAGTTACCACTTATGTCTGACGTGTTTGAATGCTTTCATGGTCTACATTAAATCAATGCTTGTTTGGAAATGCAATGTGCTTGCTTGGCTCTGACAGTGCACTGCCAGACGGTTTTCAAGTTCTCTTAAATTGTACTCAGCAGATAAACCCTACCAGCCAAAAAGCAGTCAGGTTGCACTTGTGCAATATGTAGCAGTGCCCAAATGTCTCTTCAGGGCCCCGCACTATTTGAACATGACTGGACAGGCTGGCATGTCTCTTCTGCTATGTATATTCCAGTGGGCTTGTACAATGCAAAACTTCTGATGCTTGCAATTCTCTGACAGCTCTAGACTAACCAGTGTGGATGCTGCTGACACCAGTGTTACAACAGCTCAGTCTCATCTTGATGCCAGGCACAACATAGCTAAAACTGACAAAAAAGGGGTAAGAAGAATCTGCACACACTATAAACCTTTTGAAAAGCGAAAGGTGGACCAAACACATCAATGAAATCAGCGTGGGCCAAACTGAGATATGTGAACTGAGTCAGAATATCTGTATAGACTGCCGTCTGGCTGCAAACGAGGGTATGAAACAAGTACCCTACTATATAAACACAACAGGATGCTGCAGAGGCACTAAATTTGCCACTCTGCTTCATCCTCTTGAATTTCCTTGAGTTGAGATGGACCATTGCGCACTCCTTCTGCCCAATTTTGCTCATAACATGGCTTGAAGAATGGCGATGTGAGTACCTCAGCTGCTGTAAGACCTGGATTCCTTGCTTGAAACCACCCACGTAGCCTGCATACTCAACACCAATGTCAACCAGCCTGCTCAGTTACATGCAGTCAACATGATGCTGTGCAGCAGGCTAACACCAGTTTTGACAACTTGGCAGATGCAAAGCTGAACAAAGGCTTGCAAGCACTGCCAATCTAGCAAGCAAAGATGCCAGCAATAGCTGGCGCCTTTGCAATGGGACATGCTTTGACGACACTTTTACATGCTGCTGTTGCACTGTCACCGGGAGAACAAGAGCAAGGCATACCTGACACCAGACACTCTGACCATGTGGCAAGGGCCATTGTTGCGTTCAAAAATGCCACATGGCATGCACTTCTGCTGGTGAGCAAGCACTTGATCGTCTTGATGGTCTCCCTTGATATCTGCAAACCAGGCCTTCAATGGTGTGCCTGCAAGAACTGACAAAGACATCAAGGTAATGAAGCATTGCAGCACATGCAATCTGCCAGAAGCCATTTTGTGACAGTCAGGCAACACATGCCACTGTAAGGATGAGTCACCTGTCGCAGCAGTCGTGCTGACACCAAATTACAGTGACTCCTCTTTGTCAAGACTGCTTTTGTCACCAAGAGATTGTCCATGTATCAATTGTATCAAGCCAGAGGCATCTTTGTAGAGGCAGACGGAATCTCGTTTGCATTGTCCTTACGTTGAATAGGTCGTACTGTACATGACATGTATACACATGTCATTCAATCGTGTCATGCACATGATGCATAGTGGTGTACCTGTGACGTGGTGCATGAGAGACAGGAACAGCAGCACATCTGTCCTGTCCTGAGTAGGCCAGACACGTCCATCCACGTAGCGGCACAGGTCAAACAGAAGATGGTACACATCACCCTTGCGCCGCCAAGCCCAACGCCAAGTGCGCTCCAAGATTGACACCTGACGTGAGAACCACAGTCAAGGTAAACATCACAGAAGAGTGGTAATGATGCCTCTAGCAGTGAATGTGCTCAAGACGTCTGTGACCTATAGCCAGCAGAAAAAGCAATAGCCAGTCCAAGACTGCTGTACTGCTGCTGATGTGCCTGGCCTTAGACCATTTCACAGGCTAGAAGTGGGTTCAGGATGCATGTCATGCACCTCTCATAGAAGAAGTATGCATGGAATAAAGGGTGTATGAAGAGTGCCTTCAGCACCTCATGCAACCAGCAACCACAAACAGGACTCATCTGCAGCACTGCATACAAGCAGGAGCTACATCAAGGGGTGATCTTCAGCATCTTGGACAAACAACAATGAACAAGGCTCACCTTGGGGATGACGCTTTTCTTGATGCCCAGCATGCTCCTAGTCCTGCCTGGGCTTGACTCCTGCTCATGTTCCCGCTTCTTCCTCTGTCGGAAGGTCTCCTCCTTAGGAGCGTCAGGTGTGCCCTTGTCAGATGCAGCGCCAATCATGCCTGCTGCATATCGCGCCTCAAAATCTGCTAGACCATAGTCTATCACCTTGTACCTGCACAGATTCTGTCACTGCTGAGTATACTGTTCAGAACAGGCAGGGGAAGCATGTGAAATCTGCACATACTGTTGTGACACGAGGCTGTGCACAGGACACATAACAAGGAAGAGTCCAAATAAAAGGCAGGACCATGCTGGAGCAGGGTCTTGCGCATGCTTGCAACCTTGGACAGCTTGTAGTTATCAACTCAGTGGCAGCTGATGCTCTGTAGGGACAAAACCTCAAGCACAAGATGCTCTGTGGGGCCAAGACCTGCCATGCATGACAGCTTCCCACGTGGCACGGCCAGCATGGCAAGACTACATATTCTTATTGTCTTACATCACAGTAAACAATCTGAGCAGAAGACAGTTTGACAACAAGTGGCTGACCTATGAGGAGGTCTGAAGCCTGACTGCGTGTCTCTGACAGGTATGCTAGCGTAGGTGGTCAGCTCCAGGCTGAACTGCCTGTTGGCGCCTGGAGCCTGCTCATTCCCCAGAGAGTCCAGCACCCTTGCCTGATGCATGCGAGGCTCATCCCAGCTGTGCCGCCTGTCCATGCTGAGTTGCTGAAAGGGGCTGGACACATGTACAGCGTGAGCTGCAGGCTCCGTGCCATTGCTGCGGACATCTGTCTGTCCATTGCTGTGCACATCTGTCTGACCAGGCAGAGCTGGCTCTGGCTGTGTTTGCTGACTTTCAAAAGCCTGGCCACTGCCTCGATCTGGCAGACCTCTGTTGGGCTGAGACATTGCCATAGCTGCAGGACCTGCATCACAGCAACTCAAAATGATCTGCAGGCTTCGGCTGATGACACCTGCTGCATATGAGGAGCATGTCAGACAAGCAGTATCATTGACTACAACAGCATTGTGCTCAATCGCTTGTGCAATCCTGTGCTCAGTACTGTTGCAGACTGGGCGTCGACTTGGGCATTGTTGATCACAAAAATAAAATGATATCGATAACACTGTGCAAAACTTATCAACACAGACCAGTCATGAGCAGACATACAACATGGCAGCCTCAAAGCAAAGGCCCAAAAAGCCGTGAATGCAGCAGACCTGATACAAGACCGTTTTTCTGCCTGCCATTGATGATGGGCCCTGCACAATTGCACCACAGAACTTTCTGTTAGACCACAGCTTCAAGTTATCTCAAGATGTGAAGATCCAGGTGCAGTAAATGAGGAGGGGCAATGAATGACAAGAGGCAAAATTGCAAAAGGAGTTTGTGGCAGAAGACCAAAACGGTGTTTACCTGGTCCCTCCCCATGAGTCACATTCTTGCTGGGAAATGTGAGCGGCTGCTGACCCCTTGCTTTGCTTGCTCCAGAACCAATGCTAGGAGGCTCTGGTCCTATGTCCATGATGTTTGCTAGACGCATGTCAGAGTGATGGAAGCCTAACTGCTTCTGAGACACATCCAGGGCACAGAAAACTGAAAAGAGCATCTCTCTGATGTAGTGGATGTCATGAAAAGAGGGTTTCTCAATCAGTTTAGCTGTGTCTTTGCCGTCAAGCCGCTCTAGGATCATGCCTGTATACACCCAGACGGAAAAGCTGACTAGTTTGAGACTGTTCAATGAGACCAGCTGTCATGAGTGAGCTGACTACTGAATGTGTGAAATGACCAACACCCAAATGAGCAAGCTGAATGCCTTGAGTGTGTTCATTAATCAGCATCCAGATGAGTAAGATGAATGCTTTGAGTGTGGTTGATGACCAGAACTCAGATGAGTAGGCTAAAATGTTTGATTTGTCTCTGCAGACCAGCATGCACTGTGATCAAGTGAGTGTGATCAGGTCATAGCAGACTTGCCTTTGAAGTTGCCTGTCTCAGTGCAAACAGCTGAGCCAACGCTCATGTATCCTGGCATGGCGCGGTCAGGGTTTTTGAGGCTGCTGATACGTCTGCCCACTTCCCATTCACGCTGCATCTTGGTCATCAAGGCATACTTATGTTTGGCTTTCAGCACCTTGACCTTGTCAACAGTACCGTCATCTCTCATCAGCTCATACACACCAGCCTGCACCATTGCTGCCTTAGAATAGGCACAGGATAGAAGAAAGATAGCTGACATCACCAGGAGACAGCACGCTGCAAGCACATGAGTCTTGCCTGCAGTCCAGCGCCAATGGCCTTGCCAACAGTGTAGCCATCACAGAGGCGCTTGCCCTTCTTTGGGAGAAAACTCTTTGGGACTATGATAACATCTTCAGTTGCCTTGACTTTAGCCTTGTTCTGACTGGTGTCACGCGTAAGGCTGTTGAGGTGATTTGCGTTGAGGCTCCTTGTCTTTGGACTTGCTGGAATGCCATCAGGCGCTGTTGCCATAGCCTGAGCTGACTTCTTGCTGCCTAGCAGTACTTCTGAGAGGAGCGGACCAAGGGCCAACGGACAATCAACGGAAGCAACTAGCCGAGTGCGGCAGCCTTTGCTGTAATGTCAGTCAGTGCTGCTTGACAACTGAGTGCCCGCTAAGCTGATAGATCAGCCGATCCAGATACCAGGATTCAGCTGTTGAACGACGTTCGGCAACCTCGAGAACTTGAGAGAATCACAATAGCAGTCTGGCAGCTTGCTGAGCGTTCACACTGCTGAACAGGCAACCTTTGCCTTTATACGCTGCACTCAAGCATGGGGCGTCAGGCTAAAAAACAGACCGCACTGCGTCAGATTGCGTCAGTTTCGGCAGCTTGAAGCCAGCCAACAAGACAGGCTGGCGCCAAACAAAGATTTTTCAACTAACGCAAGTTTAGTTTCTGTTCGCTTCCGAGCTAGCTCATGGCGAAAGTCTGCGAAATTGACTGAAGTCCTTTGGGCTGCACAGGACCATCGTAATTGCCTACTTGTACATTCAGATTTCCTAGACTGGATTTGCCTGGTCCAGGTGGAAGTAGCTGCTTTGCATGGCTTCAACGCAAACCTTCTTGCTCCACTTGGTGAAAGCGCAAGCGCTGCCATGAGCGCCTCGCTGTGCAATCATCTCTTTGTAAGCACTGGACATGTGCTGATGTCTTTCGATGCAGCTGCAATGAAAGTACTAGTAAACTCTATCCTTATGGCCATAGGGAGATGTAGCACAAACAGACGTAATGTAAGCAATCAGATAGCTGCAGGCATCTAGCATGCTAGCGGCAGGCAATGCAGACTACTCATGTAATGCAAAGTAGAATGGTAAACGATTCAAGTGCTTGGAGTTTGGCGTCCTGTAATACGCAGGCTGATGGCTTTGTCACGTAGCATGCAAGCAGCATGCAACGCGCGAAAAATTGGCAGTGACTGTATGGATGTGCTGCATGCCGGCAGCTCCTCAATACTGTCTTCACGGTAACGAGGCTAAAGGGTCGTCTGAACCAAGAAACGAGAATTTGACGCTTGGCGTCAAACACACGCAGGGCGTTGCATACCTAAAGCGTACACAGACAAGAGCCAATGCAACACCATAGTAAACCCGAAAATAGAGTAGCCGGCCGTACTGCCCTGATGCCTTGGCTTTACGACATTGATGGGGTTTGAGAGAACGCAGTGGAAAGCTCAAGCTCCATCATAGTCGGCCTTCGTGGGCATTCAGCTCCAGTCATCGAGCTCGAAGCGAGCCCTGCGCTGTCCGCTCACATCAAACGCACTGCGACAATTTCAACAGCCCAGGTTCGTCGACGGAATATTCCAGCTGCACATCGCATGCATGGTTTAGGGTACCTGCGTCGAAGTTACTGCTAGCCAGAGATGGCTTGCATCTGTTTGGCTCCAGTGTGCAGACCAGCTACACATGACAAACGTGTCCTCTGTCATGTACAATCATCCTTGACTGTTGCACGCAGGGTGCTCATGCTGGAAAATCATCAAGACCTGGCTCAGGAGTCAACCAGTGGAGCTGCCAGGGCATCTTTAGAAGAGCCTACAAGTCGTTCAACTGCCAGCATACTCAATGCTACTCGGTATAGCATTTGTGACCAATATACTTCACTGTCAACTGTTAAACCCTCATGCTGCTTGGAACGTACAGATGCACCCACCAAAGCCAAGTGGCTGCATCCTTAGACTGTGTATCAAAGTTGTGTCATTTTGTCAGGGGCCTGGATCAGCTGCTGCACACAGCTCACCAACAGCGCATCAGGCAACTGCGTAAGATCCAGCAGCTGCGGCGCCACAGTGAGGCCACCGCTGCTTTGCACCGCTCCTGGCAGCTCAAGCAAGAGCAGGAGGAAGAGCAACAGAGGCAGCGACAGCTGGAGCGGCAACAGGCAGCCAAGGCCAAACAACGGCATGAGCAGCTCATTGAGGTGAGCATGCATACTTCAACACTGCAACCTTTTGCATTGATTGTTATCGGAATTGACAGCATGCTGTTGATCAAAACTCCAGCAAAAGCTGCCTCAGCTTTGCTTCTTGTCTTTTTGAATTGTTCATGTGCATGTTCTGGTGAACATAGGGCTGCCGCTGCCTTGGATGCTATTGTTGTTTTCAGCTGTGGCTGCCATGTCAGTATCTGCAAGCCTGACGGAACAGGCTGCCAACTTCAAGAACAACCTGATGTAAAGTTTGCTTGTACCAAGAGGCTGCTATAGTTGTATACGTGCTGTCTCTGTAGAAGCGGCGGCTGGAGGTGGCTGCTGCGGCTGAGGAGCATGCAGACCGGGTGAGGGCCGCTCATCACGCCAAGCAGGTCAAGGCGGACCAGCAAGCCGCCCTAGCCTTGCAGAGGAAGAGGAAGCAGGCTACTGAACTCAAGAAGCGCAGTCAGATGGTAGCCCTCAGAAATGAAGAAGTCCACCACAAAAGGTGTGTTACAAGACCCTTTTCAGATCATCCTCTCTGACATTTGGAGTTGTTCAGACATCAATCAGGTGTGTGAGATCCCTACTGGCGATGCCCTGTTTGGCCAAAGCGTGCAATACAGCTGAGACTTACAAGTGAGGACTGCTGCACCAATGTGGCACATGCATGTGCATTATGCCTGGAATACAAAGATGTCTAGTACTATCAATGTAATCTGAAGCTTTGATGACTGTGTTCACTTCTACCATTACAAGATGTGCATTGGACTCGACAGGACCAAAGCATAAGATGACCCACGTGCTGATTCGTAAAGGGCCAATCCTTGTTGGTTGGGACAAATGCTCAAGCAGTGTCCACAACATGAGCACAGTACAACGTCGTGTGCAGTGAGGAGATTTTGGAACAGAAGAAGCAGGCACTCCGGGCCAAGGAGGAACTGCAACAGGAGCACCTGCGCAATGTTGAGGCAGACAGGCAGATTCGTGAAAGTGAGCGAGCTCAGGCCAAAGCCAGGCGCATTGTGGAGGCCCAGCGGGCACAGCAGCGAGCTGCACTAGACTTGCAGCACAAGACAGCATACTTTCAGGTACAGCAGAAATCTGCACAGCAAAGAGATCTATGGGCTTGAGTCAGGCATGTGTCTCACACAAATGGTTAGGTCATCGGTGAACTGCCAGCAAGCAGCAGGCGACAATGCTTGTAACAGTGCATGCGGCAACTTGGCGTTTGCATGTGTCATCAAGAAGCCGTCGGAAGGTAGGATAAGCCAGAATGTGCCAGGCATGTTGAGTGCAGAGACATTGTAACTGTCAATCAGTCCACCATTTCTGCCCAGCATAGCTGCCTATCAGCATCAAAATGTCCCAGCATTTTTGGCATTTTAAGTTCTGCAAATTAAATCAGGTATATATGACCCCTGGGGTGCCAGCAAATATGTTCAGCAGGCGTTCATGCTGCATCCACAGCCAGCCTGCCTCAGACTTGTCTGTCGGGCGGCAGACACCAGGCAAACTGTCTGTAAGCATGGGATACTGTTCACCTCTGGGATTATGCTATACAATCCAGCTTTGCGTACACATTGCATCTTGCAGCAGCACAACTATCGACTGGCTCCTTAGATATGCCAAGCACAATCTGCATTAGGAAAGGCGCTTGTGGAATCACTGATGAGGTGGCATACTTTGCAGAGCAAGAAGGCTGCTGAGGAGGCGAAGCTGATGAAGAAGCAGGAGGAGTCTGAGGCAGTGAGGGAGCAGCACCGCCAGGAGGCTCGCCAGCGCGAGCAGGTCTACCGCCACCGCCTGGACGCCAAGGTACTCCTGCTCCTTGCAATATGCCTCATGCCACATTTGATACGTCAAGCTGCGCTATCTGCTATGTCCTTGCCATGCCATATCACAGCGTGTCACAGCATTACACCATGCTTTGTCACACCATTTGTCATGAGTGCCCAAGGCCATGTCTCTCATGCCATATCACTGTCCTATGCCATATCACAGAGTGTCACATTGCTGCCCAAATCTGTAGTGTTAACCTTGCATGTCACAAACACACAATAAGTAGCAAGGTCTGCTGTGCCCTCCCCCACAATCAGCTCAAAAGCAGCAGCAGTCATGACCTCCACATGCTTGATGCTGCCATCAAAGAGAAATGTGCAGGATGAAGGATGAACTGCGATATGATAACTTTCATAAGGTGCTTTGCTGTCATGCCATTGGGTGACACAACAGCCAAGGCATTTCAGGGTGCAAGCTGCAAGTATAAGGCCTACCATTCAACCCATCACTTTTGACAGGGAGAACAGCTGACCTACGTGTTGATGATGTAGGCAAAGCGTGATGAGGCCAACAGAGCGCAGCTGTCCCGCAAGACAGCCAACAAGATGGCCAGAGCTGACTTGATTGAGGCCCAGAAGCAGGCTCTGCTGCTGGAGATGCAGCACATCCGCAAGGACATCCTGCAGCAGGAGGCCTGGCTCAAGGTCTGCATCTAGACCCTGCCTGGCAATCATTTGGTCTGGTCCTAATCATCTGCAGGAACTTTGGCATTGGTCAATGTCTGCAGGCAGTGTCTTGTCAGAAATGCAAATATTGCTGCTGTGTCTGTTCTGCGTGTTCCTTTAACGCCAAGCATCCCGCAGCAAAGTTGACATCTTCAAGCAGGTCACAGTCAAGCTGATGCGAATGCCACAGGACAATTTTGTGAAGATGGAGGTGACTGGGCAGTTTGAACTGCCCCAGGTGGTTATTGAACTGAAGCCGTCTTGTGATTTGAGCAGGACGCATTTGAGCAGATGCAGGTGACAGGGCGATTTGAGCTGCCTCAAGAGCTGCTGGATTTGGAGTCCAGTGGCTTGCTGGAGGCTGCTGAGCTGCATCCTTAAGCAACTGTGCAACTTCTGAAATGCTGCACTGCTGAGCAGGGCGACTTTGAGAAGATCAAGTGGACAGGGCGGTTTATGCTGCCCCAGGTGCAGCTTGAGCTGAAGCTGTTCCTTGTTTTGAGCAGGATGGTTTTGAGAAGATGGAGGTGACAGGGCGCTTTGAGCTGCCTCAAGAGCTGCTGGACTTGGAGTCCAGTGGCTTGTTGGAGGCTGCTGTGCTTGACAGGACCAGAGGCCGCCAGGACTTCAGCTTTGCCCCCTCACCAGACTTCTACAGGGAGCCCCAAGACCCCCCAAGACCCACCTCTGCATACACTGATCGCCAGCTGTACAATGAAAGCTCCAGGTGACCAATTTTATGTGCTAGCCAGGTGCTCAGCACTCATATGTGGGATGCCCTGACTGCTTGGGCTGCATGCATGTCACCTGATCCGTAAATACAGTAAACTCTCTTTGTAATACCTGCTTTACCAAGAAGTTTGTCCTTACATCGAGTTGTCCTTACTCAGAGGGACCAATACAGTCAGAATGCAGTGCTTGGTTACCAATGGCGTTGCTCTTTCATTGAGTGTCCTTACGAGCTCACTTAGAGAGCTTACTGTATGGTGTTGTTGCCCTACAGAGTCAATCAAGACATTTTCACTGTATGCAACCAAGCTGCTACTGGCTCTGCTCAATTTTCTTGCAATTACACATGATTGCACTGTGCGCAGAGTGACAATTCTACTCCAACATACACAGTCCAGAAGGAAGCCTGTGCTTATCATCGTCAACTCTGCTACACACGACTGTAGACGTACACACTGCTCTTAGTCTGCAGATGCGCAGTTTCCACATCTTGTTAAGGGAGCAACTGCAATATCATGGTTTTTGTGTAACACTGCAGGAAAATAGAGAAGAACCCATCTGCAGCACAGAGCCCTTTCCCATCTTGCAAAGGAAGCGACTGCAGTACCAATTTTCCTATGGTTTGTGCTGCAGGAAAAGCTTGAAGAATGCATCTACAGCAAAGAGGCCTGTGACAGCTCATGCTAGCATCCCCGGCCAAGCCAGGCCAAACTCATATGCCCAGCAAGCCAGCCTGCGCCGCGGCAAGGTGAGCCACACAATTGCTGCCAAAGGTCCGGGTTGAACTCGCCTCGCAGGTGGTTGCCCCAGTAGAGGTCCTGTGCATTGGCGAAGGGGTACTAACTCGCTGCAAGTCTGACAAGGAAAACTTTTGGGCTTTGCTAATGTGGGGTCATCAATCTATGCTGTATTTGGAAACGGCCGGCACCCATTTGGGACAAGGGGTGCAGCCAATGCAATATGCAAAGCAGATTAGTTCACGTGGTTGCTGGGTTGTATCACTGCTTGGATGTATGACAGGCTTAGCAGTATCTTCATCATCAGCAAATTGTGCCCGTTTACAGCATTAGTCATGCATGTGACAGCAGTGGACAACACCTGGCAGTCGAGCAGCAGCTGGCAAAACATATGCAGGCAGCAGGTGTAGATGTGCCTGGTGACTCAGAATCTGGGTGTGCTGCTACTTTGCAGGACAGTATCAAGGCCCAGTACCAACCTGAGGAGGCCTCAGGAAACAATGTGGGGCTTGACTACACAAGTGAGGGCCAGAATGATCAGGAGCAGTTGAACAAGCTTCTGCAGGATGAGCAGGTGCTCCTTGTTACAACAATGAATCAATCACAGCCGGTAGACTGCACTCATGGTAGCAGCCTCAGGCAGTGTGGAACTCAGTGCGCACTGTTGAGTGCTGCAGGCTGTGCTCATTGTGACAACTGTGGACCGTCTGCAGCTCATTGATCACTCGAGTACGTGGGCATCTGTGACATACCTCATGCATGAGCTGGTGGAAATACTACACACTTTCGCTCAATATAGGCTTCCCCAGTTGCTGCCACTAATGCTACTGCATCATGAGGCACTATGCACGAAACATGACTGGTGATGTTTGGTTGTGACGGGTGGAGGTCAGTTGGGCATGACAATACCCATGACATCACTCACACCTGAGCTGATGCATATGCTGCAGTCTCGCAAAGTATTCAGATTTGCTTGTGACAGGTGAAGGAGGTCGAGCGCGAGTCCATCTTGTCCCAGGCAGCTGATGAGCGAGAGCGCCAGCAGCTGCTGAGTGTGATCAGCTCAGAAAGGGGGTATGCTCAGCAGAACATCGAGGCTGTGGCAGCTCAGGCAGGAGCTTAGTGCTTCAGCAGAATTGAGTCTCAATGCAGCCTGCACTGCAGATTGACAGGCAACAAAAAGGCTTCAAGGTTTAGCAGGGACTGGTAGAGGCGCCTGATGTGTCTAAAATCTTATGTTTATTTGCTTTTGGCTTCTTTGAGCAAGACAGGGGTGCACAGTCGAACTCTGGATGCTTGATGTCGGATTCTTGCAGTGTTTTCGAGGCTGATAAGACCGTTGTTGGTCTCAGCCATTGCAAATTCATCGTGATAAGACAGATGCGTGACTAGAGGATTTTGTCCACTACTATTCCTGTGAACACAATGGCGCCGAACCACTTGTTTGAGACAAACTTAGCTAGACAGTCCTGCCTAGAGTCAAGATTTACAGTGGATAATTGCCAGGTGTAGTGACCTGCCGCTGCAGCCGTACCAGCATAATAGGGGAGCCCAGCTTCCATTGCATACCCTGCAAGCATCACACATAAGCAATGGCTGTCTTGAGGATCAGACAAGTGCATGAGCATTGGCTGCCTTGAGCGTCACACCACTGCATATGCAATGGCTGTTCTGAGTCTCATACAACTGCACATATAATAGCTGTCTTGAAGATCACACAACTGCATAAGCAGTGGCTGCCTTGAGCATCTTACAACTGCATAAGCAATGCCTTGTGCATCACACCAATGCATAAGCAATGGCTGCCTTGAGCATCAGTGCACAGCAAATCTACATGCAGCATCAAGGACTTTGCTGATGTGCACAAAATTGACCAAAGAGGTTACCTGACTGTTGTCAGCAGCCAGCAACATAGCAGCCATGAGCAATGTATCGCTTCCTTGCAAAAGGGCAATGCATAATGCCTTCCATCAGCAAGTGCTTGCCTGTGAGTGCTAGGAAGCCAATGCTGGATGTGGCAAAGGCTGCCAAAACAGCTTTGGTGCGGTCGCCAAAGAGTAGAGCAGTCGACTTGATGCCCACGACAATGTCGTCTTCTTTGTCTTGATGGGCATATATAGTGTCGTACACCAGTGTCCAGCAGACTCCATGGGCATACAGCGGCAGTATGTGCCAGTCTAGGTAGCCGTGCACAGCTGTATACCCCAGCAGTGCGCCCCAATTGAATGTCAACCCAAGAAATGCTTGAGGCTGCAAAACAGCAGGCACCTTTGTGTGAGCAGCGTCTACAGAGCAGCGGTGGTCAAAGATGGATGGAGGGAGGTGTCACATTGCTGCAGCCAAAGAAGGTTAGCAAACTGCATAGCAGAGCAAGAGCGTCAGACGCTGCACATGCACACAAGGCCAGGGACGTCATACGGTAAAGTTAAACTGAAACATAGCTGCATATGCACCAATAGGGACTCACAGAAAGCCCTGACTATCGCCAACACAATGACGCACAAGACAAGGCAAGCACCATCACGGAGTGCAGCGCATGCTCACTGCTGTATGGCTCTGACACTTCAGTCAATGATACGTGCTTGCTGTCATGAGACGCCAACTCGGGGTCATACAGACAATGTCAGTGTAAGCCAATGCTATCAATGGGATCTTTTGTTGTCTTGGGGAACCAAAAGCAAGGTCATAGAGGCTGTTACCCAGAAGGTGATGCGCTTCATGAGGGGGTAAGTAAACACAAGACCCAAGGACGCAGCCCCCACCACCTTGCTGAAGTCATTCAGCTGTAGCAGTACAACAAGCCCCAATGCTAGCTGTCCCCCCAGTAGACCTGTCAAGCAACACAGTCCATGTCAGATGTTCATGGCGCTCATGTTGTCCATTCATGATCAATGGCAATGTCCATGTTATCTGTTCATACATTTGTCACACCAGAAGCTGCCATTACACTTGCTAGATCTTGCTTTGAATGTACCTATGCCTTGTGGAACAGACAGAGTGCCACTGGCCAGAGGTCGGCTCTTGGTTCTTTCTACTTTGTTGTCCAAGTCCCTGTCCCACAAATCATTGACTGTGCAACCAGCTCCTCTCAGCAGAATGGATCCAGTGCCAAACAGCGCCAGTGAGACAGGATCTGGCAAGCTTCCAGACGGTGCTGCCAGAGCTATGGACCAGAAACAGGGCCAAAGTAGCAGCCATGTTCCTGTCATGCACACAGGCGACTGACTGCGAGCAGAGCATAAAGATGCTGGTGCAATGTGTACAAGTTGTTGAGCGGCAGCAACGTGTTGTACCTATTGGCTTATCGAGCCGCATGAGTTGTGCATAAGGCAGCAGCTTGGCAGGAAGCACTTTGTCGAGCCAAGTGACAGGCAGCTGTGCTGCAGGAGCTTGTTCTTGATCTGCCGTGCTGCCAGACTGTAGTGCATGTGTGTCTCATCAGTGAGGCGGTCAAGCAAGCAGAAAAACATGCCAGCACTCACACGCAAAGGCTCTGAGCTAAACGAGCGCAGTGCTGAGTATTGGTCAGAGCCGAGTCTTGCCACAGCACCCCACACTGACCATGTGTGTAGGTGTTGTCTACAATCAGACTGTTGCAGCGGCTGCTGCAAGCTCTGTACTGGTGCACCTGGCAGCAGCGGTGCTACGGTGCTAATAGCTGGGACTTGCGTTTCCAGGAGAAGGAGGGACGCCCTCCAACGCCTGCAGACGGTCTGCAAAACAGCGGTACACTGCATGGCGCAAGAGATGTGACTCAGTCTCACGCAAAACGGATGTCTCGATTGGCTGTGTAAATTCTACAGGCGTCGTTGTAAACCTGACGCTTTGTCTTCTTATTGAGAACTCTTCTGCCCTCTTTGACTTTCCTTCGTCTTGCACCGCTGGCGCCTCATGACGAGCACAAGAGTCCAGCACGTCGCCGGTTCCTGGGCTATACCGTCGGGCGCGGCCGAGCTTTCTGGTCGCTCGACAATGATTGCACCTGCTGCGTAAGCGCCACGGCACTTCTCAGCCTCGACCGCACTGTGACAAAAGAAGCTCGCTGTTCTGCTGCGCCCAAGTCAATGCTGAGCATCTGATGTTTAGCGAAGATCAGCTGAATGACGGCCTTTTGGTGTGGAGTCCCTTTCCATTCAAACGCCAGGTATGCACCGCGATCTAAGAACCGCGACCTACGCCCTTACAGTGGTCAATCGGGTGTAGTCAAGACCCAGGAGGCTGTCGACAGGCCGCATTGGTGGCCAGGTGTGCGCTTAAACGTAGAACAGCACATCAGAAACTTTAGTCGCTGCTAAGTTACGGTAGAAGGTAAGACAGCACCAACGTTGACTGCATCACTAAGCTTCTCAAGACTAAGTCTAGAAACATGCAGATTATGTATTTGTCGACATGTGCATTGTGATCAAGAGGCAATTGGTCATGGCAAAAATTCTTTGATGCAGTCAGACAGCACTCAAGTCATAAACAAAGAGAGAAAACACCAAATTGTAGTTGAATTTGTCATTGTCGTTGCACAAGCAATGTCAGGCTCAGAGTGCCTGTTGCTAGAAAGCTGTTACCCAAGTTGAGTGGCCCTTGCAAGATGCCCACGAAAGTTGATGCAATTGAATTGTAACTGCCAAGAATGCTTTGCAGTGACGATTGTTTTCATGTATCCTTGCTGCGCTCGCATCAGTCAGACTGTGGATTTCAGCCTTCAAACTTCCTTCACGGCGTGAAATTCACGCTGAGGGTAGGCAGGATTTGAGGTTGACAGAATCACAAATCACAGGGACACCTCCCTGCGCAAGGGTCCTACATGACAATACCTTGCAAAGTGGCTTGGCTACAGCCCAAAACGCAACGCTTGGGAACCAGAGCAGATTTTGCAGAATTACTGGCAATTGCTGCACAAGTATTGACAGTCTGTTGATGACAACATGGTGAAGGCACTCATCCGAAGGATCCAGGGGCCTGCAGCAGCAAACGTACTTTATAAGCTTGCGTAGGCCAGATCGCTGTTGTTGCTCAGAGTGTGATCAGTGTGCATAGACAAGACCATCACAGTTGTGGTCATCACACCACACATAGGTGTGTAGAACCGCTTGTGGACTAACTAGCACAAATCGAGATTCAGATGGTAGTATGCAATGCATTGCATAGCATGTTGTGCACACATGTATCAGACAGACTAACACAAAGAATGGACGCTGGTGGTCAGACTAGATCGTTTCCTTCAAGGCTTGGCTTGTTCTAAGATTGTTCACATGAAAGCGTTTTCTTGATGACTCTCAAACCAGATGGGAGGCATGTAGCAGCTTGAACACTATATGCTTAGAGCCTGTATCATTTAGGTGATCTGAAAGCAGACTCTTAAAATTGCACTGACTGGAAAATCGCCAGCTTGAAGCTTGATTTCAAGATCACATACCAGAGCAACATTGAAGCATTCGTGCAGAATCATGATTTGTGTGCTGCAAGCACTTGAGTATCGCATTTTTGAACATGGCACTCAGATCGCATAGTGGTGTCAGGGATTGCTGCCATACATGCCATGATGCCAGAACATCGCACATACCAGAACACCATTTCGTAGCATGATTAGCTTTACTACGTAAGAAACGACATTTTGGATGCTTGCCTGACCTGAAACCTCAGCTACGAAGACGACCACAGCATTGTACAGCCTGCGGAAGCCGAGTTTGCTGCTGCATGCCCTGCTGCATGCCCTGCTGCATGCCACTAATACGCGTATGTATCACAACGAATTCAGGGTCGGATTGTAGGACGTACTCAGACCGTCCTTTTGCAGTGCAATCCAGGCATAAGTACGGCTAAGAAGGATGCTGTGCTTGCACTATACAAGCACGCCAAAAGCACAGAAAAGTCCATGTACTCGCACTTGGACAGTACGTGCTAGAGCGGGAACATTTCTGGAAAGTGTACTTAAGCACAGCGCCTGGACAAGTACATGCAGTACGGACTTGCAGCACAAGTACGTGCAAGTAGCTAGTACATCAGTACTTGCATGTGCTTGCTGTACTAGCAGATAGTACGCTAGTACATGCATGTGCTTGCCGTGCTAGATACATTCAATTTCTGAATAATTTACATTAAGCAGGCCTGTTGTAAGCATCGTCATGGAAGAGACATCTTCAACACGGGACGTCAATCTGCAAACAAAGAGCACCCACAGAGAAGGTGCCTTGCCTTGAGCTCAGCTATTGCTGCCATGGTCCATATGACAGCAACGGCTGTTGCATTTTACAGTTAGGCACCAACTTTGACAACGTGTGAGGACCAAACAAGCGCACAGGCGGTCAGGCAGACAATTGAAGAGCGCTGGCCAGATGCAGGTAGCTTGTTTGCTTGCCTTGGAGGGGTGCTGACCCCACTGTACGCATGCATCACCCCACTGGCAAAGTCGGGGGACAGCAGGCACGCAGCAGGGCGTGTGGCAATTGTCCAGCACAACAGAGAATGGCGTTTGGTCCTGATAGGCTACAGCAGTGTTGCTTGTGTGGTCAGCAGTTTGCACACAGATGTGCGTGTCGATTGACAGCGTGTTATGTCAAGCTGTGTGCTCGATGTAGCAGTGTGGGTAGTTCAGTCACCTGTCATTGGCAACATTGACCTCTGAGCGCAGGCTGTCAACAGCGGCGGTGGCATCAGCAATGCCGCTACTATAAGCTCCCTCCTGCAAAAACAGCGACACAATTGCTAAACAGACCGCGCGCATTGGTTTGAGGTCAGCATGTGTCGAGACAGAGGGGTTTGAATTAAGGAAGCTACAGTAAGCTCTTGATATAGGACTGCATTGGTTACCAAGGGAAGGTCCTTACATCAAATTGTCCTTACTCACAAGTACCACTGTAGTCAGAATGCAGTGCTGGTTCCCAGTTGCATTGTGCTTACATCGAGATTGTCTTTATATCGCCTGTCCTTATATCGAGAGATTGCTGTACTCTACTCAAAGCATTGGTGTCCACAGCCACACAGCAAGCACTTGCTGTGCATCTTGCGCGGGATTCAGTGTGCAATGGCAGTGTGAATACGGAAGCCTCACATGAGCAGGGCAGCAGGGCTTTGTGTATGGTCCTTGATGCTGCAGCATCAACTCAGAACATGGCCTTCTGACTTCTTGATACAAAGACAGGCTTTGCTGTTCCACTCAACCGAGATGAATGCACCGAACCAGAAGTGTAAGCATAAGATGAGTCTGTTCCGAACTGACATCAAAGTACACCATATGCGTTACCTCGTGCAGAAGGCATCCAACAACGGCAAATGAGCATTTCTCGCATACCTGAGAGGACAGCTCTGCCTGCAGGCGAGTCTGAGATGCCTGCAGGGCAAGGATGTTGCCTCTTGCAGCAGCCAAGGTGGCCTCCAGGGCTCTGCAGCGCTGCTCAGCGGCCTCAGTGGCTGTGCGCTCAGTGCTCAGCTCCTGCCTCACCTCAGACAGTGTCACCCATGCTGCCTGCACCTCACAGGCCGTGTGACGTCCACGCGTCGCTGTACACATCTGCAACGGCCAACATGGCTGAGAAGAGAGCTCTCCAAATTCTGTGTTGCAGGTGAGTGGCATTCTCTAACATCTGAATACCAGCTGACGCAGATGGGACTTGCAAAGCCTGCCGTTCTAGAAACATAGAATTCGCACAAATGGCACGACTTGTTTGGAGACAGCTCACTGCTTCTGCATGCAGCTGGCAGGATCACGGATCATGACCAGCAAGCATGTATGTGGAGCACCACTATAGCAACTTCTCTTTGTAAGAACTCTGAATGTAAGGACAATCCTGATGTAAGGGCAATGCAATTGAGAAGCGATCGCTCCATTGTGACTGCAATGGCACCTTTTGGTTCAGACCGATTCAATATAAGGGTTGTATTGGCAACCAAAGCAGTTGCGGCAAAGAAAAGTCACGGCACCTGGTCTTTGGCAAGCACCTTGTCGTTAGCTAGCGCCAGCTCGAAGACCAGCTGCTTGACTCTGGCCTCTGACTCCTCATTGCTAGCCTTCACCGCCACCAGCTCCTCAGCCTGCTGGCCAATCCTCTGCAACAACAGTCACAGATGCCACTTGTGCAAGATAAGTAGATGCATGATCGTGCATGTTTCTAACATCAGTTGGTGCGCAGACAATGTGCTACCAGATGATCTGCAACTGCAAAGGCAAAGGCTGCTGCTCCCAGATCACAGTCAAATTTTGCATGGCAATTTTGACAACGCAACCATTCACACCAAGCACCCAGCTCAACCGATCTATGATTTACGATAGTCAATTATTGGCATCCAGCTGGGGCAGTAACAGAGATGTCAGCTGTCAGCATCCTCCAATGCAGCAAGTCAATGAGCAGGGACAAGTCATCATGAACCACGGTGAGTGTGAGGAGTAAAGGCACCTGATTGTAGCCATGGCACAAAACTGAAGAGTTGCGCATCTGCTCTTTCAGCTGGGCCAGCTGTTGCTGCAGGTCCTCAGCCCTCTGTGCTGATGCCCGCTCCCCTTGTGTCAGCTGAGCCACCTGCTCCCTCAAAGCCGCCACGGTCAAGGAGTGCTGCTCCTTGTTGCTGGCGTAGCTACACCAGACAGATGTACATCAGTGCAAAATGCTGTCTCTACTTTTGTAAAGAAGTCAGCTTACGGACAAGCTGTACAGAGGTGTACGTGGGTGACACAGGCTGATGTTGAGGTTGGCTGCTACTTGATGGCTGCTGAAGAGTTCTGGATCAAGTGTGAGGCTGCTGTTTGGTGTGGTGTTTGCTCCTCTCACAGGCTCAGCAGCCGGCTTGTCATGCATTGATCAGGTGCCAGGCATGTCACAAAGTATGCACACACGAAAGGACATCAGCAGGCATGCAGACATCTGCCATCTGGTTTGCACAGCAGGATGACAACATCACAATTGTCAAAGACTCAGATGAATGAAGTCAATGATGATGTGCAGTGGCCAGATTTTGTATGCAACAAGTGCAGCAACATCTGCATCAGCTGAAAGCAACCATGTCTCTGGTAGGAAGAGTCAATGTCGACAGATCATGAGTGAGACAAGTGGACACACCTGATCAGAGTCATGGCAAAGTGCCGAGGCATCCAGCAGTTCCTTTTCCACATTGGCCAGCTGCTGTTCCAGGCCCTTCACCTGCTGCGCTACAGCCTGCTCCCTTTGTGTCAATTCAGCCACCTGCTCCTTCCAAACCGCCTTGGACTTAGAGTGCTGCTCCTCCTGTTGCTGGTGTTTCTGCATCACAAAACATCTATGTCATTGAGGTATGGTCTTCTGCTGTTTCAGCAAACCAGCAGAGTTGTGCATGATGACGTGCATATGCAACAAGCAAACAAGTCAATGTTGGGCAGTTCCGAATAGTCTACACACTGCCTTGAAGTTGTGCGCAAGTAGTTCAAGCTGCTATTTGGTGTGTTGTTCCAAAGGCGCATGGCTCAGGCAGTCATTGCAACCTTGTGACTTTGTTGGCAGAAGGGTTTTCGGCATGTCACGAGCTGCACAGTTGAACAGGATGCTGATGTGACAACCTTCACAACTCCAGTTGATTTATCGTGCGCAACTGCAGTAAGTCTGAATGTCACTGAAGCAGCAACACATCCAGCAGCAGCTGGCCCGATCAGCTTGAGGAAGTCGTGAAGGTCATCAAGTGATGTGCATAATCAGGCGACATGTATATTATTCAGTTTCAATGCTATGTACAGCATTTCTTTACCCCAGCGTCGCCTCAGAACTGGTTCAAAAAGAGGGAGCGGACCTGGTCGTAATCATTATGCAGGGCTGAAGCGTCCAGCAACTGTGCCTTCACATGCGCCAGCTCCTGCTCTACGCCCTTGGCTGATTGCACTGATGCCTGCTCGCGTAGTGTCAGCTGAGCCACCTGCTCCCTCAAAGCTGCCATGCCCAAGGAGTGATCCTCCTCTTGCTGGAGCATCTGCAGACACAGTAAATGACATCAGCTTAGTGGAAATCAAGGACCTTTGTTGTGTGAACTGCTCTGCCAAAGACAAGCTGTGCACATAGCTAAGCATTTGCACTCTAGGCTTGCGTTGCAATACATGGCATGACTGATTGGGTGCTGACAAAGGGTTGCAGATGCAATGCATTGCATTGCTGCAGGTCAGGCAGGCAACAGCAAGCACTGCAGATGCGCTGTGACCGGCATCCTGTTGGCAGATACTGGCATGCTATACCACACTGGGGCCGAGCAACATACCAGGCAACGCAGCTGGCCAGTACCCAGGCATTGATCATGGGGCGTGCATGCGTGCAAATTGCTTTTGCTGGGTCAGTGACTCATGACACAGCACAAAGCAGTGCAAGGCATAGACGGCTGTACACTGTCAAGGTGAGTGACGTCTGACTGTACAAGCCATTGGACAAAGGGCACTGACCTGGGCTTGTGCCTGGCTGCAGGCTGTGGTTGTGGCCAGCTGCTGCTCTGCTAGCTGTGCCCGTGCTTCCTCAAACTTGAAGAGGAGCTCTGCCTGGGCCTGCAATCAAGTATCAGCCATTCCTTGACTTACCGTGCAGCCCTTTGCATGCACAATGCTCCTCTCCCCATACACGCAAGGCAACTGCTGGCTTGACTTGTGCTTGGCAAGCATGCTATTTTGTTCAGACAGCCCAGTACTCTCATGCATCTGAGATGCCTTTGCCCTGTCTTGCAATTGCCCTGTCTTGCAAATGATCACATACACAAGAGCACCGACAGGGGCAGCAAACAGCCTGGCTGCTGCTGCTTCCACAGGCTGCAATCTGATCATGATGCAGCATCATCTGTTGAAAGCTCAGAAGTTGGATGTAACATCAGACCAGCAGGTCCCTCACCTGAGCAGTGGTGTCAGTCAGGGCTTGAGCAGCAGACAGCTCCTCCTGCAGCTGGCAGGCCTGCAGGCTCGCCTCATCTGCTGCCAGCTCGGCTGCCGCCAACACTTTCCTGTCCTGTATCGATTGCTGCAGTGCACACAACATGTTTGTCTCATGAGCAGCGCACGTTAATTGAAGCGCTGCAACACAACAAGTCAGGCGCAGCATGGGGCTTCATGCGAGCACTGCTTTGGCACAAAATGCAGCATGTAAGCAGACAGCAACAGTGCCCAAGAGTCGCTGATGCGGCAGTCTGCCGTGTCACAATATTGCAGCAGGCCCTGCACGCAAAGACTTTGTCACAGCAGCATGTATCAGCAATCACAAAGACTGTGAAGTATATGCACACCAGGCAAGCTGGGACATGCAATACAATTAGCACAATGTGCAGTTCCTCTGTTTACCTTTCTGTAGTGGTGGGTGACTTTGGAGCCATCAATCAACTGTACGACCAGCAGGTTGACATGATTTTGCAGCTCATGCTGTCTATGTGTTGACTGTTGCCCTTTCTCAGTCAGCTCGTCAACCTCTGCCATTAATGTGGCTATATGAGCGCATTGTTGCTGTGACGCCTGCAGCAAGTACACACTGAACACATGCAGCATCCCAGGATCCTGTGGAAAGACAGGGGGCCTAGAGATTGCATGATGCATGAAAACCAATGACGCATTGCCAGAGGGCAGGTTGAGTAGAGCAGGCCTTGACTATGATGGTGATTGACAACCTTACCTCCTGGACTGTCTGCAGCTGCTGGATGGCACTTGTGTCAGCCACTTGCAGGCTGGCTACAACCTGGCAGTAACTGATGTTTTTGGCCTTGGTGACCCTCAGCTCTTCATTTATCTCTGCCAACTGCTTCTCCAGCACAGCACGCTGGATATACTTATCAGCCTGCAGGCCATTGACAGGTCAGAAAGTGCTGCCTGTGCATACTATGTATTGTAGCATTTGTCAAGGGCAGCATGGTTTCAGTGCAGGGTGGTGCAGAGAGAGGGCATCAGGGCAAGTGCGCAGCTGCAGCCGCATATTGCAGAGCCGTGCTTTAAATAGCAAGTGGCCACCCTATGCACAGAAGTCTTGCAAAAGCCCTCACATTTGCAAAGACAGCTGATCGCCTCTCTTTGACATGCTCACCTTCCGAGACTTGCTCTCTTTCTCCCCCAAGCACAAGTATCGACGCAAGCTTGTCGTCATCTTGTGCGTTTGCGACGTACGTCAAAAGGGCAAGCTTCTCACGAAGCTGATGCTGCAAGAGGGCAGCATAAACTGTGCTGAACGCAACGTTACACCAAGTCAATTGCTGTTCAGAGCGCTGCAGTTGACTTGGGGCAAACGTTGCCAAGACGGCAGCTCTAGGCGCAGTCCCGAGCGCTCGTCTGAAGCGTTGATTTCAGGAAGGCCCCTGTTGAACGATCCTGAGCGATGACAAATGCAGATTCACGTCATCTACTGCAGAGGAGACCAACAGACAACCAAAGTTGCAAGCGATGCGCTGCTCACGCTGCCGAGCGCACATGTCATGGTGAGCAGCTGGCAAGCTGTCCAGCGCATAGTCTTGCTGCTTCCTGTGTTGCAAGTTCACTTGAGTTGTGTATCATGGCATTCAGATGTGACTAGAGTAGGTGCTGTCAGGGCTTGCTTCGAAGCATTCCAGGGCACAAACAAACATTTTATAAATTCCTTGGCTTGACAAACCTAATCTCACTGTATATGCCCAGTTGATGTTAAGTATCAGTTACAAATGCTCCGGCAGTGTTACCTCATCTACCGAGGGCTGGAAAGGAACTCTTTTGCCCTCTCTTGCTGTCCTTCGTCTTCCACCGCTGGCGCAAAATGTCGTCAGGGATTACTCTCTCTCTCTCTCTCTGAGCACAAGTGGCCGGCACGTCGCCGCTCCCTGGACTATAGCGTCGGGAGCGGCTGCGCTTTCTGGTCGTTCGCCAGCCATTCTAGCTGTTGCGCATCCCCTGCGACAACTCCCGTCCTCGACCGCAGTGTGTCAACAGAAACACGCAATTCTGCAGCGCCAAGGCCACCGCTTAGTCTGTGATGTCCAGCGAGGATCAGCTCATTGACGGCCTTATGAGAAGCCTCTTGCCATTTCAACGCCAGGTGCACACCGCGATCTACAACCTGATCAAAGCGGAGCTAATGCTACAGGGACGAAAGCGCACGTCGCGTGCACACATCAATGTGGCTCAATCAATTGTTTGTGATCTTCTGCCACGCAGATGGTGCAGGAACTCATCCAGGAGGACGGTATGTGTGTCACGTCCGCGGGCATGGGCTGGCAGAAGGCAGTGGCAGTGATCCTCAGACTGCACATGGAAAGGCGAAGGTAAATCACGCCTGCTGAGCAACATTCCTTTCACTCACGTGTGTTACCAAAGCCAGCAAAGGTGCTCTATGTCAACTGTGAATCAGCTGTGCCTGCAGGGCAGCAAGTCAGCAAGGCGTTGTTCTAGTGCTTGGATGTGCTGACTGGCAGCGCAGCATGCTGTATCAGGAGCTTGAACTGATGGACTCAGCTACAGACCAGACACACAGCTCTGCAGCACCAGATTTTGCATCAATTGCTGCTCAGACGGAAGCTGATGAGTCTGCAGCACAAATGCAAACAAATGGACAAATCGAGAATGAATCAGAGTTGTTCATGCCATATGATGTGACAAATGAGGTTTCAGCTGCCGGCAGAATTGATTTGTATAGGAGCAAGCCCTGTTTGTTTGTGACCACCAGGATATTAGTTGTTGACATGTTGAATGCCCGCATACAAGGGCAGCACATTGCCGGCATGATCATAATGAATGCACACAGAGTGACAGACGCATCAGGCGAAGCTTTTGCTGTCCGGCTGTATAGAATGGCAAACAAAAGTGGCTTTGTCAGAGCATTCTCAGACCAGCCAACAGGGTTTGCGTCTGGCTTCAACAAGGTACGTCAGTCAAGGTTCAACAGTTTGACATCTTGGTGCAGCCTCTTGTTATTGCTCAGGGCATCAGAAGCGTTGCATGCCATCTCAGCAGCACATGAACTAACCCAAAACCTGCTGCAGATTGAAAAGACAATGAAGGCTCTGTATCTACGAAGGCTGTTTTTGTGGCCCAGATATCAGGGCACAGTCAAAGACTCTTTAGAAAGCAGTGAATGTGAGGTAGGTCCTTGAATGTGTTAGTACTGCTGCTGCTGCCTACAAGTTCCCACCAGTGCCCACTGCTTGCAAGCTTCATGAAAGCATATTGCATGTTTGTGAGACTCCACCAAAAAGGTGTGGGTTTGCAGTTGGTAGAGATGTGGTTACGCCTCAGTCCACCTATGAGCGCTATATATGATGCAATTTCTGACTTGATGGACTCCTGCGTCAAAGAGCTGCGCAAGTCCAACAAGATCGACACCAGCGAGCTCACTTTAGAGCAAGGCCTCTTCAAAAGCTTTGATGATATTGTGCGGCGTCAACTGGACAGTGTATGGAATACTGTCAGCCCAAAAACTAAGCAGGTGAGCTTTCCAGCCATGATGGTTTTTGCAATGCTATCAATGCAAGCCAAATTTGTATGTGCAGAGTGGTTCAATTGGGCATTGCTGATGACAATGTGTGCAAGCAGTCTGATCCACACAGCAAGTACAATATTTTGAGATGAAGTGGTCCAGCTCCTCGTGTGCTTGAGTCGTTTGCTTGACTTGACTGCAAGTCTGTCTGGAGTCAAGCTGCTTGATGTGCTACATGCAGTTGGTGCAAGATTTGCGAACGCTGCGAGCCCTTGCAGAGTACCTGTTGCGATTTGATGCAGTCACCTTCCTGATGTATCTGGAGAACTTGCGCGCCACAGAAGGTGTCACCTCTGTATGGTTATTCCATGATGCAGCCCACACCATTTTTGAGCAGGTAATTTCTCAAGATTGTGCTCCAAGACATTATGAAAAGGCATGAAATTGCCACATCTACCTCCTTGCTGATGTGAAAGAAAATGCATGGCTTGACACAATGTCATCCTTGCAGGACGGTCTCTGCTCTGCTATTGTCACTGTGCATTAACTGCAAACGTTGCCCTCACTGAGTGCACTTCAAATAGCTGTGCAATGATTTTGATGCCTGTGTTCAACATCCGGGCCATCCTGTCCTGCAGGCCAAGCGGCGTGTTTACACCCTCAAATCTGATGCAAAAGGGGCAGCTGGCAAGCGCAAACGCAGCGAGAATGTATCTGCAAATACTACATCGGCTGGTGGGTTGCTGATTGCATGTCAACAAAGAGCAACACAGTCTATTTTTGCTGCTGTGTTGCAAAAACTTTTGATCACAAGCAACCTGTTGCTTCCACCAGGTGCCTGCGGCAAGATGCATTGCTGTTTTTGCAGCTTGCTGCACTCATGCTGTAGGGATTGTCTGCTCTTACCAGCTAGGATTATGCTTCCTGCCAGCATCATGTCATCAACAAGCAGCGTAGCTGGCTTCCCTACTGCATGTGTTGCATAGCTTGTACTAAACAACTTGTGTTGCATGATTTGTCTTGCATAGCTTGTGCTGCATAGCTTGTGCTGCATAGGTTGTGTTGCATCGTGTTGCATATCTTGTATTTCATTTCTTGTATTGCATACCTTGTGTTGCATAGCTTGTGTTGCATAGCCTGTGTTTGTTGAAGCAGGCAGCACTGGTGCAGGTGGCCCTCAGCTGGAAGCTGTGCTGGAGGAGATGCCCAAATGGGGCCTGGTACAGGAGGTGTTGCAGGTACAGGGACCACTTGATTTAAGGACACTCAACATAAGGACAATTCTTGGGCAGGATATGCAATTGAGACCCAATCACTGCATGCTGACTGCAGTGATCCTTTTGAGTTAGATTAATTTGCTGTTAGGCAGTTCTTCTTGGTACACAGTGCAGTTGATATGAAAGGAGATTTCTGTAACATGCTGCAGAGTATACTAGTCTGCCCTGCAAGCAACTGCCTCTAACAGACACAGTAATGCGACTATGAATGCGCTTGCGTCGGCTTGACTGCATACATTCCCATATGCTGCACAAAGCTTGTGTGTTCTGCCTGGCATGATCAATGGCCAGTGATTGCAGGAGATACAGCAGGAACGCTCACGTCTAACGACTGATCAGGCGCCTGAGAATGGCGTCCTGCAAGGAAGCAACATGAAGCAAGACATTGCCAAGGCCTCCATACTAGTTGTTGCACAGGAGGTGATCATTTCCCCCTCTTCTACAGGCGTCTTGTTGCGGATGGCCCTTGTGCAACAGCTGTGTCTGATATGCTGCCATGCGCATCCTGCGTCCTTAAGTTGAAGGTGCAAATAACGCAGCTGCATACCAACATTGTCGCACATAGCAATGTCACTGCAAGTGCAAAGCAGACAGTACACAACACATGGCACTCCCGCAATCACTAGGCTTGTTGGCCTTCGCAGGCCAGGACATGCTTGCAACTGAAGAGCTGCCTAGGAGGCGGAGGACCTGCAGCTCTCATGCAACAGCTTTTCTCAGCCTACCTATTGCACCGCCTGGACAACAAGTCACGCAGTGGTGCACCAGGAGGGCGGGGCGGCTTCAGGGGCAGGGGGCGATCAGGGGGGCGCAGGGGTGGTTCATCTGGCTCTGCTGGCAGGGAGAGCTATTCTGGTCAATCCAGCGATAGGCATGTCCTCAACCCAATCATGACATGTGAAGCACCTGCTGCCATGTTCCTGGTTGCAGAGGCCCTCAATGCAGCGCCTTCTGGTTGGTGACATTGGCTGCTATGGTCAGCTCAAGCAGCAAAAGCAGTCTGCAGCAGCTGTGAGTGTGCCACAAGCTGCATTGACTGTACCAAAGCAGCAGTTTGGCACTGCTGACGCAAGGGGGTGCCCCTGCACTCAGCACAAGGTCTCCTTGCTTGTGCACAGTCCGTGTAAGCAAGCTATGGTATCACAGGTCTAGAGGTCACTTTCACGACTCATGCCTGCCCTTTTACAAACCTGAAAGCCTTGCTCTTGTAGCAATCCTTTGGAATTCTTTTGCCGACAGCTAGATTGCCTGTCTTTCCCAACACATGCAATATGCGCTTTTGCTCAATCCATGGCTGTTTAAGGCTGTTGATGGCCTCTGTACATCCCCAGCTGCAAAATCTGCATGAGTGAACGACATGATCAAATTTGATGTTCATGTCACACTGTGTAGGTTGGAGGCCATGCGTGCAGCCCAGTTCAGCAGCCGTGGTGCGACGCCACATGAGGAGCAGGCCTTACTGAAACAGGCCAAGGTGGTGCAGGCCCAGCAGGAGGCTGGCCAGTTTGTCCCTGGGGGGCGGGGCAGGGGTAGGTGCAAGGGGCCTGCCTCCAAACCTGGCACCGCCAATGGCCCCGAGTCCCCACAGCCAAAGACAAGTCAGGCACCACAGGGTCAGCGCGCATGTTTGTACATGCACTTGCATCTACATGCAGATATACATTGATTCTCTCTGTTTCTGTTTTGTGTACATGTGAAGACGGTTCTTTCCTTCAATGTTATGTACCCAAAGCTTTGTAGAGCAACACGTCTAGGTGAATGCAGAGATCATGAGCTACGTGTTTGATGCAGAGACTGCTCTTCTTGCCTTCTATTTGGCAGGCAGGTGTGTGAGTCCTTTGTTGCTGTATCGACTTTTGCAGGTCATCAGCGTTTGAATAAGCTTTGTCTTTAATGTTGCATTTAATGAACACATCTTGCCTTTCTGTCTGGACCTTATCATCCGTTTTTCTGTGCTGCAGCAGCAGAGGGTGACAGCGATGAAGGCCTGCTCAAAGATGTCACCTTCTATGCACTAGATAGCCGCCAGGAAACTATCTTGTGGGATGTCAAGCCAGCTTTTGTTGTGGTGTATGACCCAGATGTCACATTTGTGCGTCAGCTTGAGGTACAGTCAATTGCTGCAGTAGCATGTTGCCATTCGGCTGATGTAACAGCTCTCAGTCAGGATATGACTGCCTCAACATCTAGCCGTTTACCCAAGCTAGCTGCTGCTGATGCACTGCAAGCCTGATGGAGTCTGCTTCTTGCATGTCTGGCTGGTCCGGACTCTTGCATGACATCTAGGCATGTCTTTTGCATGTATTCAGCAGCCAACTGACCAACTCAAGATTTTTGACCAATGCACAGGATGTGCAATCTGATCATTTGCTTCGGGTGCAGATCTACAAAGCTGAACGGCCTCAATGGCCAGTCCGAGTGTACAATCTGCTGTATGAGGACAGTCAAGAGGCTGACAAGTTTGCTGCTGCTGTTGCACGAGAGGTGAGGGGCATGACTTCACCCTACCCAGACACATGTCTTCGTGTCTGTATCCCATGCTGCTGCATTGCTTACGTCTCAACTGCGTGTCACAATGTGCATGATGAACGCAGGCAGTGCCAGTCATGTGCTGCATGTCTTGCAGCACCCCCCGGGTGCTGCAGAGTACTTGCCAGGTCTGGTCTGGTCATCAAGCTTCTTTCTGTCTGTCTTCTTACAGTAGCCGTTTTCTTTTCTGCGTCAAGGCCGCACTTATTGTTAAAATTGTGATTGTCCCCCCCCCCTTTGAGCTCCCCCTTCCATCTTCTGTGATGGTCACCTTGTTGCTGCAGGTGCGCATGTTCAAGGATCTGATCAGGCAAAAGGAACACATGGTGCTACCTGACTTGGCCCAAGATCTAGCACAGGTCTAGTTGTCAGCCAAACCTGACATGACTGCCCCTCACAATGGCCCTGCAAACTGCATCCCAATTTGTCAATCTCATATGATGCAATTATTGGCTGCACACCTCAAGCTCCATGCATCTGCACTGCTTTTGTTGTGTACAGTGCACAGCTATACCTGTGTGTGCTCGTATCAGCACACACCTCTGACGTGTACCTGGTCTGCCTGCGGTCTCATGCTGTGCCCTTGTTGCCAAAAGCATGTCGCTGAATTACGGCTGAGAATACTGCGCTGAAAGGTTTCACGCTGTGCCCTTGATGTCAACAGGATGTTGCTGAATCAATACAGAGAGCATGATGCTGAGATGTCTCATGTTACGCTCTTGGTGTCATGATCATGTTGCTGTGTCCATGTCAAAAGCATGGTGCTAAATTGACTTTCAGAGCATGTTGCTGGCAGGTGGTTGTTGGTCCCAAGGCCCTGATGCACCCAGATGTACTAGAGGCTCTGCCAGGCACCAACTACAACGCCCTGACCAGAAGAGCAGGTACTGCACTCTGAGGCTCCTGAGAGACTGTCTGTTCTGTATATAGCTGCGCAGTTGTACTTCCAATGCCATGCTATTGAATCAAACTTGTGACCAAACAGAAATTTTCTGCTGGTTTGAGCTGGTTTGAGTGACATGCAACCAGCAAATCCTCAAGACAATACAAGGTGCTGTTGCCAACATGTGCATGTGCCGAGTCATCAGCTGCATGTGTGTCCACAGGTGGGCGCCTGAGCAACAGACCAGTGCCAAAGAAGCTGGTCATTGATGTTCGTGAGTTCATGAGCAGCCTGCCCTCAGTGCTGCACCAGCAGGGCCTGCAAATTGTGCCAGTCACACTGGAGGTGCGCTATACATCTGCTCATTCCTCACTCCTCATGTTGCACTGCAATGCCCCTATGTCAGGCATGCATCTGGTCACAAGCCACAAAAGCTCTGCGTAGATGTAGTGCTTGCTGTCTATTGTTGCAGTGACAATTGACACATGAGTCTCTGCCATGCGCATGCTGTTGTCAATAGTGGGGCAACCTAAACAAATTGTCTTCATTGACGCATTCACCAACACATTCAGGGCATATATCTGCTGTTGCTCAATTAGGCCTCAAGAATCTTGAGTGCAAGGCTGCACTGTTTGTTGAAACACAGGTTGGGGACTATATTCTGTCTCCTGAGATGTGTGTGGAGCGTAAGTCCATCAGTGACTTGAAGGGCTCCTTCATCTCCGGCCGCCTGTATCACCAAGCAGAAGCCATGTCGCGCAATTACAAGACGCCAATCCTCCTGATTGAGTTTGAGCGGGACAAGGCCTTTGCTCTCCACTCTGTCTCTGAGATTGGTGCTGACATCTCGGTAAGGCAGCTGCATGTGGCGCTTCAAAGCAGAGTTCAGCAGTGCAAGGATGTTCTGATGGGTGCCCCTCCATTGTCATCTTGTAGTGCTCAACACACCTCACAGACATTGCCTTGACAGCTGAAAGTCTTGTTGCGTGACAATTGTTCGTATGCTCAGCTAGCATGCCATTTGCTTCTACTTTCGCTTGCAAAGCAGAAGGAGACTTTGGCCTGCACGTGATGTGGCGCCATCATGCTCACTGCATGACTCTGATATTGTGTTGCTGCAGCCACACAGCCTGATCAGCAAGCTGTGCTTACTGACTCTGCACTTCCCGCGCCTGAGGATCATCTGGTCCCGCTCACTGCATGCCACAGCTGACATATTCCAGGCGCTCAAGGTCAACCAAGATGATCCTGACCCAGTCACTGCAGCCGCTGTTGGTGAGTTCCTGTTCAAGCAACTTGCACATTCGTACCCAGCAACACTTGATATAACCCTTGCACAACTCCACGCTCTTTTGCCAGTTATCAGTTGCTGGGTCAACATAAGTAAATTGACAGAGCGAGTTGTGCTAGCCTTGCATCAATATGATATCGTGGAAGAAAAAAATCGACAGGAACATCACAACACTGTCAGGCATTATGACGGGCGCTTCTTTTAGCGAGCTCAGCTTAAAGTGCAACTGCATGTGGCAGGAGTACCATTGGACAGCGAGGGTGTGCCTGATGGAGCAGCTGAAGCTGTCGTCAACACAGCTGCTGTTGACATGCTGAGGCGTCTGCCAGGAGTGACAGAAGCCAACTTTAGACCTCTCATGAATGCTGCTTCCAGCCTAGCAGGCCTGGCTGACTTGCCCTTGCAGCGCTTGGAGGGCATCATGGGTGGAGCTGCTGCTGCAAAGAAGTTGCGAGAGTGGTTGGATGCTGTTTGTCCTGTCATGTCTTGAAAAAGTAGTCCTTGCAGCTGAGCTGCTGCTTGGCAGCCATGATCCCATCTTCAGTGTTGTCTGATCTTGTATTCATCCAGAATGCGCATTTACTTAGAGGCTGGTCGCCTTTCTGTTGATCTGTCGAGCAAAGTCACCAGCATTGTCATCCTTGGCATGCTCAATATGTTATAGGTGAATCATTATTGACTCAGGTCTGAATTTGTACTTGTATGTTATTCTGTGTGTGGACTGTTAGGCAATTGTCGATCAACTGCAGTGATACACTGCTCTTTGCGAGCGGTATGGTGATCAGCTGCAAGTGCCCAACAAGTAAATGGACACTTTTCAATCTGACCCACTCGTATGTTACAGTCGGTACACTGGCCTCTCTTTCCGAGAGCATGAACATTGTTTGCTTTACAGACTGATGCTGCTGATGCTTCTGATACAGCAGGAAGTTTCACTTTGATTGTGAGAACGCTAGCTTTTGAGGCATCAGGTACATCTGTTCTAAGTAGGTCAACCCGTCAGCTGTAACAAAGTCAAGAATTGCAAAAATTCATCAAACTTTCGGCGATGTTTCTTCATAGCTTGAGCTTGCAATTGCAATATGTGCTCACTATAGACGGACATGATATGATGAAATGCAACTCAGAAGCCTGCATCAAAAGAGGAGCTGAGAAACAAAGCATGACAGCCTGCCAGATCAGAAAGCAAGCAGCCTGATGTCATAGCAGTACTCCTTGTCAGCTGAAGGAAGAGGGAGACCAGTATAATATGTTGATTTAGAATTTCTGTAGGCGAGATGGCGTCAGTCACCCGCAGCATATGATTCATTACGTCTGGTCATATACTATCTTCTAACCACTGCAGTTCTTGCCTCAAAAGCCCCACATACTTCCCATCATTGATGAAGCATATGCCATAGGCTTGACATCAGGGTGAGGCACAGCTGAGTACTGGGTGAATTGAGGACTCATGTCACCGCCAGTGAAGGTGATGAAGGCGCCCTTGTTGCCCATCTGATCGCAATAGTTGGGAGCGCTGAAGACAGTGATGCAGTTGCCATCATGCGCAATCTCATACCCATCATCTTTCACCTGCACATGAATATGACAGAGCTGGACTCAGCACCTGCTTGCACCAATGAACTCAAGTCCTCAGTCCATACGAACACGCTTGCAGCACATGCATGCAAAGCACACAGCACATGGCAGCTGTTACAGAGCGCGTATGAGATACAAGGCACTGCTAGCTAGATTCCGAGGTGCTAATTAGATGCTCACTGCTACAGCAGTACACAAGCACATTGCAGCACCCTCAGACACTTTGATGGAATTGCATGGCTCATTGCAGCATTCAAATAGCACAGGCCCAATCACCTCATGACTGCGGACCAATAGGTCTAGGTTGTTATCCTGCAAGAAGTCACGGGTGACATCAGGGCCAAAGCCCACACCCACCCCCCTCTGACTAGGTCCCCTCCCTTCAGCTGGCTTGGGGTCACTCCACAGCAGCTCACACATCAAGCCATCCTCAGGAGGCTCTCTGCATCACAATGCTGAAGCCGTCAATGAGGTATCCCAGTCCAGCTCAGAATGGCATGTGGACATAAAACCACCCAATGTGCCATGCAGCAATAGCCTTGAAGCAGCAGATGCTTCTCTGCTGCAAGAGTGAATATTGTGAATGCCAAAGAGGCAAACAGCAAAACAAGCAGTGTGTCCTGACAGTTGCAATTGTGATCAACAGCTGATCAAACAGGATGGCAAGGACAGCTTCTGCACCAGACGAATACAATGAACACTGTGAGTACTTGCCTGTGCCTGTCGATGCCCCTGATGTCAGACAGCTTGACGCCATCCTTGCTGAACAGGCCGCCGTGAACAACAAGGACGCGGTTGTCTAAGACGTGTGCCAAGGGGAGCCAGCAGAAGGTGTCTCTGAAAAGCTCAATCATCTGGTTTGAGAACTTATGCTGGATCTGCAGGTAAGCTCACACTCACCAAAGGCTCACGTTACTTATGTGACATGCACAAAGGTGTTGCAATGCTTACAGATCAGAAATCCTTTCCCTGTACTGCTGTGATGCTGCACATTTGCTGACATGCAATGTGCATTTTCATGCAAGCCAATTTGTCAGTGTGCTACATATCAGGTGTACAGGAAAGCATGGAATCTGGGAACTGCACTGACCTCCCCGTCAAAGCCGTAGATCTTATTCATGCCACGGCTCTCATGGTTCCCCCTAGCTAAATGTACATGCTCTGGGTACATGGCTTTGTATGCGAACAGAGTCAGAATGATCTCAGCTGACCATGAACCCCGGTCCACAAAGTCACCTAAGCATGCATTCACAGGAGTCATGGTTTTGGCCACTTGACATGGGCTGCATGAGATGTGAGCGCTTGTCAAGGTTTGTTGCCACAATCAGCCAGAGTTGTGTCTTTTGGCATGTCCGCTGATCTTGGAACAGGTTGAGCTAGGTCAGGCATCATGTATATATGCACAGCACAGCCATTGTGCAGGTTTCCTCACCATTAAATAGGTAAGGGTTCTCTTGTGAAGGGAGGCCATTGATGTCAAAAATGTTGAGCAGGTCAAAGTACTGCCCATGCACATCACCACAGACAGTGACTTTCTTGCCCTCAGGAACTGGCACATCTACCAAAGAGGGGAGGCGCTTCAGAATCTCATATGCCTGCAGCAGAGGTTTAGCAATGCATGTCAGCTGCAGTACTTAGTGACTTTGCATAGCAACCAAATTTGGAAGGCATAGCAAATGGGTGCTGCGAGTCACAATGTTTGTCTGTTGAAGCCAAAGTACCTGTAGTATGATGGCAAATGCATATCGCCGGTGTATCAATTTCTGATCTTTAAATCTCTGCAGCATGTCTTTCATGAAGCCTGTGGTCACTGTATACCCTTGCTCAATGCTGCCTGCAGTGAGCAGATGACAATGGCTGAAGGTGACACACTTAACTCTTGCAAATAAGGGCAGCAGTTGCAGGCATGACACGGCTCCTTACCTTCAAGATGAGGACCATCATAGCTGTCCTCAACTGACATGCTGGCCAGATCAACAGTCTCAGCCACAGGGGTTGTGGCCACATCCTGCAAAGACCAAATCCATCAGACACAGCTGAAGTTGCAGCTGAGATACAACTGCTAAGACCCAAGCCAACATCTGGCCTGTGCACAGCACGCACTTGCTGAAAGACTGTGTGGAGGTGTAAAGACTTTCACAAGCTTACTGGTGTCGCTAGGGCCTCCTCAAATCGTATTCGCTTGACCTCCTTCTCACAGGCAGTCAACTTCTTTCTCAAGTCTGGATCCCGTGGGGACAGCCTTGCTGCGCTCTTGAAATCCTTCAAGGCTAGCTTGTATTTGCCCAGTGCATAATGAGCATCCCCACGGCGATAGTAGCCCTGAATACCACACATGGATTGAAATTGGCTGTAGTTCACCTGGAATGCATACCTCCAGCAGGTTGCTTCAGTAAACTAATTCATTCGTTATGCAACTGTTGCCTGTACTGTACTATGCATGCATGAGCATGACATCTTGGAAATGCCCTTTCTGGTCTTACTCAGCTGCTCATCATGGCTCGTGGTAAGCATATCAGAGAAAGCAATGGACCAGCTAAGAAAAAGAATGCCTGAGGCTGATGCACGTCAGCCTTCTGCTAGTACCTTGACATATTTGGGATCCAGCTCAACTGCCTGGGTTGCATCCTCAACAGCAGTGCCATAGGTTTCCAGCCGGATATGTGCAAACGCTCTGTTTGCATAGTATACAGCACTCAGCGGGTTGCTGTCTATAGCTTTGCCGTACAGCTCAATTGCCAACAAGTAGTTTTTGCCTGCAATAAGGGCACTGGGTCTGCATTTTGTATCTCAGGCAATCTATTGGCAAGCTGTACACAGCCAGCCGCACTTTTGAACGCGTCGTTAGCCTCGTTCTTGAACTTCTCTGCTGATGCGGCCTCACTATCGGGAGCAGAAATGTGCTTGCCATTCTGTTCAGGTTCGCGAGTTCCTGCCGTGGAGGTATCGTCGCTCATCCAACCGCCACGCTGTGTTGTAAGCTGATCACGACTGATACGTTCACTCCGAGTCGGTCAGTCGCGGACGCAGATGTTGCTGTCACAGGTGTCTCATTCCTCGACACGTCTGCGAGAATAGCACGGTGTTAGTCGTGCTCTCCTGCTCGTCAAGAAGGTCAGCTCGGTTCGAGAGACAGTCAGCGTCTGGAGGGCAAAACATTAATCGCTACCACCGTCCCAGGGACAACTTCTTGTAAGTCGTTTCCTGCACACGCACATTTGAAGTTGCTGTCGCGAACACCGCTGAAGGGCAAGCGTGCGTGCACACGCGTGGCACCAGCTGCAAGTCGACAATTGGTCTGAACGTTTCTCAGCTTTGCGCATCATTCCGCTACCTGGTTGGCACTGAGTGGTATCACTGGCTTGACTGATCTCGTTTATCGCCGACAGATGACACGGGGAAACCAGAGGGACACTGATCGGGCGCGGGCGGCAAAGCGCAATGCTACCAAAGCTCCGGCAAAAGAGAAGGACGGTCTGACAGCCCTTCAGCGGAAAGAAAGGTGCAACTTTTGCCGACTCAATTTCCTGTTTGCAAAGCTGTAGAGGCCTTGCTGCAGCCACCAGACATACCCATGTGATGCAACCTTTCAATGATGCAGGGATGCTCAAGCCTTGAAGGAAAAGCTTGCAAAAAAAGCTGAAGCTGACAAAGGAAAGGACAACTCCAAGTAGTCACAGCTCGCAGCATTATCGCAGCCTTAGTGAAGACCCAGCGCCCCAATTCTTTGCTCAGCACAAATGCCATTTGACTTAATACGTTCTGGACAACGGACTAGAAAACGTATGAAACCTTCTACTATGACCGCCTGCTGCTTTCTGAGTATAATCTGCACAACTGTGCACAGCATGTTCTCTAGTAAACACTGAAACTTGGCAGGTCTGCAACGCCATGTGTGGCCTCCTTGCAGTCGCTTCACTGCTGACACAAAGTAACATTGTTGCAGCCTCCCACGCAAAATGCTACAGCACAATTATGATGGCTTACACAATTGTGGGCCACACTTGACATCATTAAATGGGTTCTGCCAGCTTTGCCTCATGATTATTTATGGTCATGCAGCTTTGCTCTATGTGCATCATTCAACAGTCATAGTGAACATAGGCATGTGAGCTGCTGGTATCACTCTCCATTATAGATAGTTCCGTGGTTGCAAAGCCCGAGCTACATGCAGTCATTAAAAATTTTTGCACTTGGCCTTGCATACCTTTTGTTATCTTGTCAGCCTATGTTTGATATATATCAAACGATCAGATTAGCGATTGTACAAAAGCTTTTGGAGATACTGCACTTCACTAACTGTAATTCTCAAAAGTGAGATGTCTTTTCTGAATCACTGGGCCTAGGATAGGATGACATACACTTTGGAATACAGCTGGGTAGGATGTGCCGAACTTGCCTCAGCTAGCAGCATAAACCCAAATTTTCTAATCCGTGAGACAGTTTAATGCGTCGCTGCCAATGGCAGACGAACAGACCTGGAGGCAGCAAGGTGACACACAAAACTTGCACCAAAATAGCATATCAAAAACATACAGCTGCAATGTACACGTGCTGCATCGCTAACAGAAGTGGGCGTTCCCTTCAAACAGGCAGGAACATTGTGAATGCAGCAAGCACATCAATGAAAATAAGGCACGTCACACCCACATGTATGCAAGCTCAACACCGTGCTCCCGCATGACTGCACAACATCCTTGCTGCAGCATGTGTTTGACAATCGTCACCAGCCACAACCTTGATTGCATCACAAATTCATTGTGATGGTCAGATGCTGTTTATGAGATTACGCCTCAAGGCCCCATATTGGTCCTGGATAGATGTATCGTGCAAGAAGAAATACAGGTGTCGATCAAGAGAAGTATGCTCTTTTGAGGTCACTCAGCTCAGTCATTTCACCTGCAGACACGACATGCCTTTGAGACAAAATACTATAGCTAATGCAACATAGCGTGATCTTTAAGCAGCGCATGTCTGGTACTCAAACACAACAGCTGCACATAAACACCTGTCTCAGGGTTTTTGAACATGCCATTGTTCTGAGTGGCAATCTGATTCACTGCTTTCTCACTGAAGACAGCACCGTTGGAAGCCACCATCGGAGGGTTATCCTCATTCATGACTTCAAGGGTCACTGGGCATATCAGAGTGCTGTGAATGTGCTTGGAGTACGGCAGGCCCTCTGCTAGCTTCTGAAACTGCTGCAGGTACCAAAGCAGATTGTCAAGAGCCTGGTCATCAGGCTCACAGCATGAATCAATATTTCTCATGCAGTTACAGCCTTGCAGCTTCTGTCAACACGCAGCTCGCAGTCAGACAATTGCACTGAATGATGCTCAAATCTTGATGCCATGGTGCGACAGGTTCATTGCAAAGCAAGGGTGAGAATGAAGCAGTCAACCATACCGGAAGTGCAAGAGGATCTTCTTTGCGGGCAGAAGGGGCTGTAGTAGGTGGCTTTAGAGCAGAAATTCCAGCCTACACAGAAGTTTGCAAGTGAGTAGAAGCAGATGGCTCTTCTGATGCCGGGATTCAATACATTCACGTAAGCTGTTGTGTTCAGCACTTCTATACTTGTGGGCTGAAAGATTATACCTGTAGATGCACAGCAAGTACTGACTGTGGGGTGAGGTTGTTGAGTCTGTACAGCTCCTGATAGAAAAGTTCTACCAGAGTCTGCCATTGCTGCTCTTCAAACAGGTCTTTGTATGGCCCACACTGTGTGTCAGCCTTGAATGCCAAAACTGCCATTGCGCGCTGCAGGAAACATGCTATGCCTTGAGTTGCTTGAGTACAGTCACAGCATGCTGAACATCGCAGCATGGGGCAAGCTGTTATGCATGACGAGCCAGCCTTGGGTCATGCAATAGCTTCAGACGCTTATGTTTGAAAGACACTGTCAGCATGAAGCAGTGCAACTGTTCAGCCTAAAGTCAGCCCTCTGGAGAAACATGCTCACAAAAGGCATATGTTCACCTGCAATTCTGGCAGGTAGACTGTTGCCCATGGGGCTAGATAACCTCTTGCATATTTGATAGCTTGCATCATTTTGCCTTGCCGAACAAGCTCTACAAACTCCTGCACACTGCTGATCAACTGAGACTTGGCAAACATCACGAAGAAGTTGTAGAGTCCGCAAAGCAGCTTAGCCTATACGCAGCGTATTGATGAGAGTTTGCGTTGCTCTTGCCTGCATTCTGAGCCTGAATTCTAGTTTGTTTTTGCCTTTCTTGGGTCGTGATCTGTTGTCCTCGCACCAAGCTAGTGCAGCCGTGCAGTCATGCTGTTTGAGATCAGCCACAACCTTCTGTGCTCCCGTGAAGACATGCAAGTCAACCAGTTCCTGCAAAAGTGTCCCCTCAAGAGTGAGACCTTGTATACTCAGTCAGCCTGACATGTTGAGGGCGCACAACACTGTCAAAGGAACTGCTGATGAACTACAAGCGCATGGCTACACAGTGATCTGAGGCCTCACTTGGATGTTTGACTGGTTTGTAAGGGTTTCTGCCGAGTTGTAGTACCCACTGTGGAGCAGGTGATCTACAAGGAGCCGATCAAGCCGCTTTCTATTCCAGTTGATGACTTCGTCTTTGGCTGGCACGCCCAGCTTTTGCAGATGCTGGAGCCGGGCTTGACACCTCAAAGCATCAGCCTCCTCGTCATGGCTGCTTTCATCGAGCTACAACCCAGACAAATCAAGTATGAGTCAAATAAAGGAGCAGGGGTTGAACAAAACATCTGTCAGTCAGATAGGCACCTTGTGTTTGAGACTTTGCAACCTCATTGCCATCTTGTTCAGGACTTCCATTTGCTCAGAGACACTCAGTGAGGCTATGTTTGGTGTATGCAGCATTTGAAGAGTTGCTGTGACCTCATCCAAGCTGCTTTTCCTGTCCTTGGCAGCACGCCTTAGAGCCTCAAAGGGGACCTGCGAGTTCAATCGGACTAACAGATTAAGAGTGCCATCCACTGGTGCTTGAGATGCGCTGGGAGCTGCTGCATACCGTCAGTAGCGGACTTTCAATCGTTTCAGTCATGCTCCTTGCTATGCAGGCACTACCCAAGCAGTCCTGCCAAGATAGTTTACTGGTTTGCTGTACCTTTTACGAGCACGTCGTGCAACTCGTGAAGTTTCAGGATTTCATTCCGATCAGAAGCGTAGAAAAGTATAACGAGTGATCAAGGCTAGTCATGACATCAAACGACAAGTCAAAAGTCAGCACGAATTCAGTATCCTGCAACTTTCGCAAGTCTTTCCGACACTGTTCTGCGACTATAACTTTTTACTAGCTTACAAGGCGACCGAGTGCTCCGCTCTGCTACTCACCAGCGGTGCCAAGCTTTGCCCTGGCAGCTGGGACTTGCTGTGGGTGCGCTGCCTTCAGCTGCTGCTTAGGCATAGGCATAAGTGCTCAGACATCGGGTTTCGACACTGGCATAGGAGTTGAACGAGCAGCTCCACCATGGCCAATCAAGAAGCGAGGGTCAGTCGCCCGTCCAAAAGCACGAGCAAACAACACGATCCACAACACTGCCAACATTGATGCTGCCACTTTGCAGGAACGCTTTGCAAGGAAAAATGAGGCAGCAGAGCTTCATCGGGCCTTCACAACGTTGGATCGAAATCATGATGGCATCATTGATGCCAGTGAGCTCAATGCACTGTTTCTAGATATGGGACATAAAGCCAAAAAGGTCTGCAAGGCAGCTGCAGCGCTGAATAATCACAGCAGACACTACACGGTCAAAAAGGTCTCAAGGCTGCATAATTGCTGCAGACAGAAATTGAGGACATGATCTGGGAAGTAGACGAAGACTGTGATCAAGGCCTCAATTGGGCTGAGTTTCAGGCCATGTACCATAGGTGCAACAATGACAAAACAGGTTGGTACTTTGAGTCACCTTTCAGCATCAAGCAGACTTGCAAATGAAGCTGATGTGCTCACAGGATACGAGCCTAGGCGACTCTTCAACGTCGTCCAGTTTGTCATGAATGACAAGGAGGGGTCTGGGAATGTTTCCTTGGAAGGTGCTATGCAGATTCTGTACCTCAGATACGGCCGAGGGCTTTTAGATGCACAGTTGGAGGAGATTTTTGGCACGTCAGACTTGAACAGCGGTATGTGCTTGCAAAGAACCACACTTTGAGGCTGCTGTATCATATGCATGGCCAGCCTTTGACCTAGAGGCATGGCACCTTCAGCTTAAGCCTGGGGATCATGGCCAGTGGCTGACCGTGTAGCAATGTGATGCAGGCAAGACATTGACCCTCACAGAGTTTTTGCAAAGCTTGCACTCAAGTCAGATCAAGCAATTGCGGAATCGGGTAACAGCAAAGACATACAAGCCACCTCCGTTGTCCAACAAGAAAAGTGCAGCAGTCTAAGTTTCATCCAAAGTTATGCTGTTTCTACGAGCTGTCCATGCAAGAATGTTGTCAGAACACTGCAAGTCTGTGATCAGAAGAAGCGCACTATAGAGCTAGCGCCTTCTGGACAGATTAGGTTTTGAAATCAGGGGCCGGGGCCGGGTTTTGAATAGATACTTGTTGTGTAACACGCCAACCACCTGCATCAATGATACATCAAGGGCGCTTTCATGCTGATCGAGGCATGCAACAACTGTGCTCTGCAGCCAAGATGCTCTGCCACAGCTAATGTCCATTGCAGCCTTTGTTTGGTGAAGGGACAGATCACAACTGAGCAACGCGTCAGCATTCCATTGTTTGCCCTGCATAGCAAGTTGTTACCTTGTATGATTGGCACCAACCCTTTTCATCTTTTTCAGGCTGAAGAATTGCAAAAGGCTTCTTTAAAGCAACTTTCTTGCCTTCCAGTTGGTGATTGCCCACTGTGAGCGACAAAGAGTCACCTTTCTGCATTGCAACAGGATTGAGCAAGTCACCATTTGGCGAATTGACAGGTGCAGCCACTTGCAATAACTTACAAACGAAGACTGGCACAGGGTGCCGACAGGAAATGTGTTCGAATCGTCGTCTTCCTGAAGCTCGAGCTCGCCTTGAAGTTCTATCAGGCACCATTGTGGGCAATTGGCGTCTGGGCAGGTGATCGGTATGCAGAAGTACTGCTGATCAGTGCCGGCTGCCATCAGCGCATACTCAGATGCTTATGCTGCAGTGAGCTGCATCTCAGGGAGCGGTTGCTTCGGTTTCGTATCAAGTCTTAAGGCCTGCACGCTGATCTAGGCACCAAGGCGCCATTTGCAGCGAAGCAATGCATTGCTGCATGACGTTCGCCATTGTTTCTGCGTCTTGAGTCTTGGCTTTCCAGTATGCTCTCGAGCTACTTCAGCGCTTGCCGGCCTGAGCAGAAGTCACCTCCTGTATGCAACGGGGCGTATTCTTCTGATGTCAGAGCTTCGCTTGGCGCACGGCAACAAGATTCTGCAATCCGCTTCCGGTCCACGACAGCTCAAGCTGTCCTACAACAGCTCTGGTCTGATCAGGCCGTCGTATCAGCGCCAGGGTCGCAAACCGCTCAAGCGCCTAAGTGTGAAAGCCTCTGCCTTGTCTGACCTACTTTCTGCTACTTTCTTCACAACAGCTGCTGCTGCATTAGTATATTCAAGCATCCCTCTGCTGAATGGGACAGCCAAAACAAACAATCAAGGCAAAATTGACACGTCTGGTCAGTCTGATATAGAGCCAGAAAGCATTAAGTGGGGTGCCATGTCAGTAGTCAGCTTCATACCTCTGGTCAACTGGACGGTAGCAGATCTCATATGCAACTCTGTCTAAATGTGCATTCAAGCTCCCAGGCAGCATCAGGGCATGACCTGCAGGCTTGGATTTTTGCAGCCATTGATGATGAAGCCCAGGCTGCAAAGTACTATGCTTATGCAGCTGTGTATGCCCTGCCACTGTTGAGAAATGATTTCACCATTGACTCCTTCCTTGTCGCTGCGGTGCTTCTGTGTGCAGCTCACGTTCAGGTGATGATGACAATATTTGCAAAGAACTGCTTCTGTCTTGTTTCCATTTCTAGAAACAACTTTTGCAGATAGCTGCACGTCAACAAGTTTCACACATATCATCAAGTGATTGGGCTGCCATGCTGCAGATTGAGCGAGTGGCAAACACAGAGCCTGTAGGTGTCAATGTACCAGCTGTTTCAGACATCAGCAAAAGCGCAAGGCAATTGATGGTAAGTCAGATATGTGTTCGCCATTGACAGCGCACTCTCTTGACATGGTTAGACTGTCACAATGCTCGTATCTGAGAGCAGTTGTGTGCAATGGCTAAAATCTGAGGAAATGCATGAAACCGTGTGTTTGCAGGACTCCACCAAGGAATGGTCAGCATCTGTTCAGGAAACAAATCAAAGGCGTAAGCAAGAAAAGGAAGAACTGGAAGACAGGAACACTGAGCAATACAGGCGTAAATTGTCAGCAGATGAATTGGCAAGCTGGGATGCTCGCCTTGAGGATGTGCGCCAAAAAGCAAAAGACACTGAGGATGCTTGACAGCATGACAGGCCCACACAGGCAGACATCACACAGACAGTTGCAAACACAGCACATCACCAACATAACGCCACCCCAATCACGTATCTTGATTCAGGCGCAACAATGCTCCACATAGTTGCCACAGCAGTCAGCAGCAGCGTGACGCATTTTCGTTATGCATCACTAAAGCACATCAGCCCAGGGTTTGCCAGTCAAGGTCATTATTGTTCTCAGAGTGCATGAGCTTATTTGACACGCTCAGCTTCAAACGCAGCGCATGTTAGCAGGCAACGTTCATGCGATGGGAAGTAATGTGCCATCACTTTACCAACTCTACTGCCTCTTCTCATGTCGAGCTCAAGGTTGGCTGGAAAGCACGCAGCTGCGAAACTCACGAGTGCTGTACACCGTGGCACGTCAATGATGCTGCACCAGGCATGATGAATAAAAGGGCGGCACTTTGCAGAGGTCATGCCATATTGATTGCAGACTTGTGGTATTGATGCTCAGTGAACACAACCATTCCATAGCACACCCCACAGCAGCAATGATGTTGCCCTTGATCATTAATCATATGTGGGGTTCGAGTTCAAACAATCAACTGAGAACATTGCAGACCCATGTGAGCATCCTGCAACCTTGTTGCGCTGTCTTGCTATAGCAGGAAAGGGAGCTGCAGCTAGCATTGTGCTCTGTAGGACCAGGCCAGAAATGTAAGGTCTAGTCAGAAGCGAGGTGGTGGACTCTAGCGAGCTTCGCATGAGCACAGTCATGCAACATGTTTGAAAGATGACTTCTGTCTCAGCTTTGCTGATCAATGTCTAGTCTGCCTTGACTGAAGCAAAGATCTTGTATGTGAACAAGAATGATGAAGCAAAACCGACTGTGCCCATTGCCAGATATACCGCCCACAATATCAGCACCATGTATGACAGGTATAACAGCACTGATAAAGAGCCTGATAGGAGGTGAAGCGTGTTGACAAGGAAGCCAACAGCATAGATGGCCATGTAAATGGCCAAACTGCCGCCTCTGAAGAATGATCTCCACCTGCAGGTTCACATGCCTGTTAAGTCACCAGCATGCATGATGCAACTCTTTATGCTATGATGAGTAGCACATAGGTCATTGGAGCGCCAACATCAGGCAGGCAGATGCCTGAAATCACACTGACTCTGCACAGCAAGGGCAGCAGTTTGCACATCGCGGCATGCAGGAGATTGAAACAACAACAACAATGGATAGCGTATGCCATCTTAGTGGCAGACCTAGTAGGCAGTGCTGTAATGGCAGCATGCACAATGAGGCTCAGCAATATGACAGAAAAGCATTGTCACATGGTGGTCAAGAGGATTGTTTGACACAACAGATTGCAGATACATTGGTGCTGGCACAAGCACTTACCACCACTGATAGTCCTCAGCACATAGCTGTACATAGGTGGTGACAATGGCTACTTCTATGGTGATGATGACTGTCAAGGCCCCAACCACAAAGCAGAATCCAAAGATGTAGTAGAAGTACCCCTGCATAAATTCCAACATGACATAGAGTGTCGCAAGGCCAACTGTACCCATTTGGCTAACATTGCTTCATTGAAAAGCACAAGCTTTGGCAATGAAACTGCAGAGCAATATGCAATAGACATGCTGCAGCAGCGATACCCTTTGCTCTTGACAAAGGTCAAGTGTTCAAGTGAGCTACTCGGCATGTTGTACAAGCGTGACTATGCATGTCTGCCTCACCTGCCAGATTGAAGTCATGGCAAAGTACAGTTCGACAAAGATGGTGCCAAATGGCAGCAGCCCAGCAGCTGCAAACAGCACGTATGGGTGGCTGGCCCAGTGAGGAGGTGGCACATGGCGAGGAATCTGGTTGGTCCTGGTAGGGTAGGTGATGATGGGCTGCTTGGCAGCAATCATGCCACCTGCATGTTCATAGCCATATGTTGCAGCACCAGACAGTCAGCATCCGTTGTGCAGAAGTCAGCGATGGATGTGATCAGACAGCTGAATACTCAAATGCATCAGCAGCAGCATTAGAAAGTGTCTGCTCTCAAGCACGCAGCAATCTAGCATCAGTCTGTATGCAGTGTAAAATCTCAAGTTCAGGTGATTGTGTTTCTGCCTCTTTACCCTTGATATGTGGACATTCCTGTGCACAAATGGTGATGCAGTTACAGAAGAGTGCTACTTGGTTTCATTTGACACACACACCTTTCTCTGCAAATTGCCATTGCAGCGCAGCACATGTGTCGATGACCAAGCACAAAAGGCTCCACAACCAGGGAAAACATCATGCAACCTTACCTGAGAAGCACAGGGGGATGGAGACAAGGAACCACAGGGATACCAAGCTGAAGAATGCTCCCAATGGTATCGCTCCTGATGAGCCAGTGTGGTGGATCAGCACGTTCAGCACACTCAACAGCAGCAGGCTGATGCCAGGGAAGTAGCAGGCCACCCTCCATGCCACAGCGTACCAGCCCTCGTAGCTGCGGTGAATGATTCCCCAGAGCCAGACTGAGGCAAAGCCAGCTGCGACTGCCAGCAGCAGGTACATCACCATCAGAGCAGTCAGCAATGCCCCGCGAGATGCAGGGGATAGGAAGCCTGCAGGAAATCAGAGAGCAGTTGTGAGAAATGAGCCGTAGTCAAGACAATCTTGCAAAACACTACGTTACCATGTACAAGCTTCCTGTTATACAATTACAAGGCATGTAGCTTGTATGCCTCCTGGCAAACATAATTGTTTTTGGCCATGCCAGAGGAATAGCATGAACGTCAATGCTGTCATGTGCGGATGAATGAGCTGCTGCAGAAGCCACGTGCTGTATGGCCACATCCACAGTGATGGCACAAGGTGAGATTGGTGACCATACAAAACTCCCGGACAACAATAACAAAGCAGACAAAACTTTTTGATGACTCAAAAATAAGTTGCCCGATGACGAGCTTCAAAAACGCTGTTCTGTACTAGAGCATGTCTGCTGGTGCTGGGCAACCAGGAAGTTTGCCATGATGATGCAAGCAAGAGGGCCAAAATGACAGCACGCGCAGCTTCTGCATGAGTCTCGTCACTCACCAAGAGCAGCAAAGAACAAGGTAGCAAAGGCAGATGTGATGATCTGCACGCCACTGCCAATCTGGACACACAGCAGCACAGCGTTTTTGGGTGGGCGGAAGACATCTCCTGACACCATCTTCCATCCGCTTTCCTCCATGTCGTTGCCTGCAAAGGCAAGACCACAGCTTGACTAAGCCTGCGTGTCATGTGATGCTTTGGTCTGTGGCATGCTCAGTTTGCAGCAGGATTTGGCAAGACTGAAAAACAGCTATGCATTTGCATGTTTGCAACCATGACATGCAATGGCTAAGCCACATTTGGTTTCTGCAGGCTTGCCTTGATGTTGACCAAAACAGAATAAGACGTGTAGCTAAGGCATGGAACACCATTGCAATTAGCTGGTTATCAATCAATAGAGTGCAAGCTGTGCTGACCTGCATCTCCAAGCAGTCCCTCGTAGCGCTGAAGGTCTCTACGAATGGTGCGCATCATAATCATGGCCACAATGCTGCTCATGACCAGCACAACCATCAGACTGTTCAGGATGCTGAACCAGTGGACACGGCCTCCAGGCATGTTCAGGTAGGCATCCCAGCGTGATGCCCAGCTGATGTCTGACTCCTCCCAGTACACATCAAATGTGTACACGACCCTGGCATCTGCATGTGCATACTTTCCTTGCATCCACAGCAACATGGCTGGCAGTCTAGTCTGAGAGTGACTGCCCTGAAAGATAAATCTAGATGCATGCTTCACATGGTGAGTGTCAAACGCATTGCAGCTACCATGAATGTACACACAAGCTGTCCAAGCCATGCTCTGCCACAAGCCATTTTGCCATGAAGTGCACTGCTCGGTTTGAGCCTGACCCATTGGATATCATGAGATTTTGCCTTGCAAGCTGTCGAATGGCCTACCTTTGACAACCTCCTGAGGCTCAGGTGGCCTGTCATCATTGCCAACGCAGGATAGTGCCTCAACTCTGGCGCCAGCCTTACGCTTGATGCTGCAAGCCATGACCTCAAAACCTACCACCTGCACACAGTCTTCCATGAATGATGGACTTTGACAGACATAGCATGCAGCAAAGACAGAGACACTGCAGCATAACATCCGCAACACTGTGCTGCGTGCTCTCAACTGCTGGCTAGCTTGTGTTGCAATAAGGCCTGATCAGACAAGAGGTCTAGCAACCTCACCATGTACATGGAGTTGCTGTCATCCAGAACACCCAAGTCACTGAACTCATCATCAGGACTGATGTCGTCTAGAGTCTGATCTGATGTTTTGCCCCTGAGCTGCTTCAGCATCCTACGTGCACCACCCTGCAAACAAGAATTACAAAAATTGTAATGTCTTGCTATGTTTACCAATACAATGACATATTGAGCTGCATCTGCGCATGATCGCTGTGCCATAGCAAAAGGCTGCTTGACAGATATGAAATTTAGTTCTGCATGTAGGAAATGGAATGAAATTTTACCTCAACAATGGCTGCAGCCTCAATCTCAGCCATGTTCTCCTTGGCCTTTGTGTACTGTCCATTTGTCTGGTGTACAAGGATCTTGAACATAAGGTGGTTGTTGACATAATGCTTGCCATCCTTCTCATACCCCACTTCATAGCCAGGTCTGACACTTTCTGGGTTCTCTTCCAAGTCATAGGTTGTGACTGGAAGGTTGTCCAGAATGAGTCTCACTCTATACCTTTGGTCAATCTTCTCGTTCAAGTCCTGCACAACAAAACAATGTATTGACAATGGATAACATGCAGTTGCAGGACATAAGTGCAGCAGTTGCTTGACATGGTCTATTAATCATTTTGAGCATGGCAGGATACTCACTGTGACATCGCCATCTGTCAAGCTAGGGTAATAGCCATCTGGCTGACATACCAATTTGCCTCGCTCCTCAACCTGTAATGAGCAAGCTCAGGAGAGTGGTCATGTCATGTTGCACAGATTACTTCTGAGCATTGCAGCAGCATATCAGTTGGCTCATACCAGCATGGTGTAATTGTATGGAGAGTTCTGAATTCTTGAGCCCATAAGTATGGTTCCAGGATTGATGCTATTCAAGGACTTTCTTGTGCCCTCAGCAGGCGCACAAAACGGCAGAGAGTAGTAGTCGAAGGGTAGCTCTGTCTCTGCTGAAGTTAGCGAATTGACCTCGGCTGCAGGCAAGAAGGGGTTGTGAGCCGATAGGTTCTGTGCTGGCGACTTGAACAGCTGTGACAATTTGACAGTCTGGTTCGACCGAGTGCGCACTGCCCAATCGCTTCAACAATCTAGCGATTGGACCAAATCGCATTCACACGGTGGCTGATCGACGCTCACCCTGCAGCTGCTGCCCGATGTAGAACTCTTGGGGGTAAGTGCCAGGCAGGTAATATCCGGCTGCACTGGCCACAGTCGCAAGGGCAAGTGCAGCTAGAAGCATTACGCGTTGCTTCATCATGCGTCCTCGCAACGCGTCGCACTCGCCGCTGCGACTGCCCTGTCAGGCGATTCCACAGGACAGATCAGTCAATGCGCTACGCGCCACCAAGGAAACCGAGGTACACAGAGTCACCAGACGCGCTTCAAGCTGTGGTCGACCAGCAAACTGTCTGCAGCGGTTGATGTGCAGTGCCAACGATCGCGCCAAAGCACGTTGCGCTTGAACTGGGGCTCGAACGCCTCACTGCCGCTACCCCTGCAGGGCCGAAGCCCTGGGCATGACCACAGCGCCCTGCATGTCCCCCTCTGCATCTCCCTGTGCATTCATGCGCAGATCTGGCGCGTCTCTGCTTGTGCGATTGCAGATCACTTGCAGCCATCTCGTTGAATCGGATCATATCGGCGTAACGAGCTTGCCTGCCCGTCGTCCCATTCCACGTTCCACCAAATATTACCTTGTCAAGGCAGACCATGGCCAAAGTGGCGCTGATAACCGCTGGCGCTGTCGGTGTGGCTCTCGTTGCATGGCCGCTTGTGTCTTGGTAGGCTGTGCTCTCCTGCAACAGCTTGGACACAGTGACTTGTCAGTTACACCTAGCAACAATGCATGTGCCTGCAGGTATGAGGTCAGAAAGCTCGAGAAACCAAAGTTTGTTGTGCTTAAGACAGTGCACAGCAGGCGAATGTACGCTCGTGATGTTTGCAAGTCAAGCTCATGCTCACGCTGGTCAGCAATGGCTTCAACCTGCCAGGACACTTGCATGTGCATGCAGGCTGTGGTATGTGGAGCCTGTTGTTCAACTGCGCCAGTACTCACCCTATCTTGTAGCAGAGGTCACAGTAGAAACAGACACGATGCGTGAAGCCCTGACAAAGGGTTTCAAGCAGGTGAGCCATGTCCATGTGCATTTGGTCAAGTTATCAATGCCACAATCCTGTTTTTGTGAAGTCATCATGAAAACGTGTTGAAGGCACACGCTGGCTTGGCTTTGAACGAACTGGTGAAGCACTCAGGGTGTTGCTTTGAGCTCAGCACCTATAGTTGCCACTGCAGTAAATCTATGAATTGCTGCAGGTGGCTGGCTTCATCTTTGGTGACAATACAGCTGCTGACAGTGATGAGTCAGAGAAGGTGGCAATGACATCACCAGTCATTGCAGAGCAGCAGAAAGGCAGCAAGAAGAGCGGTGAGAAGGTTGCGATGACTTCACCAGTTGCAGCAGAGATGGAGGGCGGCAGGTACCCAGCATAACACAGCTTGCACTTCCATGTTTTCTGCACTTCTGCTATTGCATTCTGCCACAACTGCTTCATAGGTCTACGTTCCTAGTAGTCAGAAGTGGCAAGTAAACAGATTGCAAGCAATGCGTCAACGAAATGTGCCATAAGTCATAGGAGGCATGCTGATGTACATTTTGCTCTCAAGCTGCCATCTGCCTATGCTGAATGCGAATCAGTGGGTTGCAGATACACCATATCATTTGTGATGCCAAGCAAGTACACCAAGGAGACGCTGCCAAGACCCGGCAATGAAAATGTGAAGATTAGAGAAGTACCAGAGCGCACCTTTGCTTCATTTGCTTGGAGGTAAGAGTTTGCATGCTGTCAATCATGTCTGCTTGTCCGAGCGCTAACATGAGCAATTGCTACTTGCTCTCCAAACAGCTAAGTGCTGGCTCTGAGGCACTCACTGCATTTGCTGCCTGCAACAACGCCTTGATCAAGTGCTTGAGCTGCTTGCAGAGGTGGATCTCCTTCTGAACAGGAAGTACAGCAAAAGAAAGACAGGTTGATTTTCATCCTCAAGCAAAATGATGTCACAATCAAAGACACTTCCAGCACCCATCTATGGCAATATTACCCTCCATTTGCCCCTAACTGGCTGAGGTTTCAGGAAGTACTCGTGCCAGTTGAGGCTGATGGCTTGAGTCCCAGCGGTGATGCGCCTTCAGCCGAGCACAGCACAAACGCAAACATTGGCGACCACTGATTAGTCATTTGTCAGTTGCTTTGAAAGATCAGTTGCCGAACCATGTTAGAAGTGTGCAGTGCAACTGCCGAAGCATGTCTTTCACCTGTGCGCTGTGGGGAAGTTGGATGCATCCTGTTAATGTTGCTACGGTTGCAGTGCTACTGGCTGGTGTACTCTGAGCAGGGCTTGTACAGTATCTGTTGTATACAAGAGTGTGGGCTTTCTAGTTGTCTGCATTGTGCATAGATGCACATGCCATGTGTACATTGTCAAGGTGCTGACTATTCTAGCATTGACTAGTTGACCGAAGGCACATGACAGTGCACTTCCTGCGTGTACAGATAGAGTGTAGCGGACAAAATATTTACGGCAGCCAGGGAGCAGCTTTATTACTTGTCAGCCCTCAGGGTCTGAACATTCTGCGCGAGTTTGAAAGCTGAAACTTGTTATGCTGACCATGACAGCAAATGATCATGACTGCATGTTCGTTTGCACTATGCGCTGTTGCTTGTCTAGATTTTTCTGCAGATGAATATAATGAAGAGGAAATCAGCTGAGATCGAACAAAACTTCAGACTTTCATCAAAGCGTGCCTTGGCCTTTTCTGTGTGTAGAAGTGGCCATCCTCTTCTTGATCTTAGTCAGAATACATGCAAACCACTGTGCAAGCTGGCGACAGCTGGTTACCTGCAGCTTCCGCACACTCATTTGCGCCGTGAGAGGGCCAGATTACATCGGCTTGGCCCGTGCTCATTGGCTTGCGAGTCCTGTGTAGAAGCTAGGCGGCCTGCGCCAGATAGCCGGTTTCCGGCGCGGTCTGTTTCGCGATCATAGACTTTGCTGCTCAGGCTGGCTGATTCTCATTGGACATGATCATCAATGTACCAGCAACAGACGACGGGTGTCGAATATCCGCACATCTCGCAAATCCGCCGCTCAAGTTGTCCACTGCTGTGACCTTTGAAGGGGTCTTGATCAGTCAGACTGCAGACAAAAAGCAACAAGCCACAGCCACAACATATCTGCAAGACCTCTCAGCGTTGAGATCTGCATGTCTCAGCAGACTTGACTCTAGTGCAGCAAACACAGAGATTGAATTACTTGAAGCTGCTGAGGCATATATCAGTGCTCTGCTTGGACTTGTCAACAACTACACACAGGCCATCAACTCTGCACCTGAGCTGGATGAACAAACAGGTAGCCCTTCATTGTCACATGCTGATGACAGCAATGCACAAGCAGCATGCATGACCGTTGCCAATTGCTCTGCACTCAACTGGCGAAAGCTGCTTGTGTTGTGAGACTTAAAGGTCAATCACTTGGGCATGAGAGTATCTGCGGCACCACTCAATTTCTTTTTGACCTTGCAGATGCAAGACTTCAAGCTTTGCTGGGATCAGGTCCAGCCAGAGTGAATAAACTGGACGAAGCTGCTGTGATCAGTCAGCAGATGCCAGGCAATGCACTTGCACGCCGTGCTGTGCCCTTCCAATGGCAGGATGTCCTTCTGATAGCAGGTCCCAGCTCTGCAAGTGACACAGTATATGAGCTGGCCTCTATACTAATTGCTGTGGCTGTGTGGCAGCAGCGGCGGGCTGTGTATTTGTGTCAGGGAGGCAAGGCAGGCAGTAGTAGTGATGCAGCCATCAAGGTCTGCAGTGCACGCTCACGGCCTGTTCCTTGTCATCATCATCATATGTTTGGACAATCAACAATGCTGCACCTCATGTTGCTGTTGCTGCTGAGATCTTTTCTAAATGATCTTGACTGTTCAGCATGATGCAGGCCTACAATCTCTTACGGTGCGCTGGCGGCATCTACCAATTTGTGCAGACCAAATGTGTACCTCTCCTGGCCAACATCTGTCTGTCTGTAGACTGCAGCCCTCAGGTATGCGACGCTCACATGATGTGCTCATATTGTCAAGCACTCAAATGCTGTGCCGCCCTTGTCAACCCAGTGTGAAAGAGGTCTGTCAGTCGGGTCAGACTATCTTTTGACCACTCTCCTTGCTGTTCACACTGCCAAAATTGATCAGAGCCTGCAGCTGACCACGCCACAGATGGGTTCAGTGCCAGACAACCATGCTCAGATTCAGATTTTTGCCTTTCAGAGCTGCCTGACTGGTCTCTGGACCCACAGCAGTCAACTTTATCCTTGGTGACTGATCAGGTCGTACAAGGCTACACACAGTTGGCACTTGCTGACGCTCAGAGCATCACAGTGCTAAGGGCAATTCAGAAGGGCAACGCACCTAGCCTGATTGCAGCCCTGGCACATGACACAGCAAACATGTATCAAGCTGCTGCTCAAGCCTTTAAGCAGGTTGCCTCCACCAGCAAACTAGGCAGCAAGCAAGGCAGATATGCTGAGTGGAAGCTGCTGGTCTTTCAAGGCTACATGTATGCCTTCACAGGTACACCATTGGAGAATTAAAATGGCAGCATGTCATGGTGCAACAAGATCAAATTTCATGTCTGTTCAGCATTTTGTGGAATGTTTGCATCTGCTCATGTGAATCTGTGCATTGCTCCCGAGCACACTCTTTGTGAGATGCCGGCATGCACGACAAGGCAAGGCTTATAAGCTTCCCATATGGCAGATGTGCCAGCAGAGCAGTCGCTTCTGAACTTGTGGCTCTCCTTGGCCGCAGATGCCGGGTGAGCATGGCAGTGTCAGTGTGCTACATGAGATTGCCTGGCTAAGCATTGCAGACTTGATGCAGTTCCCATTGCGACCATCGTCATGTGTGCTGGCAAGGCCCCATGACCTGCCAGTTGCATACAGAGGTGGCGGTTTGCTTACACTTGAGTTCAGAGCTTTGTGACAATGCAGGTCTAACCCACCTTAGCAATCATGAGGGAGGCAAGGCAGTGTGGTGTGCTGATGAAGCCAGGAGTCTGAGCCAAAGTGCAAGCAAGGCTGCTGGCCATTTCGACAAAGCAGCGCCTGCAAGCTTGCCTGCAGACCATGCCCAATTTGATGCAGCATTCATTGACTGTGTATCAAATGTATACAATAAGGTGCGTCTGCCATGTAACTGTGTGTCACACATCTGTAGCCGTAGTAGCATGTTCTATCTGTCATGACTCAAATTCAGTCTAAACAGCTCGCAATGACGCCATTGTGTGAGCAGAGCCATGTAGCAGGTGTTTGAGTATGTGACGCAGTAGAGAGCTGCCGCAGTGGGAACAAACATTGCCCTGGCTTTCAATGTTCCCTTCCTTGCCTGATGTCTCTAACAAACCTTCACCAGCATACTCTTTCAAATACCATTGGGCTGAAGTCTCTTGTTTGCTGCTAATGGAAACAAAAGTACTTTTTGCTGCAGCAAGATCCGCTGATCAACAAATGGGCTCTGCATGTCTGCAGTGCAAGCGCGAGAATGACACAATTTTTTACAACCACATACCTGAAGAGCTGCCTAGTCCGCCTCCCCCGAAGAAGCTGGCCACCCCAACAGAGTACCAGCTTCCCCCTCTGTCTGCAGAGGTGTCAGCAGGTGCTGCAAATGCCTTCCACATGCCTGCTGATCAGGCTTTTGGAAGTGCAGCACCTCAGTTGCGTGGTTCTGCTGAAGACCAGGCCAGCATTAGCCGCGCAGGAACAAGTCATGTGGTTGCTAGTCAGCCTGGACAGCCTGCAGGGTCACAACAAGCTGGTGCTTCAGATGATCAGAGCAGTGTAAACACTGCATGCTGGCGGTGGTTGTTGGTCATTGTGGCGCTGCCTCTTCTTGCAATCGTCTCTGTAGTGGGTGTTGTTGTATGGATAGTTCTGCTACCTCTCAAATGCTTCTGTTGCCCAATTGGCATGGTTGCACAGCTGATATGGGACGTGTTTGAGTGGCTTATCAAGGCCCCGTTGCGTGGCTTGTTGTGGGCGTCTGGCAAACCGTGGAAACCAGTGCAAGCTTCGAAATTTGAGAAACAGCATTCTCAGAAGACCACATCTCCTGTCTAGCTGTCCGTCTCAGCCATACAAACATTGCGTCTTTTGCTTTTGCATTGTTGCAGGATGAACTTTGTGATTCTGATATTTATTTAGGTATTTTGAGTTCTGCATCCAATCAGGATTTGTGGTTGCAATTCCCTTTGGCCAATGAGTGAGGTCAAGCCCTTCCAGTCTAAGTACATATCTACTAGCTCTTAATACAATAAATATTTTTGTGTCACAGACTGTCTCGAAATTCGAACGATGATACAGTATGAGCAGTGCAGCGACACCGTGCAGACACTTTCAAATTTTCTGCTGCCCTGAGCTCAGCAGCTGACTTTGACACAAAAAATACAAGTTCACATACAATAGCTGTCAAAACTACATAAGTCCAAAACATTTTTCAAGTCAACTATTTGTGACGGATTCACTTAAACTGAATGAACCACATGTTCATGCATGAACCACAACTGACACAGGCTATCAGGCTCAAATGCACTGCATCAAACCAGCCATGAAACGCACACAAGCAGCCAACAGTACCATACTTCAGTGATGTCATACATTGTTATCGCCTGTGGCCACCTCATGCAGATCAGTTTCAATTGCTTCTTGTGCTGCCCTTTTTGCTTGGTCAGACACAGAATTACTCTGCTGCAGATGCTCATTGACCTCTGCTGCCTTTTTGACGTGCTCAGCAACATCAGCAGCTGAGCCACTGGATTCTGCCACCAGCTGGTGTGGCGTCATAAGATCTTTAGGGTGACTGAGCAAATTTCTCTCCACTTTGTGCTCAGGCTCATCTCGCTTTGTGTAGTCAACATGCACAAAGGCCCTTTCAACCTCTTCTAGGGCCTCAAGCTGCAAACAAGGATGACACAAGGTGAGACCAAAATGATGCTCAGATACAGCAGACACAGCCAGAGCAGCTTCACTGATAGACTCACATCACCGTGCCCAACTCCCAGCAAAACATATCAAACAGTCATTGCAAGTCGTAACAGCAGTACAGAGCAGGCAGCAGCTCTGTCCAAAACAGCACTCGGCAAATGCAGATTGCGCTTTGCAGGATGGCCAGTTGGGTACCTTATGCTGAAGAATCATGGCAATGTCATGTGATTCTCGCACAGTCATAGCTGAGGGCAGAACCACCTCCATCTCAACGATAAAGCGCTGGCCAAAGTAGTAAGCACGTATGCGATCAAGTGTCATTTCTTCATGGTGAGCCTTTGCAAGCTCCTCAAGATTTTGCACAAAGTCCTCAGGTGCACCCCTGCCAACCATTTTGTCAACCTGTACAACATCAGATGCACTCAGATTTGTTATACACCTAACAGAGCTGATCCTGTACTACACAGCATGTATCAAAATTGGAAGAAAAAGGACAGAGCACAGATGCTGTAGCTGCAGCATTGCAGGTACAGCAGAGCAGTGGCTTTACGCTGAGATATGCCAGTCCTCATGAGCAGCAGCAGAGTATACCCAACCATGCTGAGTAACCATCAGGCCAGAGTGCTTTACAGCATGGATGCATGCTGAAGCAAGACAGCATCAAGCCATCACCTGCTCTTTGCAGATGGCGCCCCAGGAATAGATGATATACAGTGAGATGAGGATGCCACCAAGAGGGTCTATCCACCAACCCTCATGCCACCAGCTTGCTAGAGCCCCAGTCAAGATGGCAACCACATTGCTCATGATGTCGTTTCTGTGGTCCTCTGCTAGAGCCAACATGCTCTCAGACTGCTTTTGCAGAGCAACACAGTATATGTACAGCAGCACCTTAAGGCCAGCAGCGACTCCCAAGATGATGTACAACATTGTAGTCATGTCCAACTCGGGAGGAATGCCTGTGACAAGCAGCTTGTCAGTGACAGCTCGTGTCACACCTATTTGCCATTCAGTGTACTTTGTAGCAACACTGAGAGATCTGACAGCTGAATGTGGCACGTCACCTGTTGTTAGGCCAGAGTATAAGCTCTTTCCTGACTCCTGAATGACTGCTAGCGTAGCAAAGGACATGATGACAGCACAGGCTATCACAGCCACAGTCTGAAGTCTTGTCTTGCCGACAGGGTATCTAGGGTCTACTTTGCCAACCTGCCAATCTGCCAGAGCTAGCACAGCTTGAGAAGCTATGTCCACAACTGAGTCTGCTGCACTGGCTAAAACAGAATAGGACTGTGACACAGCAAATCCCCACAGCTTGGCAGCCAGCAACAAGAAATTGACGACCAATGATGCCCATGTGGCAATTGTGCATTTCCTGCAAGATGTAGTTTGTGAGCTTGCAGGTCTTGCTGTTTCTGCATTCTATATGCACTGAACAAAAGCAGCATCACCAGTGAAGGTCTGAGCTTGTTCCAGGGTCTGTTTGTTGGACATCAGCGTTCCGCTCAGCGAATGGCGACAGTAGCGGCGTTCTCACACTTGCTTCTTCATCAACACTTCGCCTTGTGCTTGGACGAGTTTCTGCATCCTGACTTGCGGTGTGGTCGCGGAGGGTGATCACAGACGGTTCTGCAAAGGTCGAGCTGATTCGTCGAAGTCTTTCGCGAGCTGTTGCAGCGCCTTGAGATGCTGACATGCTTTCCTCAACAGGAACACCAGCTTTTGCTGTACATGCCGCGAATGCGCTAGCGTCGTTTATGGCCTATACTAGACGCTGGAAACGAAGTCAGTCAAAACTTGCCACTCAGCGAGGAGCGACACAGAGCGTACTTTCAAGAGCCTTACGGCAGGAATGCAAACATGCGCGTCGAGCTCGGCTGTGATGCCTGCAGCGGAACTTACAGCGCTAGAGTCGACTGGAGCTCAGGGAGTACTCAGTCCAGGCTTGAGAATAGGTCAAGGGGATCCAGCTGGAATTTTGAAAAGTGTAGCACAGGCAACAACGATGTTTTGCAGCGCTTAAGCCTTCGCACAGGGCTCAAACACCAAAGTGAAAGATCACAGTGTCGCTGGCACTTTGCGTATTGCACCGGACGCCCCCACATGCTGTGAGCAAATGAATAGCTTATGGCGCAGTCGACTGAATTTCCCTCCGGCAAGGTCGAACAGCAACAAGTGCGTATAATCTTGCATCGCAGCTGTGTCCTTTGACCCTTTTGTTGCGAGATGGCCAACGAGATGGCGTTGCTTCGTGCGCAGGTGCCAAGCAATAAGGCAGGCCTGTCTGAGCTTGACCAGGGAGTCAAGGTGATGTGTTGTGCATATGTCGTTACCTACAGGTAGCAATTTGCAGCCAAAATGTTTCTTGATGAGTTGAAATTGTGCTTCAACTTGCAGACCTCTGCAACACAGCTTGCGGATGCTGCCTCTGACTTGAGGCGCAAGCGTGAGTTGCGCGCACAAAACCTTGCTCGCCATACAGATGGTGAGTGTCCTGTGATTCTTGTGCTTCTCTGTCTCAAGCTTGAGCATGTTGCTCAGTCATACCTGTATTGCAGGTGACAGCGAGTCAAAGACATTAGATTCGAGCGTCAAACGCAACTCTGCTTTGATCAAGAAGTTACGTCAGCTTTCAGAAGAGACAAAAGACTCTTTACTCTTGGACATCTCAAAAACTAACCAAAGCAAATATGTCAGTGAAGCTGTGGCAGCTATCACAGAGGCCAATGTCAAGAGCAAAGACATCAATGCAGCTGTACAAGTCTGCTCTGCACTCCACCAGCGCTATCCTGACTTTCGTCCTGAGCTTGTGTCAGCTTTATCAAGGGTGTTGGCCCCAAAGTCAGGTATGTGATGCCTTTTTGCATCACGTGCTTTATTTAAATCACATGCCTTGAAGCTTGGCTTGTTGCCTTGATCAATAGACTTGCAGCAAATTGGCCTTATCTGCAGATGAGGAAAAGCCATCTGCCATCAGACGCAGATCAGCATTCAAATTGTTGACAGAACTGCTGCTAGTGGGAGTGTACTCTGATGCCAGCCTGTTACTCAATGCGGTGAAGTTGGTGGCAGCACTTGATTTTCAGCGAGACAGGGATGGTGCTCAAAGCAGTCTGACATTGTTTGCCAGTTTTGCCAAAAGCTGCAGACAAGATGTGCTTGGCCTGCCAAGCAGCATTGTCACTGACATTGCTGCAGAAGATGCGACTGAGGCAAGCCTACTGCTGCACCTTTTGCTCTGCTCTGCTCACTTTCCTATGCAGAATTTGCTGGCTCAAAACCTGCAACTTGATGTTCAGGCAGCCAACAGAAACTCTGTGGCTCAAGAGGCTGTCAGTGAATTTGCTTCAGCAAGAGGACAGTACCTGGCAGAGGTGCAGCAGCATTTTGCCTTGCCAGCGATACAGCAAAAAAACTTCCTAGATATTGTCATGGGCGTCTTTCAGGCAGCATGCCTGCAGCTTGAGCATGATCATGCTGAGCTGATACATACTGACAAAGAGAACTCTCGTGTCTTGAACAACAGGCAAGTCACCATTGCTATTCTCTTCACAAGCCATGCTTTTCACCGACTTGTCTGACAGACTCCAGCGTACAATGTACATCCATGTTCTCACATCCAAATGGGCATCATGGCATTGAGGGGCATGGGCTGTAGTTTCTTTTGTCTCCACAGGGGCGAGCTTCCAGAGGACATGGCTGCAGCATACGAGAAGCAGCGCAAAGCCTATGAAACCCTGCAGCGAGCAGTGGCATCTCTTGCTGATACATTGGACAAGGCAATGCCCAACCTCCCAGAGCCAAGTTCTGTCACAAGAACAACAGATGGTGCCATCATGGTGTTGACTAGAGTGAGCCCCCGAACTACATCAGCTGCCTGATGCTGAATGCTGCCAATGCATTTGAGCAGCAATTTGCTCCCATTAGTGCCATTGCCCTATGCATGTTTGTCATGTGTCATGGTGAGCTCACTCAGTCACTTAGATGAAGGAAGCCTTGTGCAGCCAATTTTGTAAGACTCCATGGTTGTTCAGAAGACGCAGGGTTTGGTACAGCTTGACAGTAACTCTGGCTGCAGGAAGCTGATGATGGTTCAACTGCTGGTCCCTTTGAGGATGAAGACACTCGAGCTTTCTATGAAATCCTGCCTGACGTGCGTGGCATTGTGCCAGCAATTCTGCTTGGTGAGGCTCCTGCAGGGTCCACAGAACCAGAAAACCCTGGGGCAAACTCTGCTAATGACACAACTGTGGCCATGCCCAGCTCTGACAGCTCAACTGCTGACCCAGGTGAGTCTTGCTGACAGATGGATCATATTGCCACCAACTTGTGAAAGTCATTGTACACAAGCCATGGTTGCAGCCATGGCCTTTTGCCATTGCCTGAAGCATGAGAGCATCTTGGCAGCGTGCATGGCTTTTTCCAAATCACAACTGTCCATTTCAAAAGCGGTTGTTGAGCGGGGAAAAAATATTTGCAGATGCAAACAGCCAGGAACGTCTTTACACACATGTGTAATCTACATCAGTTTGACAAATTGCACTCATGCATTGCAAGACTGAATGTGCTATACATTTCATCAAGAACTCAGGTCATAGACAGCAAATGGCAAAGAACACTGCTGTTGACCCACATGCACATGCTGACTTTGCTTCCTGAGATGTTACCACGTACAGTGTGGTGCCACAGATGCTGCATGCGTCACCTGTTTGAAGTTCAAAGCTCAATTTGCCTTCAATAAAATTTGGCATAGAGTCCTGCTGCTTCTTTGCAGACAGTGCTGTAGAAGCTACTGATGACCCAGCACAAGACACAGAAGCGCTTGGTGGCGCCAAAGTCAAGGCTGCGCTGGACGCTCTCCTGGCTCAGCTTCCTAAGTGTATCAGCAGAGATCTGTGTGATGAGCTGTCTGTCAATTTCTGCTCCTACAACAGCAAAGCAGCAAGGAAACGCCTGATTCGCGCATTGAGTGATAATCACCGCAATAGTGCTCAGCTGCTGCCATTTTACACACGGGTCACAGCAACCCTCAACAAAGTATTCCCTGATGTGGGCGCAGCTGTGGTCAAGGCGCAAGAGGATGAGTTCGAATTCCTTCAGGTGACGGCTCTTTGTGTGTGTCGTTCAATCGTCACCAAACAGCAAACATCAGGACTAGCTGCTGCTTAAGCTGCACTTGTACTTTGCAAGTGGTCCTCTCAGTTGGGTAACAATGGGAAGCCCTGATGAGCAAGCAGTTCTCAGCTCCCTTCAATGCGTACATGCATCCAGTTCTGGAGCCATCAAATACCAGTGAAAGTAGCATAACAATGTGTGGAAATGGTGCTAACCTGGCTGCAGGCCAAAAAAGACCCAACCATGCGCACCTTGGAAGCACGCCTACGCAACGCTCGCTACCTCGGTGAGCTTGTCAAGTTCCGAGTGGCACCCTTTGGAAGCATTTTTGTCATGTTGAAGGTGAGCTTTGTGCTTTTGCCACAACATGTTTGTTTGCAGCCAGTCACCTGCCATGTTATCTTTGCTTTTCGCAGACCCACCACATTTTGCAGGGCATACATTGCTAGATGCTGTTTGTATGCCTGGCAACAACAACTTGCTGCATCTAAACAACTTTTTGCTGCTGCAGTCCCTGCTTGATGACTTTGTACAGCACAATGTGGACACAGCCTGTGCTCTGCTGGAGAGCGCTGGGCGCTTCCTGTACCGCTTGCCAGAGACTCACACGCGCATGGCCAACATGGCTGAGGTAAGGCCATCAATGTTCAACTTGTCTTTACTGTCTGCATGTCATGCCATTGCCTGTACTGAGAGTTTTGGGAATGACTTAAATGAATTATGAAACCCTGAGGAAGCATTGCGAGCATCTTGTGAATCCTGATGAGAGGCGGCTGGTTTTGTCTAACACTGCATGCAGTAGATTGCGTCCAGATGTCAACAAGTCGCCTGCACTCAGCAACATGAAACTTAGCAATGTCAAAGCGATAAGCAGTGACTGTGACAAGTTGGTCAGCTCTATCCAGACCATGTTGTCTAATACCTTCTTGCTTGCTTGCATAGCTGATGATGAAGCTCAAGAATGTGCGCAACCTTGATGCCCGTCAAAGTATGCTTGTGGACAGCGCATACTATCAATGCAATCCACCCCAGCACTCTGCCCTAAAGCGCAAGAAGCGGCCAGTTGTACAGGACTGGATACGTCATCTGGTCTTTGTTCAGCTTGACAAAGATGACGTCAGGAAGGTAATGTCTTCCTTTCTTTAGCTTATGATCTCTGCATCAGTTGCACCTAGCCAATCTTTGCAATTGTCTTGCATGGGTACGCACAATGAAACACAACTTCTGTTGAATACATATGGCCACATATGCACTTGAATACAGATGCTCACTTCACACCTGCCTGTCTGACAGTTTGCCTTGTGGGGCCACACACTTGTTCTATGCCAACGGAACCAATTTTTTGCCGCAACTCAGCCTGAAGATCTTTGTCATCTGTGCTCAGGTGCTTAAAAAACTGCGAAAGCTTGCTTGGGTAGAGGATGAGCCATACTTAGTACGGGTCCTGCTCAAGGCAGTCAAAGGTCGATTCAGCCAAGTGCCACAAATAGCCTCTCTTGCCTCTGGTCTTTCCCGCTACCACCCTTCTTTGGGTGTGGCTTTTGTGGATGCTCTTCTCGAAGAGGTCAGTCAGCGGAACTCCTTGTACCTAGCTGCACTCTGCTGTACTGCTGCTGCTGTGTTTGCTCACTTGGGTGCATGAAGGAGGGTCGGGGCGATGCTGTTACACCTGATTGTAGGTGAGATGTGGGCTGGAAGTGCCAGAAGGTGGCACGTATCAGCAGCGTGTTGGCCACATGCGCTTGCTTGGGGAAATGTACAACTTTAGACTAGTTGACTCCAGGTGAGACATCTCAAGCATCTGCTCAGCAGCCTCTCAAAGTCTGCCACCGCATATGGTGAGCAGTCATTGTGTTGTTGTGTTCTGGCCCAGTTGGCATTGCTTTCAATTGATCACATTTCACCCACAGCCAGCACGTGTCACATCGTTGCCCTGTCAAGCTCATTGTGCATGGCTTCCTATGCTGTGCAGCAGCTTGTGGACCCGCAAGGCAAAAATTTGGCAAAATGCATCAATATACCCTTCTCTGTTAACCAGTGGTTATTGCAGAGTGGTGTTTGACACACTGTACCTGCTGCTGGCCTTTGGGCATGAGTCTCCAGAGGAAGCAGAGCGTCTGGACCCCCCTTTCAGCTACTTCAGAATCCGCCTTATTTGCAGCTTATTGGAAACATGCGGTCAATTTTTCAACAAGGGCCTTGCCAAGAGGCGATTAGACAGATTTCTGACATATTTCCAGCGTTACCTGTTAGCTAAACCTCCCCTGCCCTTGGACGTGGAATTTGATGTTCAGGTAGGATCGTTGTGCACATTCTGATATAGCTCATCACAGTGCACTTTGCATTGCATACATGCATACAAGACAAGCTGTGCAGATGATACAGTAACAACAACAGCATTGTCGTTTGTGCATTGATTTGTTCAGACGGCATTGGCATGCATCTGCCCAGAGTGCTCCCCAGTAGAGTGCCAGACAGACTTGCTGATGTCTGCAGTGCTGCTTCCGTTCCTGAATCAAGGCAATGTGCAGGATCTACTTGCAACTTTGCGCCCTACTTTGGAGCGCCTGACTTTGTTTGAGGAGGCTGTAAGGGCTGTTGCTGCCATTGAGGCAAGTGAGGCACGGTCAGCAGCTGCTGGGCCCGCTGGCCTGGGCATCATTGAGGAAGAGGACAGCGCATCAGATGACAGTGCTGACGGTAGCGGCTCAGACAGCGATGCTGGAGGTACGCAACAGCTGCATCCGAACATCTCCCTGTCTGTCTGTGGCTCATGCTACCTGCTGTGTCAAGTACACAAACTCGATGCTGATTGGAACTTTCACATGCATGAAATCAACAGACAGCAATGCTCAACGCCGTATGTCTTGATGACATCATGACAACTGCATATCAGCAGCTTCTCATCATGGTGTTTATGTGATGTTGTCATCTGCACGGTGGCCACAGCAGTACATTGCAACATTGTCTTTCAAGCATTGATGCAATTACATGGTGCAGGTCGAGGTGGTCACGGTGCAACTGAGGATGATGAGGGCAGCCAGGCAGCTGCAACAGACCAGGAGGATGATGATGACCATGTCAGGCTCATCAACCCAGTCAAGGTGCGTGCTGACACTCTTGGACAAACTGGCTGGTAATCAGGCCATACTGGATGTGCTGGCGCACTCTTTGGCGTGGCAAGGCAACACACCTTGACCACATCCTCATTTGAGAGCTTCAGCAGTCAGAAGTGTCCCATTGAGTGCTGCATGCCAGTCTTTGGGTCTTGAGGTTGCCATCACTCAACGTCTTTGGTACATTCCTATGGTTGGCATGCAGTACGATGTTGCAATTGGGCTGTTGACTTAAGTGAGTGCTGTGTAGGTGGAGGAAATAGATGAGGACTTTGAACAGGAGCTGGCAGCAGTGCTGACAGACTACAAGCTGCCTCCCTCTGGTCCTTTCCCTCAAGCTGTGGCAAGCACATCTGCAGACAGCAGGCAGACTGCACCAAGCAGCACTGTAAGTTTCAGGGTCATGATGAGACGTGGTGGCAGGGATGACAAGTCAAAGGCAGTTCAGGTACAGCAACCTGCATCCTCCTCCCTGAGAAGCTTTTTTGCAATAGCTTTTGCCTCAATACAGCATATTTGTGTTACAGAACATGGTCCACTGTGAAGGACAAACCTCTTGCAGATTGATAGCGCTTGCCGCTGTGTGACATTGGCCGTGTGCATGCACAATTATGATGCACCATGTGTGATGTACCGTGATGTGCCCGGTCATCATGGTCTGCCCCATTTACAATGTGCTGGAGTGCGTTATTAGCCACATGCAGTAATTGCTGTATGCTGTTGATGTCAATTTGAGACACACCAAACATCTGTTGGCCACTTGCAGCTGCCTGGGGACTCCAGCGTGGCTCTGAGTGTGCGAGCCAAGGCTGAAGCAGAGGAACAAGAGAGGGCAGAAATGAAAAGACTTGTTCTGCAAGCTCATCAGCAAGATAGCTTTGACTATGTCCCTGTCGCCAAGATCAAGCAGACTGTCCTAAGCACAGGGGGCCCACAAGGCCAGTCAGGCAGTCCCAAGGCTGGCGCTAAGCCAGGCAGCCGCGGTGGGACAGGACCCTCAGGCCTCAGAGGCTCAAAGTCAACACGTGGCAGAGGTTGAGGCGCTGGTCCTTGTTGCAGATGAGCAGGATCTGTTTGGGGGTCAAGAGCATGCAAAGGCTGTGGTGCAAGTTGTGCAAGTGGCATCAGCAAAGCTCTGACGGTCCAAGCCTTTTACAGGCTTGCAACAGCACATCATGAGCAGGCTGACGGAGGCTGTCGCGTACAGCTTGTCATAACCAACAAGCTTGGTGGATTGACGATACGCTCCTGACCTGTTTTGCAAGAGTGGACGTCTGTGTGGCAATGCACTGCATTCCTGTGTGCTTGTGCAGAGCAATTTGCCTAGGTCGCTGTATGAGTTATCAGTGACTGGCTGTGAACATGGAACACAATGCAGCAACAATCTGCCAAGGTGGATGGCACTTAGGATGCAGCTTGAGATTCAGTAGAAGTGGTCCAGCTGTTGCAGATTTTGCGTAACAGACATTTAAAGGGTGAGCTGCAGATTGTACATTCGACGTTTCAAGAATTATGAACTCAACAGCTTCGAAGCTTCAACAGCAGACTTGTGATTGCCGCCAGAAACCAAGGCGATGTAACAGACCATCCATGGCAAGAGCTGGTGCTTGCTACTGACAACCCCACTCAAACAATTCAACAACAAGATGAACACTGATTCTCTGAGTCATTGTGGCATTCCTATCACAAGCTGAAATACGCCTTAGCACAAGCATGCCCAGAATACGTCAACATGTTTGCACACTTATGAGCAGTTTAGACAATCAGTCAGAAGACAACAACGAATTTTGCAACCAAAAATGCATTTCACACCCCATCTTCAGACCAGACAAAGCAGTACAGTATCATCATTCAGAACAAGCCCGTGTTGATGGTGCCTCTATGCGTACAAACACAGTCTTCAACGAATTCTGTGTCACATCCATGCTTTGGGAACCTTCTTGATCCTGTAGATCATGTCAAGCACTGCATCTGTGTGCGACTTAAGCTCATTTCTGATTGCCTCCAGCTCTTCCTTCACTTCAGGATCAACTGTTTGCACTATTCTCTGATTTTCCAGTCTTTTTGCAAGGCTGCCCAAAGCTGTCACTGAATGGAGCCCAGACTGAGTCTCCTCTTCAATGGTCCGCTTGCTGAGCAACAGTCGAGGATCAAGCTGATGCACATTACCTCTTGTCTGCAAGCAACAAATACTTTCTTGCAGACAACTCCCACAGCAACTTGCAGCCTTGAAATCAACCTATTTACACAAAGCAGTCATGCCAAAACAAAGACATTAGATCTGGAACATAGGCACGCGGCGAGGCCATTCTGGGCTGCGAAACATGTTGACTGTGTCTGCACAACATGCTGCAGGACACTGCCTGCTCTGGCAGACCATTTGCGCAATGTCCTAGGACACCAAGCAGTGTGGTAGCATTACTCCTTACCTGAAATTGCTGCTGCAGCAGGTGCTGCTGCAGCTGCTGCAGTTGTGCTTGCGTAAGAGTGGTGTCATGGGCCTCATTGTCCTCAGCAGCACTGGCTAGCAAATTCATGGCCCCTGCACTTGTGCGGTTCCCAGGCTTTTTGCCATTGGCAGGTCCCCGCTGCTGTGGCGATACGCCTGCAGTCAAAGCAGGAATGCTGACGCATTGCTGTGCATATACATTACAGCTTGTTGGAATGTTCCATTGGACATATCAGCACAGCTCAAATGCTGCAGCAATGTCTGCTACGAGTTGTGTTTGCTGTTCCAGACAGCTGTCTTTGCTGTAGGCGGTGACGGGCAGCCGAATCAGCTCAGCATTGGACGAGTGCTGTGAGAGGCAGATGGCAGTCACAATCAACTGACTACATCAAACTTGCACATCCAGGCAGACGTGCCTGGGAGCAAAAACACGTCTATGAGCACAATTCTCGGTCCAGTCGAGTCAAGTCATGTCATGTCATGCAAAAACAAGAGCTGATTGACTGCACAGGCCAAAAGAAATCTTCACAAAGCAGCACCTGGGTCCCCTTCAATACGCGCCTTCTTGGCCTCATCCTGTTCCTCTTCCCCATCTTGTACCCAGTCAGCTGTTCGCTTGGGCACTTGAGAGGGGTCCGCTTCCTGGGTCTCCCCAGCGTCCCCATGCACTGCCCCATGACTGATGGCATGTGCCCCTGGGGGGTACACATCTTCTGCATTTGTGGTCTGATACTGAGCAGCTGCCATGGCCTCCTGCAGATTGTCACATTGCAGGTCACTTGATTGTGTTTGATCTGGGGCAAGCAAAGCTGCCACGCTTGGCTTTATTGTTGAGCTGGGCACAATTGCATGCAGCTGATGAGGGCGTGAGGAGGCTTCTGCAGACATGACTGGCAACTCATGACCTGCAACTGTTGCTTATGCACAGACTCAGCAGGCTACGCAAGGCTGTCATGCACACAAACATATTCAGAGATAGCCTGCAAAGAGTACAGCATAGGGCAATCACGGCTGCAAAGCAGACAACTGCCTTTTGGACTATGTTGCTGTACATGATGTCTGTCAATACCAAGTTCTATGCAGCTCTAACATGTCTGTCTACCAGCCATGGCATGGTGAGCAATGTGAGCTGCAGACAAAGAAGTCCGCACCTGTGTAGCATTGACGTCAGGCAAGCGGATTGGCATGCCTTGAGCTGTTGCAAGAGCAGCTGCAGGCAGCAGGAGGTCATTCATGTTGACTCCGTCATGGCCAGTCAACATCATGGTCCTTGCTATGTCGTTGGACAAGTTGGCCCTGTTGTAGCCACCCTTCTTTTTAGCCAGGCTTGCTTGCATCTCTGGTGGCCCCAGCTTTTTAGGCTTGCGAGTGACAGTTGAGCTCTTCATGACTGTTACCCGCAATGCCCTCTCTGGAGTCAGCTCAAATTCTAGCAAGTCGCCTTCCTTGATGCCTAGCCCTTCTACTACCTTGCGCATAGACACTCAATTCTCAACATGTCCAGATGATGTCGGGTCAAACAGAGGGCGGAGTGCAAGCTTGCATTTGCAGTCACAGTATGATGGATGTGTGCCTTTACCTGCTTCCATGCCTTAGCCTGTACTGTGTATTCAAACTTGTCCTTATTCCGCCTGCGACGCACCAGTGTGTTACACATCATGCCGAACAAGGTAACTGTGGTACAGCAGTGCAATCATGACAAAGCTCCTCACCTTGGAACTATGCTGACACTGAAGCTTTGTGTGGCATCTGCACTGATCATGACAAAGTCCCCACCCATCATGTCTGGCATGTGGGTCAAAACAAACTCAGAGGGTAGTGTCAACTTGTATGTAGGCGCCACAGTTGTGGGAGGCACTTTCTGCACAGTAGCTGCACATATCAGCGGCGTGCCATATGTACAGCAAGCCAGCGGTGAAAGAATATTGCATCGAGGCTAGGGCTGTGTTTATTGTAGCTAACAGCTCTGCAGAGACAACAAGTGCAGCTGGTACGAATGCTACTTTATACGGGTCGATATGTGTCGCACCTTCTGAAAGCGCCTGTCATGATCGCTTGAAGAGACGTGATGATAGTGAAGTGGTTCTGCATGCGGTGCAGGCTCTTGCGGAGGGTTGTGTTCCAGTTGCACCTGGTCTGGCTCGATATTTTGCATCAAGCCTCAAGAAATGGCCACCCAAGGGGGCACTTTTTCGCACGCGTCTTTGCCGACTGCAGGCTGACAACAACTTGTTTCCGAAATTGTATTGTCAACTCTGAGACAGCGTTTGACCAAAGATGTTCACACAGCGTCAAGAGCTTTCTTGCAAGGCTACAAGCAGGGACAGTACATAAACTTTATTTGTTGAGCTTTTGTACCCTGTGGCAGCGCCAAAATGCCGATGCGTGCGTCGCTCAGCTGATTTCGCTATTGCAGAGGTCACCTGCTCTTGCTACACTTTGAACGAACTTGCAGCGTGAAGCGTTGGTTGAGTTGTCGTGCGATCTCGCCGTTTCTGCTCGTCCCGCGTCTGCTGCTGCCGTCTGCTTTGAGGCGTGCGCCATCCGTTGGTGACGTCAGCTGCCGTACAGAATCCTCGGGATTCTGGCAATCCCAGACTCACAAGCACTTGCTAAATGCAAACATTTCCTGCCGCTGCATTGCGGTGATCAGTGCAGATTGAGGCACATTTCCAGATCTGCAAAGGTCTTGTCACTCTTTGCTTGCAGGCAACTGCAACAGTTTGCTACCTACACAAAGCTCGATATGATTCATTCCCTGGCCTATTGGCATAGCTAGCTGGGTTCTGTTTTTGTGCACACGCGACATGTTGACAGATCGAGACTGCGGACCACTACCTGTGCTATGCATGCTCCACAAGCCTCTTGCAATGCAGAAGTGGTCATGATGCATGCATATGTATCTCAGAGACTCATGCTTGCGGTGCAGCTGGCCTGCTTGTGGCTGATCATGAGCTTACAACAGCTGTGAACTCTTTATTGCAAGGTGGTTGCCATGCACACAAGTGAAGTGTGCCATAAACCGTACACAGGCATGTACCTATTTTGGCGCCTGTAGTGTAAGCATGAGACCTTTTGGGCCCTCTATGTCAACCAACAACCAATCTGTGACTACGCAGCAGCCCTGACACAATGCTCCCAGAGCAGGGGCTGTATTGATCAACAGCTGCCCTGTTGGCTCCAGCTGGATTTTGTGTGAGGCAATCATCGCCTGTCCATGTTTCCAAGGTCCCTTACATCCAGATTGCAAACAATCAGATTTGCATGCTGAGTCAACGTGTCTGAAGTTTGCAGACAAACAGGCTGTTAAGCATGCTGCAATGTTGCCTTCAACAATCTGCTGGACATAAGGCAGACAGCTAGAGCATGCAAAACAGCACAAGCTGTGGTGTTTCGCTCGAATTGACGTAGTCAGACTGCACATATTCCAATTCCAATTAGACCTTGTCCGAGTGCATTGCTTGGCAGCATTGCAAGCATTGTTCCACTTGGAGTTCTCATCTCAAGTTGGGGAAGATGCTTGCCAGGTGAACTCCTAGTAGGCAGTGGTGTCTGTGGTTTAGTGGGGCTCACTGTAGTTTGACTGTCTGCTGGCAATCAAATTGCTACCACCCGATCTGTATTCATGCTGCTCAAAAGCAGGTTGCATATGCGCTGAAAGCTGCTGTATCTGCTCAGGTCCAGAAATGACTGCTCATGCATGCAGGTGTACAGCCACATACCATGCCAGCACCAGGGCTGTTGCTCATTTGCACTATGTTCTGTTGTAAGTCTGCTTGCGCTATGATAGCTATCTCTGCATGATGTGAGCTATCTGAAGCAGCTGCTCATGATGCTATTGCAGCTGATCATGTGGAAGTGTTATGGCACTGACTAGAAAAGCAAGCAGCCAACACAGAACTACAAGTATGAGCGTTGTTGCTGTTGGTACAGCTGCTGCTGCTGCTGGCCAGCTGCTAGGGTCGAGAACACTAGTACTGTCAACACTATGACTTGTGGCTGCACACACCTGTCGCTAAGCGTGACTCCTCTTGATATGAGGTCAACGCTATATACGCCGCAAACGACGGCAGTGAGGCAGAACGACAGCAGTCAAGCAGAACGGATCGCACGCTATGACCGTGTCTGGCTTAGGCGATTCCCGACACGCTCCGTCAAGAATACGTCGTTCAGACACGAAGACATCGTCGTAGCGACTCAGCGCAGCGCGAGGTCATGCCTGAGGCTGCGCAAGCCGTGCGCTCACGAGAACAGAAGACGGGCGACGCTGGTGACTCGAAAGCCCTCCTGCGAGTTCCGTGTTGTTAGGTTGACTTGTTGGCGTGAGTTTGACGAACTACTTGTCGTCTCCAGTGAAGTGAGCACAGTGGCCCTGTCAGGCGCAGCAAAATCTCACTGAACTCGACGATCGCTGCGCAGTAGTCTCATCAAGTCGTGCCTTTCTGCTTTTGACAGCTGAACACAGCGATCATGTCGGCAGAGCGTATGTTTTCAAGCTGTTGTGTTGCGCCAAGCTGTCGTTTTACTTGCGGAGTGTATATATTAGCCGTTGCGTCTCATGTTGCGCGTGACTGAAAGGTGGCCAGGCCGTTACATCATCAGCTGTATACTTTGTTGGAGTACACAGCATGTCATACGAGGACTTCTCTCGCAATTTCGATTCGATACATAGGCTTCTGCTGTCTAGCAAAGCTACTCAACGCAAGGTACATCTTGCGCGTGCCGGCTTGATGATGATAGACGTGAAATAGCTTCCGCTACCAGACTGATCTTTCGGCTCGGTTAAGCCTGCTCACTATTCACCGATCTCAGGAGGGTCTGGGCAAGCTCAACCAAGTACTGGGGAGCATCGATGTTCTGCAATTCCTTGATCACAGCACCTTGTCCACTGCCACAACTGCCAAAATCAAAGGTACAGCCAGCAGCTTGCTGAAAGGCGTGCAAAATTTGAAGCTCAAAAGGAAGTTTGCGCTGCAGTGGGCACATGGCCAGGCCTCTGTGTTGTCTTTGTTGACTATGCTGCTGGCGAAATATCCAGTAGTGCTGGCAAGAAAAGAGGACCTGATGTCAACATTGCAAAAACTCTTAGACATTTGGTGCAGTTAGCAGATGATGATCGTCGCTCAGGTACAAAATATGTCAGCTACAAGCAAACAACCTGCCAATGACTGCGCTACATGTCTAAGCTTTCTTTTCAACAACAGCCGCAACCAATCAAATGCTTGCAGCTCTTTGCCAGAGGCAAACAAGGGATGCTCTGATGCAGGGCGAAGGGGCTTGCTGTCAAGGAAAATTGGTAAACTGTTCAGTCATGTCAAGGACACTATCAAGCAAGCTGGTCTGGCATCCACCATAGGCCAGGAGTATAGCGCGCTGCTGCGCACACACCTGCTACCAGTGGACGCATATTGCAATGCTGTCAGCTGCAGTAGCTTTGAAGGTAGGCACGCTATCACTCAGCTAGGTCATAATCTCAAGGCAAGCCGCGTATTTCTGCATGCTAGTTGCATCATGCTAGATCACCTGTTAGATCACCTGTTGCGCATTTGCGCCGCAGCGAACTGTGTTTCAAGAGCAGCACAGCCTGCTTGCCTGAATGGTTGCACTGTTTGCAGAGTTGCTCGATATATACATGAGCAAGTTGGAGGAGAATATAGACCGGAGTGAGGACACTTTCCGCCACATGTCGAGTCTGCTGCTCCTATTGCAGCAGTTCCCAGGCGACATGCAAGCTGACTTTCAGCAAGACATGGTCACGTTCTTTGCCAAACAGCTTCCTTTGCTGGATAGACTCAGGTGCACTTCGATCTCGTACTGCCCTGAAGCACAGCAACATTGAAATCGCCAACACAAATGTTGTGAGCATGAGCCTTCAGTTACAGTGTACTGTTCACATCACTACCTACTTGAGGTGTGTTCAAGCAAGTTTGTCTGAAGTTTGAATGACTGATCTGGTCATCTGGAACAGACCAATCGTTCAAGGTACGCATGCAACACACCTTGACGGCACATCAAGATTGTGACAGATGACCAGATTTCCTGGGTTTTTGATTGTTTGCCTGTCTGTTGTGCAGAGAAGATGCTCGCATCAGCACAGCCTTTGTCTCAGCCCTGAACGCCTTCTTGCTGAAGCATGGGCTGGATGTTGCAAGCAGAAGTGTGGAGCTTCAGCAGGCTTTGCAGCCATTCTTTCTGCAGTCTTGGAAAGCCACAAGAGACTTCAAGCTCCGTGACAGCTTTGTGATCTGCTTGAGAATACAGCTTCAACTGAAAGGGATTCAGGTAATATTTGCATGCGCTATACTGGTTACTTGCAGGCATTGAGAGCCTGCACATCTGAATTGATCACGGCAATGGGCTGCAAGTTTGTTTGCTACTGTACAGCATTGCCAAATGCGCCTGGAAGATGATGCTGCTGGCACAGTTGTGCTTCAGACAGCCATCAGGTAAAGTTGCAGTCCATGCAGGCTGCCTGACAGTAGGCTGCAACTGCTTATACTGCATGTTCGTTTGCAGATTTGTCAATGCTGTTTTCAATGTGCAAGTGTTGCCATGGCAGGGCATGAGCGGTGCAGCAGAAGACATACAGGCTGTGCTTGACAAGGAGTTAGCACAGACAAACTACAGATGGTACGCTATGAAATCGTTGGTTGCTTGTCTTTGACAATTGTCCACAGCACTTTCTGCTGCATCTGACTTTGGTCACAGTCAAGCACATGTGGGTTTGCAGGGGCAATGAGGATAGACAGGGAGACATTGTTCTGTCCAGACAAGAAGACAGCTTGCTGCATCTGACAGCTGCGCTTCACCACTTGAATGCCAGATCAGTCACTGCCAGCACAGCTGACACTCACAGATCAAAAAAGCCAAGGGTGAGTTGACTCATCAAGCATACATCCTTCTGCTGCAAGAAACCCAACACAGCTTGCCTGTGGCCCCATCAAAAGTCTAGCACTATGCCATCTTGCTGCTGCAAGAAGCCTGGCACAGCTTACCATCAGCCAAGTACAGTAATTTCTCCTTAAGAGAGCACTTGATTCTGGGGCATATTTGATGTAAGTCCAAGGCAAGTGGGAACCATCACCAAAGCGGTCCGACTGGTATCCCTTAGTAAAAGGACAATGTGATGTGACAACCATTTCCTTTGAAATGCAGCAAAGCTTGTGAAGAAAACATACTGTACTGATACTAGTACTAGTACTGGTTTCTGGGAGTCAGGCCAGCTTGTGTGTGCAGGTGACATCTGCTTGGACACGCTTGTATGAGCAGGCACAGCTATTGCCTTGGGCATGGATGCCTGTGCTTGCCATGCTCATCCATAACCACAGTCACCAACTGCCTCAATCAGCATACACAAGCTGGCTGCATGCAGCAAGCACACAGAAGCTTGACTCTGCTTCTGAGTCTGCACATGTGCTGTGGACGCTGCGGTTCTTACATGAGCTGGTGCTGGCATGGTCCAGACCTGCAACACCTGCAGCAGGAGCAGACACCAAAAGTGACAGTCACAGCAAGACACAAGTAGGGCAGTGGAAGGTCAGACATTGTGCCCACAACAATCAGCTCAGCAAGTGCAATACTGCCTTGATGTCAATGCATGAATGCAAAACGCAAAGTTGCTTTGATCTGCGCTGTAAGCACGATGAGTGGTTTATGTTGGTGTGCTGTCTGATGCATTCATGCTTGTTTACCAGGCTGTTGGAGACAACATAGTGACTTGGATGTCAACCACCACCAGCAAACCAGCAGTGCAGGAATGTGCTGCAGCTGTGCTGTCACTGCTCACCTCCAAAGGCTTGATGCCCCACCTACACCTTCAACTACAGCAGCTGTGGAGCCTGCCTGCCCAGACCCTCTCTCCAGTGTCCATTGCACACCTTACTTGTGCTACCTCTGTTCAAGGCATGTAGCAAATCAGATCTCAAACAACAAGCAGCCGTCGTGAACCATTTGTCTATATTTGGTGGCCATCATGCAAAATTCGATGAACGGCACTGCAAGTGTTTGCATCGTTGTGCAAATTTTGCAGGCATACCTGATCTGCATGCATTCTTTGCACTGAGTCAGACTAGATGCTTCTTCATGCTGCGCCCCCTGCTGATTGCTATGCATACATGCCATAGGTCCCAGCATGACACAGCATAGCAAATCCCTGCAGCAGAATCTACCTGGCAGGCTGCTGACCAGCTGGGCGTCTGATGTGTCCCCTGACCTCATCCTACAAGCCACTTTGATGTTATGCTCAAGCCCCAGCTATGCCAAGAGGAAGGATGGTGCCTGCTCCACAAGCTGGCTGCAACCAGGAGCTGACACGAAAGCGCTACAGCAGCAGATCAATGCCCTGGCACGTGGTCAGTTCCCAGCTTGATGCATAGCAACATTACAAGAAATAGTGTTGTGCGGTCTGACAACAGGAAGTCTACTGATGGCTGAGCATATTTGAACATGTCCATTGCTGTTTTTGTGCAGACGCAGGCTGCCAAGTGCTGCTTGTATGTGTGCTGATGCCTGATGATCTCCTTGTGAGCTCAATTAACTGCGTCCCTGTCACTCGACTTGCATTTCTCGTGAAATCTTGCGGTGCACTTTTGTTGGCTGCACAGGCAAGCAATGGATGGCGCAACTTGCTCAGCAGGCCCGCAACATGCAAGTCAGACATGCAACAGACACTGCAGCAGCCGCCGCCGCTGCTGCCATATCATCAAACTCATCAGAGCCGCCAGGTCCAGCGCAGCACGCTGCTGGTGAGCTACTGCAACAGCAGCTGCAGCTGCTGACAGTAGACTCACAAGAAGCAGAACAAGTCTTGCTTGCTCAGCTTCTGAGGGCGTGCACAGTCACACTGGGTCTCATGGCAGCCTTTGACTTAGCTTCTGGCTCACATACCTTGTGGCGCTCACAGGGCGCTGTTCAAGGTAATCATACTACAGTGCCTTCTTGTAAGGACACTCAACGTAAGGACATTCTTGATGTAAGGACACTGCAATTGGAACACAGTTAGTGTGTTCTGACTGCAATGGCACCTTTCAGTAAGGACAATTTCTTGATGACCAAAGCAATTGTCATAAAAGGAAGTCACTGTATCTGCCTGTTGCTTCAGCGGCTGAGTTGACTCAGATTTGCATATGTACATGCATGACTGACTCCATCTCATCATGGCGCCTCTCACATGGTGTTTGCATTCAATGCGCTTACATTGAACAAAGGCCACGTTTTGTACCCTGTAGAGCTTGACATGCTGTGACCATATGACGTTTCAGCCAAGATCTTCTGCTGCTTGGCTCGTCATTCTGAGATCTTTAAATCCATTCACCTGATCAAGCTGCATGATTTTGCACTCATCAGATGTATGACATGCTGCAGAAGCTCTTCAGCTGGCCTTGCAGCGCATCAGTAGCTTGATAGCCGGCCTTGTAGAAAGCAGCAAAGGCATTCAGGACCAAGAGCTGAGGCAGATCAAGCTGTTGGTCGACCACCTCCAAGCCTGCAGAACTGCAAAACCACTGTTCAGGTCAGCTGACAGCCCTTCCTTCTTGAGTTTTGTGCTTGCACTGAACAAATAAGTGTACTGATGCCTGCCCTTCTATGTTTGACTTGAGGTTGGTGTTTATTTACTGTGCAGAATCTGATGTTCAGCAGCGATATTGCTTTGCTGGTGATTGCAGTGCTTTGCTCAAGTGCCTCAGCCAGTTGGACGCCACCTTCCAGAATGCAGACACATTGGCAACAACAGCCCTGGTGACAAGTGCTCAGCTGCCAGTGGCGCCTGGTGTGCCAACACCATCTGCTCAAGCCTGCACAGCAGCTGTCAGCATGTTTGATGATGACTTGGACACTGGTGTATCTGCAACAGTTCCTGGCTCAAACAGGTATCCTTCACAAAGGGCAGGACACATTACTAACCTGCATATCATAGTGCTGCAGCTGTGTGTGATGGCTATATAAGCAGTGTGTGACAATACTGCAGATTTGCAAACCAGCTGCCTTGAATGCATGTGTGCTGACTGACTGTGCCAACTCTGCTTGCAACAACTGGTTGAATCTGCCCTACTTGATCCCAGCATCAATGAAGTAAAATGGTATAAGACCGCTGTAGCTCAGCAGTTGGTTGGTGCTCTGATGCAGGCCTACATCTGCCAGCACCTCAGCCGCTGTCAGCCTCGCAACAAGCTGCCGCATGACCTGCGTCTCTCTCATCACAGCTCTCGGCACTCTGGACCCTGTGTCAGCAGCTGGCAAAGTCACATCACTGCTGCAATGGTGCCATGCAAGCCAAGTCCAACCGCCGCCAGAGCTTGTGCATCACTTGCTTGTATCACTATGTGAGCTAGTGGCTGCTCCTGGGGGTGACAGCTACATGAAGCAGGCCATCAAGTTTCTAGATGCAGAGGAGGGTGGTCTATTGGCTCACAAGCCCTTCCAGCGGGATGAGGTTTTGTTGGTCCTGCAGCAGCTAGCAGTGTTGGCCAAAGCATTCCTGGCTGCACATGGCAAGAAACCAGCCAGCGGCACCACAGGTGCACAACATTCCTATCAACAAAACGTCTTGGACATGCTGACTTGCTTGCAATGAACCCAGTTGTGTTGAATGTAGGACTAATGAATCATCAAATCCTGGATTTCAGATTCAATTTGTGCACCACACTTGGCGCATTGGCGCAAACATGTTGCACATGTCACCATCCACACTGCATGTCAGTGATCTGCACTCTCAAATGTTTGCCTCTTGCATACTATATGCTGCCTGAGTATATTGTATGGTGCCTTCCTCTCTTGATTTGATCTGTGAACTGCAGAAAATGTTGACGACATTTCCGACCTGTAATGTGTCCACATGCAAATGTGTTCTCTTTCTTGTGATGAGCATGTTATGTTCTGCAGCGCAATGGTCAGCAGCTGTGGAGGATGACCTTGACGGCTTGATGAACATTCTGGATGATGTCCTCAAGATCATCAGCGTGAAAGAAGGTCAAGACAACAGCTGCACCTCATGGCAGATGCGTGTCCAGCTTGCTGCTGCAATACTGGATCTGATATTGATTGACACTGGGGTAAGCAGCTCTTTTCCAACACCCAGCCTGGCAGAACCAAAATTGGCAATCTGTCAACAGCCTCTGTTTCGAAGTTTGGCATTGACTCCTGCAACGCCATACATTTTCCTGGCGTTAGACAATGCGTGATGACTTTACATTTGGACATGAAGGTGTTTGGTGCGGAATTACTGACAAGGTGCCTCAGCGTTGTTTCTGGCCTTCTTGCTGATGATGTCTACTTTGCAAGGCGTGAGGCTGGACGGCTTGTCACCATACTGTACCAGAAGTGGGCTCGACCACAGGTATGCAACCAGGAAATGGATAGCCCTCCCAGCCCAAGTGCCCCTCTTGCTGTTGTTGGGCAAGACCATGTCGAAATGCCAAAGTATGTGCATATAACCGGTTTCATAGCATTTTGCTTCAAGGACGAGAGCATCTGTTCACAGGCAATTGATGTCAATCTATTCATTGTATGATGTTCTTTGAGAAATCTCCAAGCAGCCTCAGCATGTGTAAAGCATCACTACAACATATATTTGCTGCTTGTCAAAGCTGTGTTTTGCATCTGCAGAAAGTGTTTGAAGACCTGAAGCCAAAGCTGAGCTTATACAGCCTGGCAGACACAGTGCAGTCAACAGAGCATATAGAATCCGCAATCTTGATGCTGGGTGACACTTTGCTCCCTGATTGCATTCCCTCCATATGCACTGCAGGCTCGCATGAGTCTGACTGCCCTTCACGCTGTTAGATGAATGACATGCTTGATCTTGGCCCGCAACAAAAGTGCTCATGTCTTTACTCAGCCATGTATATGCGCGCAACATCTTGAAAGCCCCTGAATCGATGGCAGTGTCAATGTCACAACAATCAAAGTACCCTCACAACACAGCGTCAACACATGACATGCTACGGTAGGGGAGACAGCAGCAAGCTGTGGAGTCCTAGAGCGGGAGGCAGTCTTCTTGCTATGTGGGCATGCAGCAAAGCGGGCTGTTGACAAACCACTAGTACAGGCAGCCCTTGACATGCTAGCAGCCCGGCTGGGCTATGCTAGCAGGGCTACTCTCATGGCCTACCACAAGCAGACGCTGGTCTTTGACTGGTGCTGCAGCGGCTACAGCTTGCAGCAGTTCCTGGCCGTTCAGGTACAAGAGTTTCCTCGCTGCACCAACTGCATCTGTCCCCAAGATTTAGCCTCACTCAATAGTACCCTGGCAGTCGACATGCAGTGACTGACTGTCATCTGCATTGTTGTCACAAGGAGAGTGTGTGTACACTGGGTGTCCTTGTGTCAAGAGACTACTGTGCAGCCTTGTCCACTCTATGTGGGTATGCGCTGCTCTCAGGCCATCAGCTGGGCCTAGCATCTGCACCTGTGCCTAGCTAACATGACTCTGATGCACATGTGATGCACATACAAATGCAGCAAAGTACAGTAGGTTCTACTGAAAAGGACATGGACCTCGAGACACTGTGCAAGGACAATTTGACTACAGTACAAGGACAAATCTTCATGGTAACCAAAGCAGTCATTATAAAGAGAAATCACTATCATTTGCCTTTGTCCTGACTGCACTGGTTACTAATCACATGTCCTTGCATCAAGTTGTCCCAACTCAGAAGTATCATGCAGTCAGAATGCAGAAGTATCATGCAGTCAGAATGCAGCGCTCAGCCCACATCTGCTGTGTGTTCACAACAGAAGTGTCCTTGTTTTGAGTGCCTTTGCATTGAGAGAACAAGGCATGTGTGTCTGTAAAATTGTCAGGAGGAAAGCAAAAGGTGTAGCTTTCGTGCCCCATTAGTCAGCAGCATGCCTGCTTGCACATATAGGATCTGGTGGCTGTTGATGACAGAGGTGGAACTGATGAGCGGTTGCTGGCAAGCTCTTACCTGAAAGAGCTAGTGCCTGTGCTGCTCTTGGACCAGAGAGAAGAGCAACTTCAGGAACTGGCGACCATGACAGGTACACACTGACTGCATGGTTGCCTGTTTCCCAGTGACTACCTTGCACATGTTGATTGGCTCGAATGCCGGATATAAAGTGCCAAAGGGCATGACACTTTTCTGTTGGTCATCAAGACATGTCATGATGCCGTCAGAACTAAACCAAGCAAGCACAAGTGCAAAGCGCATGCACTGGATGGACATGCGCAGCGAGCATGGTGTGATTGCAGGCATAGACATGAAAGGGTTGCTCAGCAAGTGCATGGACAGCATCATTGGCTCAGCGCTGCCATATGTTGAAACTGGAGATGCTCAGGAGAAGGAGCTGGCCACCACCATAACACAAGGCGGCATCTTGAAGCAGCACATAACAGGTAATGCTGAGACTATGCTTCTGCAATTCAAGTCATGTGAGTCTTTTGCTGCCTAAGCCGTTGCAGCTTGCCAAATGTTGAAGAGTCGTGCATACCTTCGTCACACACAATGTTGTGGGTGCCTGACAAAGCTGTGGCATTCGGGTGCCAGGCAGGATCTGTGAATCCTGTGCAGCAAGTGAATGCATCTGCCCTGCTTCAAGACGCCTGGGCTGCACCAGCTTGTGAGCTCAAAGTAACAATGCACAGTGTGACGCCATGTCATTGTATCCACGCCATGTTGTGCATCAGTGCGCATGTCACAACTGACTCCAATGGAAGCGAGATTCAACCCGTTGATGCAGTGCATGTTTGCAGATGAAGAGCAAAGCAAGCTATTTGCGCAGAAGGCTGTCAGCACCATTGGCACCATTTTACTGACAGCGGCAGACGAGCAGGAGCCTGCACGGCCATTCTTCCCTGTCAAGACAGTTTTGGCTGCCATCTTGCGTCTAGCTGGCCAGAACAACCAGAAGAATGTAGAAAGGCTGTGGGGCCAGGCAAGCTGCATCCATACAATTTGGTCAGTCAAAGCCAAGACTGCCTGCATCTTGTGTTCATGCTAATTGCCGAGGCATTTTGCAGTGCATTGGGCTGCGGTGAGACAGTAGCAGTGAATGGTATTTGCAACAGCAGAGGGACACCTTGAGCACGCATGTATGCTGCCTGTTTCTGACGGGGACTTTGAAAGACTTGACAAAATACTTGGATCTTGCACAATGCAAGTGCTGAAGGGTGATGCCATAGCCCTCAGGGTATCTTGTGCATGCATGTATGCTGCCTGTCCATGACAGATACCTAAGGCACTTGACACAGAGGTTTGGCAGATCATAGACGTGTTCTGCAGGTGCTCAAGGGTGACGCCATCGCCACATTGCTGCTGACATGTCACCAGCATTTACATAAGGCCAAGCACCCCCGCCATGCAACTGAAGCCCTTGGTCCGTTGAAAGCACTTGTTCTTCTGCTGGGAGACCATGTCAAGGTTCCCTCAACCTTCAGATACCTCATCAACATCTTGCTTCAGCAGCTTGATATCAGGTAAAGTCTACAATACTTGTCAATGACACAAAGTCTTACGCCATGAACAGGCCAGCCTGGTGAGATGGGACTTGTGGCACACACACCCAGCACATGTGCTAAAAAATTCAGTCATCTCAATAATCAGCCTCCCTGTGATCATGAAGGCTGCTGATGGCAGATGCACTTGTGTTGTGTTGGCAGATTCATTGCCTGCTTCAACTGGGCAAACCTTGACCCTCATGCAGCAAAGTATGTATCCACGTGCACTCAGCAGCAATTTGCTCCGGTGTGCAAGCATCGCCTGTCTAGCACACATTTAGAATGAATGAAACGAATTGTAAGCATAAAATGCTCAAGCAGCATGCAATCAGGACGTCACAGATGCTGACATGCATGCTGTCTGCAGGGAGATGTGGCTAGACTGCTGCCAGCTGCTTGAATCTGTCCTGAAGAAGATGCTGGCTCATCAAAGCACCTTGGAAGTGGTAGGTGCCCAGCTGCAGCACATCCTGGCTAGCATACAGGCCAGCCTGCAGCGCAACATGTCCAAACACCCTTCTACACCCACAGCGACTGCTACAGACGCTGTATCCGCTGCCGCTGCTACTGCTGCTGCTGCTGATGCTGCTGGTGATGCTGACCATCTGTTGGTGCAACTTATGCTCAAACTGACTGTGGAGGCGCCTCAGGGGCTGCATGTATATCTGAGGGATGTAGAGCCTCTCCTGGCCCTGCCTGCCTTGGACACTGCCTGCAGGTGAGTCCCGCTCATTGTCATTTCCTCTATGCTTGTGCTTGACGAGACAATGCACATGCTGTGCTAGGCTGCATTTCAGTGCGTTCTCACTGCCACTATCCACCTTGCTTGTGCTTGATTGCAGTCAGGGATGCACATGCTGTGCTGTGCTCAGCTCCAATCAGTGTCTTGCAGAGTGATGCTTGTATGAGCAATACAATGCATGTTGATGCTTGAGTGGCAGCTTGCATGCATTGATACGACTGCTATGCTTGCTGCCAAATCTGTAGCTGCCCTCAAGTCAGTAGCTGCTTGTCCACAGGCTGCATCAGCAACTACGTCAGGGCCTGACTTTGACAGAGGAACTTACACACTTTGCTGGCCGGGCCAAGTCTATGACCGCAGCATTGCGCGAAAGGTCGCTATCTGCACTGATGGCAGCGCTGCCCTCGAGGAAGCACCAGCTTTATCAGGATGGAAGTCTGTCACGCATGCAGCCAGCGGTTGAGGAAGCCATATGGAAGCTAGTGTGAGAATGCATCTACTTTTCGCCAACTAGCTGCTATGGGCTCTTTGCAACATTTCCTGCCTTTACAGTAAAGAGAGCTGCTCACGCAGTTCTGAGTCTGTTTTCAACGCTGGGAGTATTGTGTGGGGTGACCAAGCTGCAGCATTGCTTTGGAACTTCACAGCATGCAGACATTGCATGCACAGTGCCTGACATGCAGTGTAGCCCCTGCGCGGCTGGCATAAACAATAGGATGTTCACCATATCTTTTATGCTTACTAGTATACAGTACACAACACAATATACAATCAACTTTGGTGATGCCGGGAAGTTGCTTGCTGTTGGCTGAGTGATGACATTCAGGACAACCTGTCATGCTAAGGTTTTGTATGCAGATGGCTGAGCGGCGACACCCAGGACACCACGCTGACTGCCTTCACTGGTGAGCTGCTGGCTTTGGCTGGGCCTCTAGACTCCTCTGCCATTGCCTTCAAAGTGGTCTGCTCCCCACAGACTGAACCCCCTGACAGCACCCCTGGCTCAGCTTCTGGAAGCTCTGAAGGAGTGTCTCTTACAGTCATGATGGCAGTTGCACTGCGGCTGATGGCTGATTTCCTGGTTGACCCTGATGTTGTGGTCATCAAATCTGCCCAGTTCACTCTACGCAATCTGCTTGCAACCCAGCTGGGTCAAGATGCCCTGACTCAACTACAGCCTGTGACTCAGGGCTATCTGCAGGTAAAGCTTGAACTACACCACACGATTGTCAGCATATGTTTGTCAGCAAGCACTAGCGTGACTGTCTCAGCGTGCCGTCATCTTGCATGCTGAAGATCAAGCTGTCACAATGTTGGGCAGACGGGCACAATGTTGCAAGGCTTTGCAATGCTTGATGCAGTCTGGCGACAATGGCAGGTACAAGATGTTTGAGATCGTCATGCCTTCAGATATGCTTCTGCGACTTTTTTGATGACCTAAGATAAATACTCTTCGCCGGTTTTGGGGTGCTCCATATGCAGCAGCATTCAAGATCGCAGCGTCTGTTTTATAACCAGCTGTCTCCAGGTCTGCCACCATGATATGCAGAAATGATTCACCTTTGTCCTTCTTACTTATAATTCCCACAACGTTTTCAAACAAGACGTAATCAGTCTGATACAACAAAGCTATCCTGACAGCTTCCCTGTACAAATAGTCATGCGGGTCCCCAGATCTCCGGGATCCTTGATTTGAAAAACTTGTGCATGTTGGTGAAGCCACAATCATATTGAGCTTCTTCCCCTTGACAAAAACATCTTGGTGACTTTGGCCGATTTGGCACACATCTGCACAAAGGACAGCACCATGGTTGAGCCTGTATGTTTCAGCAGCATATTGGTCTTGTTCCACTCCGCAAACATGCTCTAAGCCAGCTTTCCTCAATCCCGTGGTCCATCCTCCTAGACCTGCAAACAAATCAATAAATCGCAGCTTCATACCTCAATATATCAAACTGAGGTTTGCACTTTATTGCGTGGGTGTCTTCTCCCAACGAAGGTCATGTGAAGGCACCTGATGATAACATGCATCATTGATACCATCCACCAAGTGATTGAATCTGCTATTTAGCTCGTCTTCTGTATTTCCGGGAGATATCACTGAACTATATTGACAAGTTGAAGGCAATATGCTCTCTATAGGAGTTGAGTCATCTTGTGAATCAAAAGCTTTTCCGGCTTTGCCCTTTAGCTCTTCAACGATTGATGCTCTTGATTGAAGCCGAAATGGCGTCCTGTCCTGGTAAGAGCACGCCTTACCATTACTCAAAGCTGCCTCAATGTTTCTGTGGCTATTCAACATGGCCTCCATTGCAATCCAGGTGGTTTCTTGCAAGCTCAGCAAGTCATCCCGAAGACTCTCCACCTGTTTGACTGCAGTCATTGACTTCTGCCTTTCTGTGGCAATAGTCTCTGATATGGCTGCTAAATTGTCAGACATCTTGTCTGCCCAATCCTGCTGCTGCAATATACGCAGCGACTGAGATGCATCTTGCACAAGTTGACGTTGTGCAGTGCATTCGTCTAGTGATGACAGGTATCTATTGACTGTCCGGGTGATCTCACTTGCTGTCTTGTCAAGTTGTCTCTAAGGTTGTCCAATTTGCAAAGACAGGCAACGCAATATGCAGAATTTTAAGCAATATGCCACCGAATGAAATCTACATAAAAGCAATGCCACAATGCTAGACACTATGTATTTGTTTATTTTGGAGCAGAGCGCTTGCGGTGATCCTTGGCAATTTCATGGGGTTTTTAGTTCACAAGCCATTGCTGAGGAAACACTGACTTCTGCACTTGGTGATGACATTCCTGTTTGATTACCAGATTATCGATTACTCAGAGTCGAGTGTGACAATGAACTTTGGCAAGACCAGACACCTTGTGAATGGAGCCCAACTCTAACAAATACTTGCAAATATCCTTCAGCATCACCGGGAAACTGAAGCTATCTTTGAGTTGGCGGTGGTGCTTCTCATAAGGTATTGCACATCATCATCTTCCTGATGATACATGTTGACCCGGTCGGCTAAAGCCGCTGCCTGTTTGCTCAGACAAGATGCGCTGCAAGCCCATGCCATACTGTCATCCTTACGAGTGCAAGAAGCATCTAGCACCTGCAGTACGTTACTATGTTGATGAAGGCGGTCTTGACCGGGACCTTCACAAGCATTTTGGAGAAAAGTATGTTGCAAGACTCAGGGACTTGCTAAAGAAGCAGCATAGCGTGATACAGCTGTGTCCAAAATACAAAGGCGTGCGGCTGTGTCCTTTACACGTGGTGTCGGTCAACATGTCTTGCTCTGCTAGTGTCAGTGCCCGGGACCATGTTGTGGAAGAATTGAGACGACGCAACACGACGTTGCTTCCTGGCACTCCCGTGTTATACCTTGAATATGACATCCGGCCAATCAACCATGAGATGTTCAATGTTCTTGAAGACATCCGGTGGATTCCTTATGGAAAATGGAGCAAAGAAACAGACTTTTCTTCTTGCATCTTATATACGTCCGGTCACAAGATCACAAACTCAGCAACAGAAGGTTTCCGTCAAAAAAACCAAAACTCTCAAACTGCCTGCTTGCAGAAGCAAATCACATATCAAAAGTTGAGCCAGCAGCCTAATTCACGCGATCAGCAAGGTGGAGACAGAGTTTGAGATGCTGAAATACAAGATTGCGCACGGTTTGAAAGTTGAATAAAATGTCATGTCAGAGCCAGGTATCGGTCAGAATCACAATTGTGGGAGTGCAGTTTATATGGATCTGCATTTTTCAACATTCAAGCAATACTTGCTCTGGGAAATACAAACAGCTCATCAAGAATGCATTAGATAAGCTGAATTCAGCTAAGTGGTTCAAAAAGAAAAAGAAGGTGCAAGATGCTGACTACACCTCCTTTGCCCCAAATGCCAAATCTGATGGGCCTAATTGGTCAAGGGATTTCTACAGCAAGTGGTGGAATAATTATGTGATGAAATGGTGGCGTCAAGAAATTGAATCCTATCGTCGCAAGACAGTAGGCTCTCCTTTATTTAAGCTGATCAAAACAATCGTGTACTATGTTTTATTGCCATTCAATCTGGCTGGCAAAACTTTGATGACTGCTAAAACTGTTGGTGTTGATGCCCCGTACAAAGAGTTCAAGACTTCAGTGGGGCAAACCTATCCAACCCTGATTGAAAAGCCTGGTAAAGCCTGGTTTGATGATGCTCGAAATCCTCAATTGACATTCAGATCTGCAGATGCTGCATGCTTGAAGCCCAAAAAACGCTCATACTTATTCAAATGCATAGAAAATGCAAATATGCGGTTGGGGAATGGCCATGAGCTTTGAGCCAAAAAAATCAAATCTTAGCATCACCCAAAAAGGCAATTGCATACTTGGTCTCATTTCCCCAAGTCATGATGATGTCGGGACCCAAAATGATGCTCGGTTTTGTGCCAGACGTTCGGACATCGGGATCACGGTGAGACAGACTTCTCAAATGGGAACACCGCCAATTGCTGTCAATTGACTTTCAAGTTCAGGTATGCAAAAGTTTGGGTCAGCAGCATCAAATCAAATACGAAGCACAGAAGTATCCAGGTGGCGAGCGACTTATTGCATACAAAGTTGTGGATCTTTATGTTCAAAAAGCCAGAAGGGTATATCAAAGTGCCCTTTGAGATAGGTCCGGAAATGACAGAATACTGCAAAGAACCTTGCTACATTGCCAGACTCTTGATCGATGAAAATGGTCTCATGATGGCCACAGACCTGGCCTGACCCTGTATTGCCTGCAGGTATACAGGAGAGACGTGGGCAGCACTTACAGGCCAAGTAGCAAGGATGCTGCAGATCCAAAGTACAGTGTACAGAATAATCCTGACCTATGGGCCTTCCATGACAAGCCCTATGATGTCTGGGTGCGCAACTTAGCATACGCCCTGCTGCTGCGGGTGCAGCACCCCACCCTCTGCATGTGCCAGCACATGATTGTGAGGAAGGCAGAACTGGCAGAGCTCATGCTGCCTCACATCTTTGCAGACCTTGCTCGCCATGACACGAACAGCAGTCTTGTAACAGCTATCTCTCCACAGCTGACAGCTAGCCTACTGGGACCTGCGGCTGGTACACACACCAGAGCCATGCAGCTAGTTCTGACTTGCTTGGACCATCTGCGCAACATGCATCTGGACGCTGTTCTGGGCCTGGACACAAGCAGGCCTAGAGACTCTGGTGCTGCTAGTCAAAGTCGCTCAAGGTAGGGCTCAGAAGCTACAGCAAATCTGCTGCCTTCACGACGCATTCCCAACAAAGCACTTGATATGATGATCTTGTTGATCAGCATGCCATTAGCAGTGATTCCGTTTGCAAAGCAGAATCCTGCAGCAAAGGACTTGCCATTGTTAGTCAGTGCAGTCCTGCAAGGTGCGTATATGTCTTATGCTTCTGGCTCCAACATTCATACTCAGGGGCCAATGGCTTGACAAAATTGACTTGACCCGACTGCTTTGGATACGGCTCACCATGTCAAGCTAGTACCCAAAACAATATGCTTGTTGCAGGTCTTCTAGACAAGCAGCTCAGGATGGCGCAGACTCACCAATCCTTTGGCTGAAGCGGTATTGGCTGGACATTGACTACCTGACAGTGGCTGCTGCAGCGCTGAGTTGTGGCGCTTACTTCACTGCACTGTTGTATGTGGAGCACTGGCTTGAAGCTCAGAATGGTTACCTCAAGCTTGAGCAATCCTCTCCACAGGACAAGGTCTATCTCCAGCACTGTGCACAAAAGGACACCGCCATTTGCTTTCCAGTACAGCACAAGGGCTGCACTGTCTGATCATCAGGCAGCACCGCCAAAGTGTGTGTCACTGTTTCAAGCAGCCAAACATGTATAGCATCCATCTGAGAGCATGTCAGCGCGTACAGCTCTTGCCTGCCCTGATTGGAAATGCATATGCTTGCCTTCATTGTGCATCACAGGGCGCCCAGTACAAAAACCATTACAGACTTGGAGTACAATACGTTTCACAGAGCTTACAGGACAACAAGCGCCATAGAGATCTCGGTAGCACAAGCACACCATTGCTGTCATTTCAATACGGGGCTGTTCATGCAGGGTGGCCGCCAAGTGGTGGATCAGCTTCTCCTGGACATTTACAGCAGCATCAACGAGCCTGACGGCATCTATGCAGTCACCATGGGCCACAGCCTGAACTCTCAGCTGAAGCTGTATGAGCACGAAGGCAGCTGGGACAAAGCCATGACTGGCTATGACCTCCTGTGTCGCCACACAGCACCTTCAGACAATGCCCTAGCCTCTTCGTCTGCTAAACAGGCCCTGCATCACCACACAGCAAATGCCTCAACATCTGCAACTCAAAAAGAGTCTGCAGGCAGCTCTTCAGCGTATGCACAGCAAGGCCTGTTGACTTCTCTGCAGCAGCTGGGCTGCCGCCACCTGATTGAGGCATACTGGAAGGCTCAGCCAAGGCGCACGTCTGCAGGTCAGGCTTCACCCTGTTCAATACCAGACTCATGCCTGTACTTGATGCAATGATGTTTCATTGGAGACAGTAGTGGCCTGAGTGCTCCAGTACGTATTTAGCTGGACCTGCTGAGCCTGTCTTGCATGCGTTTGGAATGAGCGAATGAACGAGTAGTAGCCTGATGCTAGTGCACGTGCTCCTGATGCTCTGCAGCATCAGCTTCATCCCTGTCCTTTTGATGCTGAGATCATTGATGCTGAAAGAGATGTCGTCTAGGAGAGCTTGTAGTGCTGAGTACATGGCAGTCTCATACCATCATGGTGAATGTGTGGTGCTTGATGTGCAGGGGACAGTAGATCTTCAGAGATGCGGTGCGAGAATGCGTGGCGCATGGGTCAATGGAACTCCCCGTTTGACCAGGCTGAAGTCACACCTGGTCAGCCTGTTGGCACCAATCAAGCTATACAGGGATGCCTTAAGGTGCGCAGACTAATACTAGAACCTGTCCCAACAGAAGAGTCCTGCATGTACAGACTCACATTGAGAAAGTGATGGTGTATTTTGCTTAGCATGCCATCTTGTCCTGAATATGTTGCTGCTGTTTTGCATTGTAGAGGAGCAACGGGCAGGGTCATTTTGCAACAGAGCAAGGGGGCAACAAGGTGCATCTAATGTGGATCATGACGCACAACTCAACACATTGTCAGCTCTAACAATACAACTTTCATTGGCTGCCTTGAAACGTAGGCTCTTTCAGATGGTGACAGGAGGCGATGCAGGAGCCTGCTGCTCGAAGCCCGCGAGAGGATTGTCAGGTCCCTGGCCAGTGTGAGCACAGAGAGTGTGTCCAGCGCCAATCCCTGCCATCCTGCAGCATCACACAGCTTGAATTCAGTGACCTGTTATCATGGTTTCCTCAATGGCTATTGCATTGAGCTGCAGGCTCTTCAGCTGGTGACAGGAGACGGTGCAGGAGCCTGCTGCTTGAAACCCGTCAGATTATCGTCAGGTGCCTGGCCAGTGTCAGCACAGAGAGCATGTACAGGCTCACAGCACCACAGAGCTCAGATGCTGTGAAGCCTCAACATGAATTGCTCAATGTCTTTTGTGTTGAGTCGCAGGCTCTCTCAGATGGTGACAGGAGGCGCTGCAGGAGCCTGCTGCTTGAAGCCCGCCAGGTCATTGTCAGGTCACTAGCCAATGTGAGCACAGAAAGTGTGTCCAGCGTGAACCCTGCCATCCTGCGCCTCCAGCAGCTGCAGTGCTTGCAAGAAGCCTGGGCCCTCAGATGGCCAACTCTCTCTCTGTCTAGGCCAAGTTCCCCAGGGGTAAGCTTTGTGATGTCGCTGAGATGTCAACAACTGGTGCAAAGCCCCTGTGCTGACTCAACAAGGTGTCAATGTCTCTTGTTTCAGTGCAGTGTCCACTTGGCTGTCCAAACCTTGTCTTGATTAGCAGCATTTGCTGGGGATATGTATGCGCTAGTTTGAGCTTAATGCTATGCTGCTGGACCATGAATGCATGGGTGCATGAAATGGGTTTGCTTGGGATAAATATGCAAACTTTCTTGTTTGCTCTTGCAGGCTGCCATGGCTGATGCATCAAAGCACAAGCTTCAACTGCCAGAAATGCAGGCAGTATGGCAAAGGCGAGAGGCCATCATGGGTATGGCTTCACCAGCAACTGTAGCAAACAGCACCAGCTGTCTTGCTTTCTGTCATCTGCAAGCAAGAGCTGCAGTCGCATGACCTAAACATTGTGTGTTCCAACTTGCTTGACAGCAAACCACGCTGTCCATGCACATTGTCATGCCATTCACCATGCATGGAATCGCGCAAGTGCACTTTTTGCAAACAGGTGTTTTGCATCAGCTCATCTCCTGAATCTGTAGTGAGCTGATATGGCTTGCAGGAGAAGGAGGCAAGTATGAGCTGCGAGAACCTTTGCTTGCCTTAAGAAGGGCTATCTGTGAGGCACTGAAGCAGCCAGATGCAGCCTGGCAGACCCTTCTGGAAGCAGCAGTGGCTGCTCGCCAGAGTGGGCAGCTGACTCATGCCATGGCAGCAGCTCATGAGCTCAGCTCAATGCACCCTGGCCTCAGAGCTGCATCGGGTCAGGATCTGAGCTTATTATTGCCACATATACATCCAACATATCGGCAGCTGCATCGCCTGCTGGTGTAACATCACAGCTCCCTGATGCCCCGATCGAACAAGGAGTCTTGTCTGAAGGCTGTGGCTGTGATATGCTTTGCCTGATTGGTACCTGACAGGGCGAATTGCCATTGTGACATTGATGAGCAGAGCTCATATACCCTGGCCTCAGAACTTCAGCAGGTCAGGGCCTCACAACTCGGTGAGCACCACAAGCACACTGGCTTGCCACCCTGCGGCGCTGTTCATTGGTAAAAAGCAGCGCTTTTGACTGAATCTGCATGCATGCTGAGGTCATGTCCATGAAGGTCATGACTCTGACATGCAATTCCTGCACCATGTCCAAACGAGACAGTGCTGTGCAGGCAAACCTGCCAAAGACCAAAATGCTTGGAGACAAATGATTGCTCCTGTACATACCTAACTGGGCCCTCTAAGCCTGCCTAGCATGCAACTTTGATGAAAGACAAAATGTATGTGCAGGCAGCATAGATGCTGGCTTTGCTTGGAGTGTCGAGGAGGCCAAGTTGCTGTGGGCTCAAGGTCAACAGGCTGTGGCAGTCAGAATGGGCAAATCTCTGATGGACGCAGCCAAGGGGAGTCACAACAGCGACGTGGTAGCATATGCCCGCTTGCTCAGCTTGACAGGCAAATGGCTAGCTGAGACAAGGTGCAGCTTACTATGCTCTTCTGATGCATTCATCGTGAAAGAAGCGAATTGGCTGTCTCTGGCAATACTTCAGCGAGTTTGACGTGTATCAAGGGGCATGCAATATTGTGCTGTTGTGCTTTGGCCTGTTTGTTGACTAAGAACGCACGGATTCCAACAAAGGCACCACTCAAATTCTGTGCGTGGGTAACGTCATGACACTCGTCAGTTGATGCAGGTTTGAGAGCTCCTCCACCATCCTGGCCAAAATGAATGAAGCTGTTGATGCGCTGGTCACAAGTGGCAAAGATACTGGTCAGGTGGCTTGCCGAGTTATGCATCGCCTAGCGCACCATGCTGACACCCTGTATGCTGGCATTCAAGCCCAGAAGCAGTCTGCTGAGTGGACAACAGCCCAGGCTGTCATCAAGCAGAAGCGTCAGCAAGTAAGCCATGCAGCTCAAGCAGCTCCTGTTGGACCCTGTTTCCATATTAGAAATCAATGCACAAACCGTGCTCAGATGGTGGATGATCTTGCATGGGTTGTTCAAGGACATTTGCTGGAGGGCAATGGTGATAGTAGATACTGGCGGGGACCCATGCAGCACATGCAAGCGCAGTTGGTGTGAAGTCAGTATGGCATGTGTGGAAGTTGCATGCATTTGCCACATGACCTGTCTGCTGTGAAGGTGCTGCTGCAGAGAGCAAGTGTGCACATGCTAAGCTGGAGGTCAATCTGCTGCATGTTGTCATGCGCAAATTCATTTCACAATGTTACGCCAAAACAAAGCAATCAAAGCAGAGGTTGACTGCAGGTCAATCTGCTTCATCAGCAGCTCAACCTACGCAAGCAGCGTGGCGAGGTGAAGACGAACGCTGCAGGTGAGGTGACAGACAGGGAAAGCAGGCTCCTGATCCATCAGATCAATGGCATGATGCGCCCTATCCAGTTTGATGAGGAAGAATCGGCCTCTCTGCAAGACAGCGAAGCCAGATACCTACTGCTGGCCCTAACAAACTACCATAGGTATCCCAGCAACCTCACAGCAGGCACTGCATGGCCTGCACCCCTGCAAGCAGTTTTGTTCCCTGTGCTTGAATGTATTTAGCCAGCAGGTGCAGATCATCACCTTGCCCTGATATTGCCTAGTCTGATAGACCCTGGAGCATTCTATTTTGCAATGCTGTGGTTGTCAAATGGCGTCTCTCTCGCCATCTTCCACCTTTAATTCTTTTGACCTTTCATGGCGTGGTCATATTTTGAAAGTCGTTTGCTTGCACAGGTGTCTGCTGGCTGGGGACAAGTATGACCTGCAGGTTGTGTACCGCCTATTTCAGCTGTGGTTCAGCCTAGGACATGACCAGAGCGTGAATGCACAGCTGGATGCTAGCTTCATGGAGATACCCTCCTGCAAGCTGCTGTCATTGGTCTACCAAATTGCCTCCAGGATGAGTGCAGCCAAGACAGGGCCATACTATGAAAGCGGGTTTCAGGCAAGCATTCTTGATTGAGCTGTTGGTCAGCCCAAATAGCTTTGCAGGGCTGCAGTTTCTCAGTCAATCATTGTCTTGTCATATGAGTATGAGAATCATGGCATGACTGGGTGAACTCAACTGAATCCTGAAAAGGCAACTTCTGTACAATGTGCCTGCATTGCTGCTTGTCTTGGGGCAGCAGTACACACTCATCTGGTGACAGTTTCTGCCATTCTTATCATAAGTTTTCGCTGCCACTTGACCCTACATTTGACAAATCTATGGCCTGCAGACAACCTTGCTGAGACTGCTTGAGAGGCTGGCAGTAGACCACCCACATCACACTCTGCCATGTGTTTGCTCTGAAGAATGGCAACAGGGGCAGGGAGTTGCTTTTGCTAGACCATGTACTGAAGACTGACAACTGATTGACCTGCAGAGTACCCTGCTGAAGCTGCTGGAGAGGCTGGCAGTAGATCACCCGCATCACACACTGTACCAGCTGTTTGCCCTGAAGAATGGCAACAGAGGCAGGGACGGCAAGCCAGTGCAGGCAGGAGATGTTGTGGGCGGGATGAGTGTGACTGTGGATCATGACAAGGTGGCAGCTGCCCATGACCTGCTTCAAGCAGTTGCTGGCCATGCATCCAGGTGTGCTGAAGGCATGCTGTTGATCAGCATCTTGTTTGTAGATTGTCAGCTGCAGCAGTGCCGTTTGCGCATCACAACCCTACATGAGTATGATGGCGAGTCATTACAAGGTGGCAGCTGCCTATCACCTGTTGCAAGCAGTTGCTGTCCATGCATCCAGGTGAGCCGCAGGCATGCAGGCTCAATGCAAGTTGTCTGTACCCTGCAAAATGCTGTAGTGCCTTTTGCGCATCCCAGTCCTCAATGACTGTGGGTCATGACAAGGTGGCAGCTGCACATGATCTGCTGCCAGAAGTTAATGGCCATGCATCCAGGTGAGCTGCAGACAGCCAGCTGTGTGTAACCTGTGGACTGCAGAAGTGCTTCTTTCGCATCACAACTTGACTGTGACTGTGGATCATGACAAGGTGGCAGTTGCCCATGATCTCCTGCCAGAAGTTGGTGGCCATGCCTCAGGTGGAGCTGCAGACAGCAAGCTGTGTGTAACCTGTAGTCTGCAGCAGTGCCTTCTGCACATCACAACTTGCAGGGTGGCAGCATGAACCTAGGCAAGCTGAAAGCAGGCAGGCAGATGACAAATGGTTTGGAGTCCACAATCTGCAGCAGTGCCAGTTGCGCATGACATGTAGAAATGAGTATTGCCCTAGAGGCTTTGCATGGCCTTGCCTGTGATCAAGCCGCAGTATAGCTGTGATGCCTGACAGACTGGCCTTGCAAGTTCAATGCTGCATCTACACTGTTTGTCTGCCTCTGTGCCGCATCTCACATGCAAGTAAGGTGGCGTTCAAGCCATGATCTGCAACATGCAGGATACCATCAATGTAAACAAGATTGGAGGCACAAGCTGGCGTCTCTGAGCAAAACGCTCATTTTGCTGTTGTGAGAATGCAGGAAGCAAGTTGTGGAGCAAGTGAACCAGGTCATTGAAGCCTACATTACCTTGGCAGCCCTCCCAGCATCGTCTGATGTAGGTTTTCACCTGACATGCATGCAACTATGATGACATGAAATTAGCACCGTGCTGAAGGCATGATCAACATTAGCCATGCCAGGTTGCATGTCAATGCTCAGGGTCTTTAAGCTCTGCAGCACTTTTGTGAGCACAACATTTGGATGCGCAACACACTCAGCTGTGCACAGCTGTGCCCATCGAGATGCATGCTGCTTTGATAGTATTGAAAGCAATTAGACCCTGGCTTCTGGTGCTATTGAAGCAGCATACAACCCCTTGACGGCTATGCATGACCTCATCCTCAGTGCAATGCTGGTAATCTGCAAGGGTCACAGCACAGAGCAGGTTGGACACGACCATCATCATTTTGTTCACTGAAGAAATACCATAAAAGCAGATCAAACGCCAGGATTTGTGTGCTTTGAACTGCTCTACACCTGCATATTGCAGTGCGCCCCCATGACCTTCCCAAGCAGTCTGCGCCGCCGTAACAAGGACCTGCATCTGGTTCCTGTGGTGAGTGCGCCTGTGGAGGTGGACCCCTCCTGCCGCTATGACAACCTACCCTTCTTCACCCACTTTGGCGACAGCATCAGCTTTGTGGGAGGCATCAACAAGCCCAAGCTGATACAGTGCTTTGACAGCACTGGCCGCTGCCACCGCCAGCTGGTAAGACACACAGATGATTGGAGAAGTCACTGCTGGTGTTGGTGCAGATGCAAAGTGCGTGTCCCAAGGCTGTATGCAAGACCTTTGTGCCAAGCCTTTTTGCAAAATCTGCATTTACAGCCTGTGCACAAAGCCTGTGTGCAAAGCCTGAAGCTTCAAGTTCAGACAGATTATGCATGTTACACGCAGTATGCAGGGCTTGGAGCTGAGACAACCCCGTGATTTTAGCAAATTGGTGCATGCTATTGCTATCCTGAGTATGTACTCTGACTTCGGGTGCAAAGCGGAGTGCAAAGCTGCGCTGCTTGTTGCAGGTCAAGTCTGGCAATGATGACATGCGCCAGGATGCAGTCATGCAGCAGTTCTTTGCCCTGATCAACAATGTGCTGCAAGAGAGCCCAGATACACAGAAGCGCAAGCTCAGGATTGTCACCTATAAGGTCTGCTGACTGCTTGCCACCCCACTCTTGCAAAGATCTTTTGACAGACTGCACATCACCCAGAGAGGCACAATGGCTGAGACAAACAAGACAAACTTGACAAGACCAATCTGTTCAGGCAATGTGACAGCATGCTGTTGGAGACATGCACTTGCACCAGTCATGCAAGGATCTGAACGTCAGTTCTCCTTCATGCGTCTGCGCCTGTCAGCTGTGTCCTTTGACAGCAAACATGTCAGAATCAGAAACCAGCTCATGCTGCTGCAAAGCAACAAGATTTCCCCTCTTGTGGTGCAGGTGGTCCCCTTCTCTCCTGCTTCAGGCCTACTGGAATGAGTTGAGGACACCATTGTGCATGAGTACCTGACAAGCAAGAACATCAGCAAAACAAATACCTTTCTGCTGTGATGCAGGTGGTGCCATTTTCTCCTGCATCAGGGCTGTTGGAGTGGGTTGAGGACACCATTCCAGTGCATGAATTCCTGACAGGCAAGGACAAGGCCAGCGGGGCCCATAAGCGCTACAGCAGGCCAGGCCACCTGTCCTTTGCGCAGTGCATGCAGACCATGCACAAAGCCAAGCGCAGCCAGCTACGCCACACCTTTGACCATGTAAGCCTTGTAGTGCAGCCACATCTTGCGGCCCCATCATCATTGCAACTCAATCATCTGCTGTGTTTCTGTTAACTTCCTGCTGTGCCTCTGCTGTGTGGACAACTTGCATGAGACAGGCTTGATTTGTCATAATCAAGGTTGTTCAGCTAGACATGGCATCACTGACTCGTGATCAACACAGGTCCATTTTTCTGGCTGCACGAGCTGCGATACACATGCTTTGCCTGCCGTAGCTACAGGCATTGAGCTCAACATTGCATTGCTGAGCTAAACATTGCAGTGCTGACACCTGCTTGACCTTGCTGTGCTTGCTGTCTGTAGGTGACAGCACACTTCCCTCCAGTGCTGCATCACTTCTTCCTGGAAACCTTCAGGTCACCAGCCCACTGGTTTGAGCGCAGGCTGCAATACACGCGCAGTGTAGCAGTCAATTCCATGGCAGGTGTGGCTTGCATTTGCTATTTGTGCAATGCAGTGCACATGTTCAGGTTTCTGTAGATGCTGATGCAGTTTATGATTGTTGCATAGTATGCTATGAACAGAACCTGCCCAAGATGCCGATCCTGTGACATCATTGTGCTGGGCTGCTTTATTCTGAACGTGTCAGGTTTTCTGGCTGAGATGGTGGCTTGTATGCTTGACGTCTGTGCTTTGCTGAAGTGTGTGCCACCACTGGATGGGTGCAGTCGTGTTGTCTGGGATGCAAGCAGATCACGGGATGCCCACTGGATGCAGGCTACATTATTGGATTGGGCGACAGGCATAGCCACAACATACTGCTGGACCGCAAGACCGCTGAGGTGGTGCACATTGACCTGGGGGTTGCCTTTGAGCAGGGGCGCTTCTTGAACAGCCCTGAGCTGGTGCCCTTCCGCCTCACCAGCAACATTGTGGACGGCATGGGCGCAACAGGTCTGACATCAAAAGACCTGGCTGCAACTTGACCTGCCTGACACAAGCTGTCATTGCACTGTTGCTGACTGATGCCACCTGACTGCAACAGACAGCTTGAACCTCAATTTGTGAGCTGCTTGCTGGTGTGCACTGTGCCTGTGACATGTCAGTGACAGCGTTGTCTTTCCGTGTCAACGGTGAGACTGCCAAACTTGACAACCTGCTGGTATGAGAGTATTTCAACCTCTTGTCAGTGCCCATGTTGATCTGAGATCAGTCCTGCGTTGCACCCAGACACAGCAAATTTGCTCTGCTGCTGCATATCCTGCGTGCTAGTGAGGCAGCATGCAGCATTTGATGTCCAAAGCCTGTTTTGCCTGTTGATGTAGCTTTTTGTGTGCAGGCGTCGAGGGTGTGATGCGTATATGCTGTGAGAAGACACTAGGGGTGCTGCGCCAGAACAAGGAGTCTCTGCTGACAATTATCGAGGTGCGAGATCATGCCTCAGCCACGAAGCGCACAGCTTGTGCTTTCACACCCTGATGATGGCATCTGCTGGCATTTTGTGCTATTCGCAGCATTCAGAACTGTACAGGGTGTCCTGCATACCATGCCAGTACATCACAATTGTAACAACTGTGTAGGAAAGGCTGCCTTGATGAGCTGATCAAAGCAGTCTACCCTGTTTCTGGCAGGTCTTCATTCATGACCCATTGTACAAATGGGCTCTGACGCCACTGGGAGCTCAGCAGCGTCAGAAGGACTACATTGGCGACAGCAGTCCTGAAGCTGCAGGTGCACAGCCATCTGCTGCTGGCCTGGCTGTTGACGCAGTCAGCAGCACAGACAACACTTTGGCAAATGCAGACGCTGAAAGAGCCTTGCTCAGGCTCAAGCAGAAGCTGGCTGGTCTAGAAGGAGGTACATCAAGGGCTTCTGCCTTCTAGTGCTTTGCACTGTGATGCACAGTGTGATGCGGTCATGTCACCATGACCGTCGTTTGACATCTGTATGCTTGCTAAGGAATTCCTCATTCTTTAGGGGCCTCTGACTTGTAGTGCTTGATCTGTAATGCACTTACATTGTGATCATCATTCAATATTTGTACGCTCGCTAATCAGATTCCATGAACCTGCTAGGTGCACTTAGAAGCATGTACAGCTTGTACACAATTCACACTTACATAAGGTGAAGTTGAAAGTGAGAACTATGGGCCAGGCTTCAGGCTGATGTGGTTGTGCAGGTCAAGGAGAGTCAAGGGGTGTGAAGGGTCAGGTTCAGCAGCTGCTTCAAGACGCGCAAAATCCTGATAAGCTCTGCAAAATGTATGTTGGCTGGTCAGCATGGCTGTGAGAAGCATTTGGGATAGCATGTCATTGCAGCAATTATCGCAGCCACTGCCACACACGAAATGGGACTTGACCCTGGATAAACGAATCAAATGGCTGGTTATGTGAATGTCGCAGACCTATAGACTGAAGACAAATTATATAGCCGTCACAAGCATAATTGCATTTACCTACATATTGTGCCAGGACGCTTGATTTCATCTTGACAGTCGCAACCACTACATGCTCCGTCAGGTATGCAGCTCTTCTGTCAAGCCCTATGCTATTGCTTTAATGACATACGAGTTTGGTATATCATTGTTGTGAAGTCTGCTGCCATGGCATCAAACTGAAGAAGCAATTCAACTGCAAGACTGATTCAAGCCTAGACGCATCTGCTGCTCTGGATGGTAAGCAAACTTGAGATTGCAAGCCAATACGAAGACGGTCATGCCAATCCTGAGTCGTATGTCATATGGTCAAGCGCATGCCAATGTTCAAATGTGTGAGGTGAACGTCAAAGTCTTGGCTGTACGTTGTCATTCTGTGAACTCTGATAGAGTAGTGACAGTTGGATTCCCAAGCAGACTGCTCATAAGTCAGCTGACTGCATTCGTTTGCTCATCATTGCAATTTGCATGCGCAAAGCTTGAAGCAGCTTGGATTGCTTCTCTGCATTTTGCCAGTCTGTCGACCAGCAATTCCACTTGTGACTGTGACGCGGTCAGAGTTTTCATAACAGCCGGTATGTTGTCCAAGATCTGCTGCCTCCTGCAGCATTGACCGTTGAGAATCAAGCATAGACTGACATTTGTAATGAAGACTGTGCGTTGACATTGATGTCTGACCTCCTAGACTCTTCAAGCACCTCTGTGGCAAGCTTATCTATGTCCTCTATTCTTTTATTTACAAAATCCTGCAGCACTTGTCAGTGGCAGATGGGTATGTTATGGACATGATTCAATGGCACAGCAAGCTGTTTGGCTGCGGCATAGACATGAACTCACCTGCTGCTGTACCACAGTGTTACCCTGATTCCTGTTCCATGCCTGCAAGGTGCATTATATTGTTTCATTATGCCAAAACTGTCACAGGCAGGCTGACCTGCACTCTACACACCTTGTATACATTCAGCATTCCAAGAATCCATTGAGGATCCATCTGCAACTGCTCTGCAAGCAGCAATGTGACCTGCATGGCTCATGATGTATGCATGACAGTGTGCAAGCAGATGCTGCAGCATAGCTAGATGGTGGGGACGAACCTTGCGAATATGTTGCCAGGTCACGCCAGACCTGGTCCTCTCCAACCTTATTGCGCGCCGCTTGTTGCAGCTGCGGCATGTGCTCAAGCTTTGACAACAGTGAATTTTGAGTCGCTGAAGGGCTCTCTGTAGCAGTGTCCACGGTCACAATCTCGGCATCCGAGGAAGCCTGACGCGAAAAGGCTCAGAACTGAGCATGCAGTGGTGTAGCCAACCAATCGCAGGACTCTGCCGCAAACGAGACGCCGCACCTCGACGGTGGCTGTATTACCCATAGTCGCGGATCAGCTTGCACCCGTACGCTGCAAACACTCAGCAGCATAAAGGACTTCTCGCCGGCAGCCTCTTCCTTAACACATACTTTGGCAGCATATGACGCGCTTTTCCTGTCAAGCAGCGTCAGCGCTTTCACTGCGTGATCGGCAATGTCTGTGGCGCGATCGTGCAGAGCATGAGTCATATATTGCTAACATGAGTCATAATTCAGTCATCGTCTAGGTCAAGTTGCTCTCAAAAAAGTCGCGCGATGTTATGTGAGGAACTTGCTCAGCGTCTGTCCGCTCTGTTTCTTTGCTGACCTACGCTCTGCCGCACTGCCACGTTGCTTAACCTGACTCAGGGAGCCGTATCGCGTTTCATCAGTGAATACAAAGACTCACATTTTAAGCAGAGCTCTGTATCGGGCTTTGCCACCTTGAGTTCGTCCGGATTACCACTCCTCTCGCCGGAGAAAGCTGTGCGACAAGATGATTGGCTCAAGACTATGGCTGTGGCGGTAGCTTTGCAGGTTTTGTAGCGTGCGTCATTGCTGATGCGCACCGTGATCAATACCTCTCGACAGTCTGTTAGGGCAGCAGCAACAGGACGCAGCTCATCCAGGGCTGGACACAGGCTTGTACTACCCCTTGTGATCGCGATCCTCCTCGTTGGGTTGTATGTCACGGGGTTCAGACTCCCGCAGCGTTTAGCCTACTTTCGCAGTCAGGGCCGCCCCAGCGACCAGAAGCTAAGTCAGTTCAGTCAGTCAGTGTCAAAAGAGTCCCAGGATTGCAAAGCGCATCCTAGATCTGCGTTCTGCAAGTTGGCCAGGAAGCAAAGCCGAGCTAACAGACAGAGACCCCGTGACTGGAGTCCAAAGCCAGGTTGGCCAGAGAGTTTGGTAGTCACCAACTCATTGCGACATACTTCAGAGCGTGCCCTGACAGCCTTGGAGAAAGCTCAATCTTCATCATTGAGCTCAAGTCAGTCTTTGCAGAGCGTGCTGCAGTCCTTGTGGCTCACTCAAAGCAACCTGAACCTTCCCATCACACAGCAGAGCTCCTTACCACAGTGTTCTGCACTGTACAATCAGCCCTGTATTGCTCTCATTGGTGAGTTGTGCAAGCATAAGCGAGTTCTCATAGTGTGTTCTCATAGCGTTGTGTTGAAGTCACAGTGTTTTGCAGATAACACCAATGTGTCCAGCTGGCTACAACCAGAACTGCAAGGGTGCTCAATAGCCAAGCACGTGACAGCTCTCACCACAGTAACATGCGCTGAAAGTGCTGATGTGTGGATTGCTGACACAATGTCAGGAACAACAATAGCAGCAATGGCAAATGACAAGCAGTGCAGCACACAGCAGGTAAGCCAAGGATTCATGCAAGCAAATAGCTAGTCCCATGATAAGTATACATTGACACAGCAGCGTCCCTTATGCACTGCTTTGACTGCAAAAGGGGCAACATTTGTAATGCAATCAAGTAGTTGCACAGACAAATGCTAAGTATGACGCTGCACTGCAGATTTTGGCTAGGACAAAAGCCATCTGGTACATGGGTGGACAGCAGAAGGATGCTGTGCAGCTGCATAACCAGGATGCAAATGTCGCAAGCATTGCAGCTGTACATGTGCCAGACAGCGCATGGCAGCCGCAGTACAATGCAAGGCCATCAGCACGTGCCTCAGGAAACGTCATGCAGCCATCTTTAACATGGACAGGTAATGTTCTGCAGCCCTGAATTTCCCTTGCCATCATTTGCAAGTCCTTACGAGCACACATGCACGATCTTGGATGTCCGCAATCGTGCGCTATTGACATTTGTTTGATGGACAATTGTTGAATGCAGCCTTGATGACTGTGCTGGAGTGTACTCGGCCAAATGCAGCAATTCACGTCTACACACAGCCCCCAGCAATCCAGGGATCTGCAATGCATGATGTAGCAGCAGAGTCAGACTTGGTTGCCAGGCTGCACGCCTCAGGCTTGATTGTTCTACATGAACGTTGCTCAAGCAATACCCCATGTGTTGCAATGCCTGGCATGATCAGTCAGCTGCCGGAGGAAGGCTTACTGGCAGCACCAGGCATCAAGCTGTATGTGCACCGAAAGAAGTGGAAAGAGCCCAGCATGCGCATATATGAGGACAATGCTGACGAAGATGGTGCAGAGGACTCCGTATAGCTTCAGCTGTACACCAGTTCCAATCTCAGGCAATACTGCCCAACAGCCCACAGACTGTGCGCTACTCGCAGTCATGTAGTCATACTATTAGTGTGTAGTTGTACAAGATGTAGCCGTTTTGACCCTCCCATGTAATTGGCCCTTTCTTTCTTTCATTGCTTGCAAAAAGTAGAAGTAGCTTGCCCAGACAGCGATTAGTTGTTCTTCATTTCATTCATTGTTGGATTGGCTCCCCACGTTTCTCTCTTTGTTTCCCCCGTGATATGCTGTGTCATTTTGGAATGCAAAGTTAGCAAGAGGTGAGCAGCACAGAAACGCTAGCACTGCAACAGGCCCATCCAAAAGGAATAATGCTCGTTTATAGCACCAAACGGTCCATTCGATTCAATAAGACGTGATGATCAAATCATAGGTGTCATGTTTGAAGCAGCAAGCAGCAATTTGACCACTCGTAAACAGGACTGCAATTGGCACGTTGGGCAAGCTAGCTAAACAAGTCTGCAAAGGGATCCTTACGACCAGCTTGTTGCTCTACGGCTGCATTACCCCTAGGTGCCATTGGTGCAGGGCCTCCTGCAGCAGGAGCAGCTTTTGGTTGCTGCTGGCTAGGTGCTGGCACCTGTGCTACTGCTGCAGGCGCTTCTCCTATCTGACCGCCATATACGAGAGGCTGATTTTGCTGTGACGTTTCTAGACCAAATGGTGAGCTTTGCGATGGTGGCGCCTGTGCTGGCAGTGAGTCAGTACCCATCAAATCGCCTAGCTCCATCAAATTTGGAGTTTGGGCAGCAGGTGGTGGTGCAGCAGCTGGAACAGAGACACCCTGGAGCGCTGTGAAGGGATCTGAATCAGGCACAAACAAGTTTTTGACTTCCAAAACAGCAAGCAATAGAAAGAACCTACCTGACATTGCAGAGTGGCAAGATGTGGCAACCATCTCTTCTTGAACAAATGGGTTGACATGCCTCCATGAATGATCTATCAAGCAGTCACTGAACAGGTGACAGAACAGGTGCAAAACATAGCTCAGAAAGTATGCTCTTCAGCAATCACTGATAAAGGGAGCAGTATGCCTCAGGATACACAGCTTGAGGTTTCAACAGAAGGAATTTTGAGACTGCTGGCCCTGCAAGTCAAAAGCACAACATAAACATGCAAGTATGCAACATATCTACAACAAGAGTACCTGACAAGGCTGTTGGAGCAGCAGCCGCAGCTGTCTTAGGCGAAGCCAAGTCTAGCAGCAACTCAGCTGCAGCAGGCTTGGCAGCATGCCTCAGGACACACTAGCTGCTTAAAGGAATGTAGAAGATCACGGGGCATGACTAAGAACCAAGAAAGTCAATGCTTTTGAGGAGTCACCTGACAAGGCTGTGGGAGCAGCAGCAGCTGTCTTTGGTGAATCCAAGTCCAACAGCAAGTCTGCTGCAGCAGGCTGGGCAGCAGCAGGGGCTGTCTGAGCTGGGGACGAAGGCTGGGCAGCAGCAGGAGCATGGTGTGCAACCGCCCTTCGCTGTCTGGCAGGCCTGCTGCTGCTGCTGTCACCAAAGAGTGAGGCAGCCAGCAGCTCCTTCTGTGTGGGGACATGAGGCTCAGGAGCTGTTGCAGCTGCTGCAGGCCTGTGGTGGTCTGCTGCTGCTGTGGCAGGCGCAGCTGCTGCGTGGGGCGCTGCACAACAGAGTAACAGGCTTTCAAGCAGCTACACATGGATGGTGTGCCTGTGTCAGGCTGAGCAGCAAGGAGACCTTCTCAGTATACATCACTTGCATCATGGGGTACAGATCAGGGCCTGTGAACCAATTGCTGATGGAGGGTCAAGCAATTGTGGCTGCTACTGCAGATCTGTATCAAGATCACTGCTGCATGCATGGTGTGCAAGGCACAACGCTTGCATGATGAATTGTTATGCCGGTCTACAGACTATTGCTTGCAACCTGTGCAGCCAGTTGCACTGTTGATGTTGTTTCAATAAAACGCGCTACTGCTTGCAGCCTGTGCAGCCAGTTGCACTATTGAACCCAATGCATGTCCACAAGCAACCACGGTAGCGTCAAGCATGAGCGCATCTTATGGAACAGGTCTCATGCTTTCGAGCCTATCTCTAGGGACAACAGTAACACCAACCACAGCAGCAGCAGCAGCAACAGCAGCCGCCATGAAGCAAGATGAGGCGTACCTGCTGCAGTGGTGCGTGTAGAGGCAGCAGCAGCAGGAGCAGCAGCTGGGGGTGCCTCAAAGTGGGCAGGCCCCCATCGCCTAGCCCCTCCCGCCCCCCTAAGAGTCAGCTGGGGCTCCCCATTGGCAGCTGCTACAGGTGCTGCAGGCTGAGCAGCAGGAGCAGGGCCAGCATCACCGTGTATACCTGCAGAATGTACAACTACGTCACGATGAGTCATGTCCATCTTGCAGGCAACGTCGACAGGACGACGATACTGCCTAATCTGACAGGCTGCATCAAGGTCAAGGACACCGCCCAACATTGAGCTGCAGCAAGACAAGTTGGGGCTCCTGACTGTCAGCTGCCGCTAGTATTGCAGGCTGGGTAGCAGATCAGGACCAGCGTCGCCATGTGTACCTGGATAGTGTACAACTCCAGGTTGAGCAGCAATAAGTCCATCTTGTGATGCAGAGGCATGCATGCTTTCTGCATGCTGATGCTGCAGGCATGAGCATGAGCTGTAGATAAGTAGAAGCAATGCCAGCATCAGTGGATACAGAGCCAAACACTTCATGCAGGACGCAAGGCAAATGGCATGGACGTCAGCCAAGAAGATTCAAGACGGCGATTGCAGTTGCAGTAGCTTTCACATGAAGCTGAGCCACAGTTGCAGCAGTTGCAAGGAGCTTTAACCCAGGTGTAATGGGTGCTGCAAAGACCCAGCTATAGGGTAGGTCATCAAGCCAGACAGCTGCAGTGCATATGAGTGCTCCAATACATGCCATACACATGATAAGCCATATGTACCAAGCCTGTATGCTGCCCAGGTGTCAGCTCAATGCTTGCAGTCCTTCACTCACCTTTGACAGGACTGCCAGATCTGGAGGAGGACTGCTGTGCCGCATGCTGATGAGACCCATCCAGCAGGTTGTGGTGCAGCTGTGATGTGCCTGGAGCTTGCGCCTTCTCATAGGCTGCGAACCTGAAAGCTATTTTCAGATTCACACTAATGAAGTGGCTGGAAATCAATGCTCATGTAACGTTGGGCTGCAAAAGTGAGGGCATTCTATCTTTTGTGAGCACCCATTATATAATTATATAACATATACCCATGTTATTCCATATCATAAATGGGATCATTGCCCATGCACTATTGCTGAGGCCACCAGCAGCAGCACAGCAAACAGCACAGCTGGACCAGAGCACTAAACCACTGTACATGATACTCCATATGAGAACATAAGAGAAGACACATCAGGATTTGCAAATACAGGTTGCTGAGATGCAGTGAGGATAGTGAAATGCCTAAAGCGCGGGCGCCCACATGTAATACACAACACGCAAGCATGTAAGAGTACTAACCACTGAAATGGAAAATATCGTGCTTCATTGGACCAGAGCAATCTCAGCTGCAGTCAAGTCCAGACCCATTTCAGCCTCACCAGCTGAGGCGTGCAGTCCTTTGTTGTTTACCTGAGGGCATGGGGCTGTTCAGGGACTTCATGGTGACGAGAGGTGGGAAGGACCCCCATGGAGGCCCTCTGCTGAGGAGTGATGTAGGGGGCCGCCCCCTGAGCCAGCGCCTGCTGTACAAAGGCATTCAGGAAGGGCAGGCCTGTCTCCATCTGCAGGTCCTCACAAGATGCATCTGCAGGCAGCGCTGCCTGCCGAGCTTGTGCACTGCCACTGCAATTAAGCACACAACAACTTTGCAATGAGGTTTCATGATCAGCTGGCCGGCATGAGCCACAACTGCTGCACCTGCCAGTCTGCCTGCCCTTCACGATTGATCAACTTCAAAAAGGGCAGTCCCACCTCCATCTGCAGGTTCTCACAGGCCGCGTCTGCAGGCAGCGCCACTTGTCAAGCTTGCGCACTGTCACTGCATCAAGACACATGTCCTACTTGCCATGTGCACAGGTGTGTAAACAGTGCCGTCAACCTGTGCAGCTACCCTGTTTTGTAAAGACAATCAATGCGCGCCTGAATAGGGCAGCCAATTTGAGCATTCATCTCAATTTGCCATGACAGTCAGTGTGCACAGGCGTCGTGAACAGAGCAGCTGGCCTGAGCAGGCACTGTGTTCTGTAAAAGCAGTCAGTGGTGGATTGTGGACAAGCAGTCAATCTGCAAAAGCAGCCCATGCACAGGGCAGCTGACCTGAGCAGAGCTTGGATCTCAAGGGCATGCTGCTGCAGGTTGCGGGAAGTGGTGATGCTATCTGGCAAAGACAAGCCAATGTGCACAACTGTAAACAGGGAAGCCAACCTGAGCAGAGCCTCGATGTGAAGGGCAGTCAGTGCGCACAGGTGGATGAACAAGACAGGCAACCTGAGTAGCCCTTGTATCTGATGGGCAATCAATGTGCACAGATTTGTGCACAAAGCAGACGAAGGGTGTATGGACAGAGAAGCTGACCTGAGCAGTGCTTGGATCTCCAGGGCATGCTGCTGCAGATCCAGGTTGCGCGAAGTGGCGGCCTCATGCACCAGCTGCTCTGCCTGAGGGCTCAGCCGGCACTGTGACTGGCTGCACAGCTTGCCAAAGGCGGTGATGAGGTATCCCCGCACTGAATCTGTCACCTTCTGGCTGTCCAGAATGCCTGCTAGCCTGTCAATGACAGAGTCAACTGGCATCTCAGCCAGAGTGCCATATTCCCCTAAGACCCAGCATATGACCTGCATATGGACACACACATCAGGTCAAGTGCAGCAAACACAGCGTCTGACCAGCTGCTCCTGCTCAGCTTTGACCTTGCCAGGCAGGAGCAAACAAGGGAGCATTGCCATGGAGTTATCATGGTCAGTGTAGCAAGGCCTCCAGTTGGAAGTGCAGGATGTTCAACGCTATGTGGTTTCTTCAAACTGAGGTCCTGCCCTGATAGCTTCAGCTGTGTCAGCAGGTTGTGCAGCAAGAGTACAGTAACAAGGTGCATCTGCTAGAGGTTTTTTCGCACAAATCCTACCCTGGTGCTGGAACATGCAACAACTGCAATTGTGATTGCTGGCAACGGCATTTTTATGATCAATCTTTTACTATGAATAGAAAACATGAATCTGTATTGTCAGAGAAATAGCTGCAACCAATGGAAATCGGGATGAGCCGAACCTTGAGCAGGACTGGAGACAGTTTGGGCTTGTCCAGCAGGTCCAGGTAGCTGCGCACTGCCTGCGCCCGCAGCTCTGTGTCAGCCTGCTCATCTTCTTCACCTGCCCCCTCAGCAATGAGGCGCATGAGGCTGTTGGCTAGCTGGGGTGACACCACATCTCCACCCAGCTCAAACACCTGTACACAAGATGACACATGGTGACAAGTGCTTTACTGATCGGAAACAACAGCAGTGTCTTTACTTAGTGTCTGAGTGACAGCTGCAGTCAAACCAGCTTGAAAGACAGCAGCATTCCCGGGTCCAAAGTGATGGAAGAATTTTATTGGCAGGAACATCAGCACACTTGTTGCACTGGGGGCATTGCTTTGACACAAGATTCACTGAAGATCATTATTGGTCAAAGCCTGAGCCAATATGCAGGGATAAAGAGCAGGAGTCAATGCAAGGCACAGAGCTCAAAACTCTAGATTTGTTGCAAACCTTCACTTAGGCAGCACAACAGCATAGCACGCTGTCTGTTTTGGACCAATGATGCAGTCTGCTCTGATGCAGCAACTGAGCTTTTCATGTGCAAATGTGGCATTGGAGTAGCATGCACCACACGCAGACCAACAGCAAAGACAACTGCCAGCAGTCACAGGTGCATGATTTGCCTACCTGATTCATTGTGTCCAGGAACCACTGAGTGTCTGGGGCAAAGCGCTCTGCAAGCTCCCCTATCCGCTTCACAACCTCAGTCTTGGTGACCTCATCGTTAGTGGTACGCAAGTAGTCAATCATTTTGTCAACTATGACCTGCAAGCCAACCAGGTCCACGTCTGTCGAGCCTGATAGCTTCCTGGCCAGCCCACTTTGTTGCTGTCAAATGCATCAGACATGGTGAGAAGACATTGCAGCATGCTGTGGTAGCAATCTTGTCCCTGTGTTGTACTTGATATGTGCTAGTGATGATGGACAAAATTGATTTGAGTAAGCATTTGCAATATGCTCATGTGCAGAGTTGTTCATGTCCGCAACAACTGCTGTATGCTACGATGACTAGAAGGGAAAGCAAGACAAGTATGCTGACCTCAACATTGTTGGGCTTTGTCATCTTGTACAGTAGCTCCAGAGTCTTCTTCTTGAGCATGTCATCTGGGTCTTCCAAGCAGTCAATGACAGCCAGCTGGTGCTCAGCAGCATATTTGGGATTGATGCGCACAATGCGGGCCAGGCCATCAATACCCACATACTTCAGGTTGTGGCTGCTGCTCTTCAGAAATGTGGAAATCATCTCCGCAGCTGCAAAGCCATGCTGTGTGTCGATGCGTGCATAAACCTCACCTCTCTTGCACATTGAACAAGCCAAGCAGGTGGTACTGCATGGGGTTTCACAGTACGCACATAGTTCCTCTCTAATGAGCCAAGCAAGTAGTGTAGCATGTGCCCCAACATGCTTGCAGACCCTTCAAATAAGCCAAGCAAGTAGCATTGCATGAGTATGCTCAACACGCATGCACATCACCTTAATCAGCCAAGCGAGTAGCCTTGCATGTCAACGCAGCTGAGACAGATGTTGATTGCTGCACTTTGCCCCTTGATGGGGGTCTACTCCATAAACATGAGCTAAACCTTGCCACAATACAGGCTACATCCAGAGTTGAGGGGTGTGATGATGCCAATGCCAAAGTGCTTGAAATGACATTTGCCACAGTGACCATGGACAGCAAAATGCTTGAGAGCCGTACGCACCTGACTGTAGTAATGTGGGGTTAGGGTAGATGCTTGCAATGGTCCTGACTGCCTCATATACGATGGCATTGCCAATTGTATGCCCTGTGTTGCCTCTACGCATACTGTCAGCCACAACAGAGTACATGTTGTCGCTGGCTTGCTTGTCTGAGGCTCCTAGGTGCCCCAAAACGCGCAAAAGCTTGATCTGTAGCATGATAGGCACCTCGTTCAGATGTATTTCAGCTGCCAAGGCCAAACCAATGCAACACATTTATTGCTGTAACAGGCAGAGTGATCAGGTTGGGACATCAAGTGCGATGGCAGACTATCACTAGCAAAATAGTGTTGATTTGTGCAGGCAGAGGTACCCAGATTGGGATATGAAACATTACCTGAAGAAAAGGAGCTGGGGTACGGTGGTAGTCAAAAGCTTTTGGAAGCCTATGCTCAGCAACCTGCAACAGAACGCTTCCTGATGGTTTGAGCAAGACCTGCTGTAGAAAGAACTTGACTGAAGCATGGCATACTGATAGACATACCTGTTTCAGTATACTGACAAAGCTGGGAATCAGATTCTTGTACGGCTTTGGGTCCCTTTGAATTGCTTCTTGCAGTGCACACAGGGCAGCGCTCATCACAGATGGGTCCTGCAGCAGATTTCAATAGATTACAACCTGCCAATGTTTCTAATGCCTGATTGCTGCACCAGCCTGCTACTTGCTTATGGCAACAACAGACAGCAGCATCTGCTTGTTTGTGTAGCAGCATTCTCTGTTTAGCAGCATTCTCCGTGTAGCAGCATGCACGTGCTTGCCTTGTCACACAGTGCTTGCCGCAAATGCCTGTCCAGATCCACGCCAGAAAGAGGACCTTCACGCTCTGGGTCTAGTTGCAGATATCTATGCAAGGCCATGACAGCCTTCTTGCGCACAAGCTCCTTGTGGTGATTCAGCAGCTCCAGTGTCCTTGGCAATACAGCATTGATCAGATCTGAGCTTATCAGCTTGCATATAGCTGCCAGAGCTGCACACACTGCAGCAGCAAGCACTCGTTGTCATCGACATTGAACATGCATGCAGCATGTGCAGTTGTACCTACAGCAGCGCAAATGATGCTTTGATCAACATGGAAAACATACCTACAAGGTAGTTGTCACTTCTCAGATCTGTACTGAGCGTGTTGACAACAAGGATGATGGTGTCGTCTTTATAATCTAGGAACAGCGTGGAGGCCAGATATGCAACCTGCATAGAGGCAGTGTTGCTGATAACAAGACCAAATTGCGTCAAGGATACGATGCAATGCGCATCGAGTACGTTGCATATTTCACATGGTGAGCAGTGTGCATGACGCCCAAGTGTCAGTCGACGAGCGAATCGCAACCTTCTTTGTGATCAGATTAGTCTCGCTGCAGGCTTGCAGCGCCTTTACGTGCGCCCAACTTGCGTCCTGCCCAAGCATCTCGACGTATATCAGACGTACAAGCAGCTCCTTGAGCCATCGCTTATCCAGCTTAGGATCTTTGAGCCGGGGCTTGAGAATCTCGACTTCCTTGCTGATTAAAGCGTCTTCCTCTGCTTTTGACTTGCACTCCCCGATGGCTCTGATCAGGGAGTCAAACTCGCGACTCCACGTAGGGCCCTTCTTGCCCATCGAGGCTGTAATGCTATTCATGATGGGCGAAAGTTTTGGCAAGTTCAGGCAGTGTCCACACTAGCACGGTTGACTACTTTCAGAGTTGACCTGCAGACCTAACGACAACAGGCTTGAGAATCCCTCAATTGGGTGACAGCGTTGACAGTGACATGCGCCTGTCAGTGATCTTGTATGTTTGCGCAGAGCAGCGCCCTGTGACCGATACCGTTTTCGCATGCAAGTCGTGCCTGTAATTTCCTGCAACAGCTTGCAACAGGGTTTACGCGCAACAACTTATTGGACACCGTTCAGCGTACGGCGCACCGGCGGTACGTGCCTCCTCCAGTGCGCAAGCATGGATCCCAGCATGTTGCACTTGCATTCTGCACTTGCGCTGCTGCGCAGGTCACTGCACGCTCAAGATGTCACATACATTTCTTGCAGGTGCACCATAGGAATGATACACGGTTTTAAACACCATGCGCATGAACTCAGATTTTCCTACTGCAGGTGATCGTTGCCAGAGTCAATTGAGCACACAGCAGCCTGTATACCAAGACAGGCAGAAACTCTTCAACAGAATAGCACCAGTATATGACCAGGTGAAGCAAAGCAACAGCCATACAGGAGCTGTCACTAAAGCATGCAAGAGGCGCTTAGCTTAAGACACGCCTCTGCAGCTGAATGATGTGCTAAGCTTGGGCCAACATCGCATATGGAAGCGTATGGCAGTGAAATGGGCTGAGGCTTCCAAGGGACAGCAAGTCTTGGATGTCTGCTGTGGCAGTGGTGACCTAGCTTTCAGATTAGCAGAAGCAGTTGGCCCATCTGGGCAGGTCAGCAGCAACAAAATGGGTGCATCTCACCTTGCACAATATGCAATCTCGCACAAACTGCTGTTGACTTGGGCAAGGCTGATCTGTCCAAGGCCTGCCACCACTGTCAGCAGGAAAGGTTTCAATGCAGGTGGTTGGACTGGACTTTGCACAAGAAATGCTGGATGACGCTGCAGCAAGGCAATCAGCGCAGTCTCCAAATTTGAAGCAATCAAAGGCCAACATAGAATGGGTACAGGGAGATGCAATGCAACTCCCATTCCCTGATAGCAGCTTTGATGGAGCCACAATGGGCTATGGCCTCAGGAATGTGCCTGATGTGCTGAAGGCATTGCAGGTTGAATTTGTGGCCCTGCCTGTCCAGACTGAGTGCTCAAGCACAGTGCCCTTCGTCGCGCTTGCATTCACTTGCTGCCTGAGTGCTAATTGCTCTGGGCACATGTCATTCAGACCTTTGGTTTCAGGTAGTTGAGACTCCACAGCAAGATGTCACACCATCACATTGTGCTTTGCAGGAGTTGCACAGGGTTCTCAGGCCTGGCAGCAAAGTTGCAATACTAGATTTTAACAACACTGACAACCAACTGGTGGACTGGTTTCAAGGCTTTTCTCTTGATAACATTGTTGTGCCAGCAGCCAGAATGTACAATCTAGCTGAAGAGTACGAGTATCTGAGGCCTTCAATCAAACGTTTTGCCACAGGTACATCGTTTGCAAGCAAATCCAGATAGTCCTCTTTGTTCCATACAAGACTTCTGTCGTGCACAATTTCAAAAGGAAAATGGTGAATGGCAACTGCAGGCAAACAGCAGGAGCAGCTTGCAAGACAGGCTGGATTCACCAAAGCAACTCATTATGAGGTTGGCTTTGGACTCATGGGTACATTGGTTGCTTCCAAGCAATGACAATCAGCTACTATCCTGAAACTAGGGCTGCTGTATGAAATGAGTCTCACTAGTTAAGCAGCACACTGATCAGCAGACTTGTAACAATTGACAAGCTGCACATACTTTTGAAGCGGCGACACACTTAATGTTGACAACAAGGCAACAGGCATACTATAGACGTCAAGTTCTCAATAGTATGGACGTCAAGAAGCAAACACCACCAATTGGACCATGGATGAAGGTCAAGCCCACTCATGTTATGACCAGTCACATACCTTGCCAAATGGCAATGTCATTCAAATCTTGCAAAGGATTGACCCCACCAAAAACAACCATGTCCTGCATCACAGATCGAGGAGTCAAGCTTCACAACCCAAAAATCGTTTGAAGCAGTCTTGCTGCAGTCTTGTACATATGCATGATGCTCTGCATCAGCATTTCTTCATGACAAGAGGGTCTGCTGTGTTGCAATCCATTGCTGCTGGTATATGCACGCTTGCTGTGCCAAGTAAAGCCAAGAGCCACAAACCGGAAACGTAAGAATTGCTGCATCTTGCAGCTGTTTTTTGTTCTGTGGCAACCTTGCACCTTGGGGCAAATCAGCTAAACGGATTTGCGCGTACCTTGCCATGATCCAAGGCAGTGCTTGGCACTCTGACAGCGCCATGCGCAAACCTGGCCTGTGGTATCTGTTGGTCTGGCCTTGACTCTTCTTGATCAGGGCCTTTTGACACCATCTGGACATCAATTCCATCTGCGACGACACGTTGCCACAATTGTCAAGCACCGCTGTCTGGAGGCAAGCAACAGTCATGCATGCATGCATGCAGTAACGCTGAACGTTGGTATGTGGGTGAGGGAAGGCATGCTTCATGACATTGCTGATGAGTCATAGCCTTGTCAAGTTGCATGCATGTATAATGGCACAAGAAAGCACTTGCTATGCAGAACAGGGGAAGTGTTGCAGGGTTCCAGGTTCAGGGGTAGTATCTTAGCCTGTACTTCTTTGCAATGAAGGGTGAAGCAGCTCACCTGGATCTATACTAATAAGATCTCCTTCTACTGCATCCCCACTGAAGCCGCCATACACCAGAACACACATGTGCTCAGCTTCAGGCCCAGTGCTCATTGGTTCATCTGTATCGCTCTGTTGGTTTCCACTGAAGCCTGCCTCTGTAAGCACACCGTATGTGCTGATGAATTGAAAATTAAAATGAAAGTCCTTGTCAGTGGAGAAGGTCCACACAGATAGCAAAGCTCAGATATGACACAATAGATGTGTCACTCTAAGTAGACCTGTGTTGCACACACATCACATGCTTGCTGTCCGTACACATCTTTGACAGACACAGCAAAAGAAAGCTGCTACTTCACTGTCAAAAAGATGCCTGGGCAGACTTGACAGCAGGCTGAGGAACTGTTAGGCAGTCATGGAGTCATAAGCACCTGATGGCAGCGCAACGGCAGTATGTGCACAGCGTGCAAAAGGCGTGGGTTCTCTTAGCTTCCAGGTCAAGCTGCTGCAGTCCAGTATACAGGCATCACACAACACCTGCAACATGAAAGCAGCCCTGCTGAGCTATAACATGAAGACAGTTTCGAGACCAACACTCAAAGATGATGCATGCCTAGCAGGCTCTGCTGTGGTTGCACTGTCCAGCCTTCTGTATCGCAAGTCGGACACAGTGGCACAATGCCACCTGGTCAAATTGCTACCAAGCATGCACGTCTGACGGTCACTCAATATGCTACAACGGCAACCTACTTTGCCATCTGGTCCCCTGCCCCCATATATGAGCATACGCGTGTCATCAACCATGGTGCCTGTATGCATCTCCCGTGGTGCAGGAGGATCTCCTTTGGTGGCTGGCTGAGACCATTGCCTGCTGGTCAAGTCAAAAAGCCACAGGTCTCCAAGAGGGCCCTGAGCGCCGGCACCTCCAAACACCATCTGCAAGCAAACGACAGCTCATGCAGAATACCACACTCCTCTGCTTTAACATCAGACATTTAGGCCACACTAGGATTTGGCAAATGCAAGTGCACGGTGCAGAGAGTGTGTTGGCGATAAAGGTTGCGTGATTTCTGCAAGCAAACTGTACGGGAAATGTCTGACATACGCTCACCAGCGTGTTATTTTGGACTAAGCCTGTGATGTGCGAGTGTCGCGCTGGTGGCCTGACTCCAGAAACCTGCATGCCACTAGCTGCTGACATTGGCTGCCAAGCAGCAACAATAGCATGATGAAATGGAGCATTGACACAGAGGCTTGCCCCACACCTCTAGTGCTACCCACTGCCAGTTTCTGCTGTCCATCATGATCACGTCATTGTAGCAGCTGCCTGTCACTGGATCCTGCAGCATGCCCAGAACTTATAAGACCCCCTGCTGGACCTGCCAAGCTGTCTGCCCATTTGCGTCTTACTGGGAACATACCTGTCCTCCAAATATGAACAGCATGTCCCCGACTGCAGTCATGGTTGCACCGCTTCTTGGCACCAATTTGCCCCTGCAATACCAAGCTAATGTCCATGCACCATGAGGATGATGCATCAAGGTGAGCGACAAGCCAAGAGGACAGCGTCATGGGTTTTGTATCAAAGTGAGGGTGCTTGATTTACCTTTCTGCATTTGCTGTTGGCTGTATCCTGGTCCACTGGTTTGCATGTCTGCCTGCAGATGTTGCTGCCAGTCAATTGCGAGCATGCATCTACATTGGCTGAATGCACTTAGCCAGTCAGAGCTGATCCTGAGAATGTCAGCTGCCATTATAAGCAGCACTTGCAAAAACTGGCAGTAGATGTCTGCATTCCCTTACAAGACTGATATGGCAGCGTTCATTGTTGCATTGTGAAGTCATGATCGTGTCGTCAATACAAAGGGCAGGAGACAAATTTTGAGCTGGCACACCTGTGTTCAACTCCCATAGGTCACTGAACGGGGTTGGAGACCGGTCAGCTCCCCCAAAGCAGATGACTTTGCTGCCTATGCTTGCAATAGCATGACCACCTCGTGCTGCCGGCGCTGAGGCTCCTCGATCCGACTACACAGTATCAAGCTTGTCAGCTAACAGGCATGGACGCAAAGCTGACGTGTACAGAGCGACTCACACCTTCGGCAAGTTCCACACTCCCATTTGAGCTTATGCGCAACTAAGTGCGCCGGTCAGACCACGTCGCCCCCCGGCTATGTGCGCTGCGCTGTCTCTGAACACAACAACATAAGTTGACCAATTCAGGAGCTCGCAAGACTCTGGTTACCAACGCACACCGTCTACGGAGACGGCGTGCGTTCATCCGTGCTGTGCTGCAAGCAGTGCAAATAGTGCGGAAGAGCCACAAGTAGCTGATCGCATTTGCGTCGATCACCAGAATTTGCAAAATCAAGAGTCAGGCACATCCGTCCAAGCAGCCAACGGAGCGTACGGAAGTATAACTTCTAAAGTTGCCAATCACTAAAACCACCGAGAGCAAGCCAGCTTGCACACGGCTGATTTTCTCGGCAAACAGCAGGAGCCATCGAAAAAGAGTTTGCTGTGGGTCCCCTGCCAAGTCCAGCGCAGACCATCGTGGGCAGCGGGGTCCATGACAGAAGACACAGGAGTTGTGCTCCTGTCAAGCAACAAAAAGGAAAGGGAGGCTTATGAGAACTATGCAGGTGGAGAGAATGTCCTGAAGTTCCTTGCATGCCTGTATTGCCATTTCAATTGCACACTTGAATTCCAATTTCACTGCAGACCTCTTTGCCATATTCAAAACAACTGAAAAGCTTGAGAGAGCCTATGTCAGAGATGCTATCAGCTCCAAAGAATATGAACCTGCATGCCAAAAGCTGATTGGACAGTACAAGACACTGTGGGAAACTTTGCGAGACACGGTGAGTAAAATCACCCATGCTGCTGAGGGGCATTGAAAGCTTGAGGAGTGACTGAGCAAAATTACTGCACCAGGTCCCAGATGTTCAGCAATTTCTGTCTCATTACAACATGCAATGCCCGATGGCTGCCAAAAGACTGATACACTCAGGCATGCCAGCAACACTAGAACATGGGAAGCCAAGGTGAGCTTAACACTGTATCATCTGGCTCATGAGCACTCTTGCTGCTGATGGGCATTGTGTTGATTTAGCTTTTCTTGCAGGTACTCACAAAATGCCAACTCTGGTGTGAGCATAGCTAACACTGTACAAGCTTTCATCACGACAATGGACTCTCTCAAGCTGAATATGGCTGCTGTTGATCAGGTAAAGTGGAAAAGGCATTGCCTCAATGTACTCCTGCTCTATCGCTAAGGCTGTCTCAAATTTGGTGCTTTTGCACAGATATATCCATTGATGAGTGACCTGTTGACAAATCTCAACAAGGTAGGCTATCAAAAGACATTGCTTGGTCATGCTGCTTGCATGTCAGCTGTCTTCCTGAAACAAGGTGGCTCGTTGTCTTAGGTTGACGGGTTCCCATCAGACTTCTCTGGCAAGGAGAAGGTGAAATCCTGGATTAGCAAACTGCACAGCATGCCTGCCAGCCAGGAGTTGACAGACAATGAGTCACGGCAACTTCTATTTGATCTGGAATCATCATACAATGAGTTCATGTCAGTCTTGCCGCAGCTGCAGGCCAGCTGACTTACCTGAAGCTGATCTTGGTGCTCTCAATGTGCCGGGGAGGTTGTCTGTACCATACTGTGTATATTGCACTGACGGGCAGTCTCTGGTGTGTATTGAATTAGAAATTCAATGTGTTTTGAGTGTTGCTTGTTTTGTCATACGGTCTGCAGGGATGAGCATGATTATATCATGCTCATTGCTTCAAGTTGTCTCTGTCCTGTCATAGATATACATCTGCTTGAACAACAGTCCAGGTGTAGCAGTGTGAGGAGTTAGAACCTTGACGTCTAGCTAGCAATTCCTTTCATCCCATGCACACGCTTCACCAGCAGGCAACACAGCAAGTCAAAGCTAATTATCCATTTGCTGTCCATTGCTGGCCAGGACAACAAAGAGTCAACTTGTGGACGTTCTTCTGAATAATGCCCTTAGCCATCAGTGTGAAGAGCTGTCATAATGGAGATCATTGGTTGAATGCGTACTTGAAGGTGTCCCTGATCCACGACTGCAACACTGACTATGACTTTGTACGTTGACAGCGCCATTGGGTCCAACGGTCAAAGTTCCACACAGTACACTGAGCTCAACAGGATTTGACGATGATCAAGTCAAAGGTGATCATGATCAGCTTTGAGCAAAGGTCTATTTGTGTGTGCATTGAGTGCCAGGCAGATCGCAATCAGCCACTCACGAACAGCCTCGCAAGATGTGCTCTCACAAGTATCAGATGACCAAAGATGAAAGACATGCATGTTCTGAACACGAAAGCAAAAATCTGTCCATGCAGCTTTTGAATTGCCACACCCATTTTTTTCAAATTATTTGTCAAATCTGCTTGATCTGCAGCATGGCTCATTGCTGCTTGGCGCGAGGCGACGCGCAATGCCAATCGCGAAGCACTTGCGACACACGGCGCTGTCTTGGCTTCCTTAGCAGCGCCGTGCAGCGAGGAACCTCCATTTCGCCGTCACGCTCGTCATCAGCTGTGCCATCAGACACACCCTGCTGGTCTTGCACAGGTTTCCTGCAGCGAACAGGACGTCGTCCTTCATAGACAGCTGTGTCTCGTGATGCTTCGCTGAGCCAAGGCAGTGATTCAGGTCAACAATTGAAGATGCTGGAAGTATCCTGGCAACAAGGCTCAGTGCGGTAGGCATACTGCCATAAGCAGCTCGAGTGTGCTCTCTGGCTGCCTTCAACAAGTTGCACTTGTGCTGCATAGCAGTGCTGTATGAAATTTCATGACACCCATTCCACAATGCTTCTGCACACAGCTCTGACACAGCAGCATGGCTGGAAAGCCCTGTGGCACTTGCCTCTGTAGCTGCAGGTGCCAGTGCGCTAGCTGTGACACAGCTAAGGCTAGAGATGAGCCGTGCAATTGACGGCATATCGCCTGGCCGAGTAGCTGCTTCCTCTCCTGACCCCCATGCTCATAGCAGGTCAAGAAAGCGCAAAGCGGACACGACTTTTGATCATGAAGGCTCAGGTACTGTTGTCTCAGCAATGACGAAGTGGCTCATGCATGCGCTTCACCTGGCTGAACAGTATAGTCAAACAGGCTATGCTGCATGTGTACATTGTGTAAATGGCAAATGCACGCAATGAGCTGCTTGACTGCCAGCGCATCACACCACAGACTTCATTGACTGGGATGACTGAATGCAGCCAGAACTTACAGCTCAGCCGAAGTCCACTGTATGGCACAAGCTTTTTCAGCCAAGCTCGAAACAGCTCAAGAAGGGGAAGGTGCGCGGAGGGGACACCTTGGCAGTGTGGATTGCTCAAGGGTGCTTTCAGAAGCATTTGCATTGCAACAATGTGCCAGCAAACCCGGTGAGTCAATGCAGTCATTGCAGTCGATGTCAGGTTTTGAAGCCCACTCAGTATGCTGTCAATTGGGACATACAAGTCAGGTGTCGTTTGTAAAGCATGCTTCGACTGTGATTGCATTTTTCATCATCATGCTGTGTATTGGATAGAGACCGATTGGGATGTTGCAGGGTTCTGCTTGAGTCACGCGGTGGAAGCAATTACAGCCAGGTGTCAACAGACTCTGCCTGCAAGCAGCAACAAGCCTGCGACTTGGCCATACAGTCAGCCCGCAAAACAGCAGCTTTGTTGCAGCATCACAGCTCAGCTAGAGACTATCCACAGCAGTCCTATTTGGGCACACCAACTCGAGGTTGTGAGCTCGCCTGTGCCATGCTTTCAGCAATACAACAAGACTTCTGCAGCTCCCACAGCAGCAGCAACCAATGTGCAGCCTTCAGACACATGCATTGCGCCTGTCCTAGTCAGCGATAGCAAAGCCTCAGAGCTCTCTGGGCGTACACTATCAGACGTCCCAGCCGAGGAGGGCAAAATAGTAGTTACTACCATTCATGGTACCGGTCCCAAGCAAGCTGCATCAGCAGAAGCTCTGATGCTTCCAGATGCTGGAGCCCTTAAGCATGAATTGCCTGCATGCGCTGATGATTGCTGGCAGCGGTGCTTATCGACAGCTGTGCCCAGTGCATCAGGCAGGCTTGCACCTTGTTATGGCAAAGTCAACTTCGGCTCAGTTCAGTCTGTCAAAGCTGTTGACACATGTGCCTCAGCTAAGCTGCCCAGTAGTGCTGATGTTGCTATGGCAACTGCATATGTTGAAATTGCAACAAAAGCCAAAAAAGAAAGCACGCAAGCAGCTGTTTGCTTGACATCTTGTGGGCCCTGCGGGAGTCATTCTTCGCAGCATTGCTCCAGAAAGTCTCACAGCAGCCAAGCTGCTTCAGCAGATAGCTTGCATACACACTCAAATCGCCAGCCTTTAGAGCAGCCTGACAGCAGCAAGATGCAGCATGCAAGCACAATGGTGGACACAAGCTCATGGGAAGGCCTCCACAAGTAAGTACAATCTTGAAGGATTGCAGTTTCTCCAGTCAACTAAGGTGATAGCGTCTTGCCACAACTGCATCAGCAAGCTCATGGCTTTGCAGCCCGATCTGCCATTGAAGCCTCCTGTGGGTGATTCTGTTGTTTGATGTGAGCAAGTGCTGTAAATCGTCAAACTTTCCAGAGATTTGGCTCTCAGTCAATGGCAATGCTTGCAGGCTGCTTGCAAGCATGCAGGAGCCATCCTGTGATGCACCTTGCAGAAGCATTGAGCAGATCAATGATGACTACAGAAGCAGTCCAAATTACAGACGGCAGAGTGGATATTTCTAGCAACAGTTGTTTGATGAGCTGTACGCAGCTGCCATTCACACAGCCTTGTGCATATGCTACGCTTAGTCCCTGATGGATTCACAGTCGTGCTTGTTGTACACGGCAACACAGGCTTTGTTGTTCTAGGTCATAGGTCAACAGCATTTTGGCTTGCAGAATGACTTTCTATTAGAATAGGTGTATGTGTACAGTTCTGCTGTTGCAGATATGCTGTCATTCTTTCACGATCACTCCAGAGATATAGATCCGTCATGAATCGAAGTCATGCCAAAGCAGTGAGCAGGTCACAACAACGCTGCAAGAAACAGATTGCAACAAAAGTGTAATAAGACTTCGAAGCTATAATGAGCCTGCGTGCAACTCAATGCTTCTTCAAGCGTTGATGTCGTCTGTCCTGCTAGGCGCAAGTCGGGACCGCTTCCGGTGAGGCAGATCCTGAACAAACTTCCAGCTTGGACTTGGCGTCCTTGTAGCATAGTGGTGCACAGTTGGCAGGCCTGCGAGTGAAAGGCACATCAGCAAGGCTACAACTAAAACAAATGCACCCATGCGTAAACTCACGTGAACCATGTACATGTATAAGCAGCGCTTTGCCAGATGCAATGAAGGATATCACATAGATGTGTTGCATTGGTTTGGCAGCAACCAGAGACAAGGAAAATGTACTCACTTCTGAATTCTCGGTTGTAGACTTTGCGCTCGTTTCTCCAGTACTCCAAAGGCGCGCGCTTATCCCTACTGCTACGTCGCACTCCTTGCTCACCATGCAGGCCTTCTCCTGAAGCACAGCACATAGATGTGTTGGACACACACAACAGAGATCAAGGGTGCTGACTTGCAAGCCGCTGTTGAGGAACAGTTTGTAGAAGTTGATGAGCAAATTGGATCACCAGTTGAGCAAGTATCACTGAGAGCAGAGACTGGTCATACAATGAATGTGCTGGCCAAATGAGAGCTGCAACCAACAATGCTGCTCTGCTGACAAGCTTGAGAACTGTCTTGCTTGACACCTGTGAATACTTGTCTTTGCAATGAAATGCCCGCAAGGCACAAGCAAGAAAGCTGACAACTCGCCCTGCTTGTCCCCAGGAACCCTGTGCACTGCATTGCACAGTGTTTGACAAGCATCATTGACAAGAGAATGACGCGTATATAATAGTGTGTGACCCCTGCAGGATCTCGTCCCACTGCTCTAAGCAACTTGCACATTCTTCAGCACTATGCTGAACCCTCACGATGCTGCTCTGTGAATTCATAAGCGCATGCAATTTACCTGCTAGGCTTCTTCTCTGCTTGTTGACCTGCTTGAGGCGCTGATGCGCTTCACTCTTGCGCACAGGCTTGGGGGCAGCCTCTGCAACAGGCTCCTCATCAGCAGCCTGCGCCACAGACCAAGCATTTGAGAGCTTTTCAAGAGCTTGTGAGAATGGAAACAGGCAAATGGGTAGTGTAAAACTCTGCTATTCAAGCTGCAGCTCAGCTACCGCACAGCCTGCTCAAGCAACGCTCTGCTGTACGCTCAATAACATGCAGCAATCCATGCACTAGGACATGCCTGGTGCACTGGCTGCACCCCTTGACATACAATCTGGTTGTTTGAAAGCACCACTGACCTGTTGTGGTGAGAACGTCGGTTCGTCAGCTTGGGGCAAGTTTGCTAACACCGCAGCATCAGTCATTGTTGGCGCTGGCGAATTCTGCAGACTTCTGCCTGTTTGCACCTGCACAACACAGGCATCTTTATCTTATTGGTTTCAAGCAAACTGTCTGCAGCATGTCAGCACCAGTTGCTAGTCTGGTGCGAAAGGAACATTGCAATGGATGCTTGTGGGCTGCATGCAGCTATTGGTCAGTCGTCACAGCATCAATTGCATACACCTGTTGATCCTGATTTGGCCAGAAAGACCTTGAGTCAACCTTTAGAATTTATGCCGGTGCATTCACTCTTCTATTCTTGCTCACTACTCTCCAGTCTGACATGCATCAAATCTCATTGCAACAGATTTGCCTTACCTCCATTTCATGAAAGCGAGGCTGTGTACAGCACTGTGGCCGGTCAGAAAGCACAGAGCATGGAGTGGGTTGTCTGTTACGGCTGCTGCTAGGCGCACGACTGGACAGCCCTGCATGCCAGCTGCTGCTGGTTGGGTGCATGCCGAGTGGTGTCAACCCCTGCATGTCTCCGTCTGCCGCTGGCTCAGCTGCATCATTGCTGGCCAACATGACGGGGGATTGCAGCTGGTCTGCCTCTGCACACAATCAGAAAATGATGAGGTGGTACACTCCAAAACAAGAGCACCATGTTGCTCTGTTGGCTCTGGGCAATGCTTCCAATCTGTGACTGACTCTTTGAGACGAGCTCTTTAGGCATGTGCTGAATTGTACGTGACGTTGTAGCCAGCTAGCAATCATGCCACATAAGAGTGCAAAGGAGTCAATTGTACACGATAGATAGAACAGCTCGTCATAGTTGTTGATACGCCCTATGTGACTAGATGAGTGAGCAGCTGCTGGACACAGTGCAGTAATGTCAGTCCCAGTGCTCCACCCTCGCGTCATTGTCTGCACACCTTCGGCTGACAAAATGAGCCTGCTGCATGGCCTACAGAAACAGGGTGAGGCATACCTGCAACGTACCTCACGTTTGCGCGGCCAGAGGTATAGATCAACCCATCAATCAATCAGTGCATCACCTTTGCTCAATCAAGACGCAATGCACTGCAGTGGGTAGATACACCAACAATGCATACCTGCATCATCGCTGAAGTCATCATATCCGCCATCATCCATGTCATCAAAGGCACCACCATCATCAACTGGCGTGCTGGCACCTATGACACGGCAGGCTGCATGTTGTTGCGGATCAGACAATCCATCATCTTCTGAGATGATAGATCTGTGAATGTCTTATTAATGCTTTCACCAAGCTCCTCAACCTGTCATTAATCCATCCAAGCAATTGGCCAAATTTCTATCTGTACTGCACACATCTCTCCAAACACACGGCTTTTGAAGGACCACTTCCCTTGTTATGCGCAGTATGCAGTTGAAATGCATCAGTGACCGCTTACCTGCAGCATTTTCAACAGGAGGAGCTGTGTCAAGACTGCCAAAGAAGCCAAGACTGCCGTATTGGTCAGCACCAGTGGCTTGCTGCTGCTGCTGATCCCCAGGCTGTTGCTGGGGCTCCAACAAACCCACAACAGGAGACTCCTCCAGAGGCTGTGCCTCATCAGCTGCTGGTAGCTGCAACCTCAGCAGTGTCTCAGGCCCAGGTGTGCCATTGCTGTCAATCCCCAGCCTGGAAGCACGCTGCTGTGTCTTGGCAGAGCCCTTCAGCTGCTGTCTGTGAGTCTGCCCTGTGCTGCCAGGCGTCCTGAGTCTGCCGTTATAGCTCTGTCTCCTGACAGCTGTGTATGGCTGCTCAACACGCTCAGGCACGCCTTCCATTGGGGTCTGGTTGAGAGATAAGCTGAGTGCAGGAGATGCAGCGGCTTGAGGTGTCTTGCCAATGCTTCTCCATGGGCGCTCTGGAACCCCTTCCATGGCTGTGCCACAGGATGCCGCATTGCTTGCCTTGCTGTAAGCTGATGTCCTGCTGACTGTGGCTGCAGACAGTGTGGCCTGTGGCGTGGCCAGAGCGGCAGGGTGAGGAGTTACAGCTGCTGACTTTGTCTTTGACTCTGGAGGTGGCGGGATCTGTACTGTGGGAAGTATGACTTCAAACTTGCGCTTTGTGATGCTCCTGCCTGAGCCTGCATGCTGGTTCAGCTGGCTGAGGCGCTTGTTGCTGATGTCTTGCAGCATATGCAGGACAGCTTCTGCTTGGGTGTTGTCTGAAGCACCCTCTGCCTGTCTGACCGCTGGGCTGTGTGCTTCAGTGGGCAAGGTTTGGGCTTGCATGTCCTCCTGCTCCGTGTCAGACACTTGGCCCACAGCAGAGACATTGACAGCCTGCTTGTACACATTTGGAAGCCTGCAAGGGCAACGGCTATCAACCAAGATCAGCAGAAACATGCCGCGTCAAAGCAAGTATGGTAAGTACACAAGCAAAGCAAACAAACCAGAAAGTGCACCTCAGCTGCAAATTGAAGCCCCTGTGCGTCACAGCCCTGCCACTGCCTTTTGCCTCAAACAGTCTATGCTGCGCTAACGGCAGCTGACGCTCAGGTGGCATTGGTGCATTCAGCTGCTGAAACAGCCGCTTGCTACTCAAGGCAGGGCTGCTGAGATTCACATTGTTTGGCACACGGGGAAGACTTGCATACTGCATCAACTCAGCAGTCTCGTCTGCGCTGTGGGTGAGCTTGACCCTCGAATACAGCGACGGCATGAGCTGACTAAGGTCATCGTGAGAGGACATCCTCAAAAAGCAGCACTAGGATCAGAGCAAGATGCTGACGGTAAGCATTGCTGCAGCACAGCTGCGTCGTATGCGGCCAAGTCGCTCGTTCAACCCGACCTTACGCAGCTCCACAACGGCGATCAGCAAGCAAAGTCAGAGTGTTGCAGAAGTTCAAATCGAGTGTCAACAGCTCAGTGACTCTCGGAATTAGGTCACAGACGTCCTCATATCGACTGCCTCGCTGAGACATGCTCAGGTTTGATGCCGGCAAGCTGATGTGCGCTGGCCATCAGCGGTCTCGCGTGCTTTCTGATGCAATGCAGCGCGCGTAGCGACGCTCGGTCATGTCGGCAAGATCAAGTTGGCCCGCCAAAACGTTGCAAGCCTTTGCGGCTTGGCCACTGTGGCGACTGGCCCTGATATTCATGGCACTCCACATTTTTTCGTTGAGCATCTTTGCTGCTGGTTTCCTGCTGACTCGTGTCGAGTTGCACGATAGAAATATTTTCGATAGCACCCTTCCAAACAGTGAGTGCGAGTTTGAGCGGCCGGTGCGTAAGGTTGTATGGATGATCATAGATGCTTTACGATGGGACTTCGTGACTGGAGATGCAGCTGAGCGTTCTGCAGCGATGCCCATCCTGCTGGACATCGCCAGGGCAGCTGTAAGCACTAGACTTGTATTGTATGCTATGCCTGCTGCTTGTCTTGCTGACAGCACTTGGAAAAGCAGGGATCTTCAGCACTGCTGACCAAGTTTGTGGCTGACCCCCCAACAACCACAATGCAAAGACTCAAAGGACTGATGACGGTGGGCCTCGATATCATGCAGTGATGACATTCCCACATGCCATTTCTGCTATGCCGTGATGCATTGCTTCATCAAGACTTCAATTTCACTAAACTGACATCATGTTGATGCACAGGGAGGTCTACCCACCTTTATGGACATTGGAAACAGCTTTACTGCAGCAGCAGTGACTGAGGACAACCTCATAGACCAGCTGCGCAACAATGGAAAGCAGCTTGTAAGAGCAACAGCACGATATGTAGCATCCAGAAATGGTGCTGCCACATTCTTGAAGCTGTCATGTCTGTGTAGAGCTTTGTGGGCGATGACACATGGATGCAGCTGTTTCCAAACCAGTTCCAGAAAGCTATACCGTATTCCTCATTCAATGTGATGGACCTGCACACAGTTGATGACGGAGTGTGGCAGGTCGGTTGATCTTTTGTAAAGCTTTTCAGCTCACAGCTCACATAGCTGCTCTTGCAATGTCTCATGCATTGCCCTCGTGGTCAGGCTTCACGTGGTCAGACTTAACGCGGTTGCTTCATCAATATGCCTGGTACAGCATTCAAAACTGCTTTTCCTGTTGTCACACCCTTTCAAGTGTTCAGCAGGAAGCGCAACATTGAGCTGCTACAGCACTGAAATTAATAGATTAGCATATATAGCAACAGGCTGTGCCTTCGCACTGTTGCAGCATCTGGTGCCAAGTATCGAGCTGCTGGCAGAGTGGGATCTGATGATTGGTCATTACCTGGGTGTGGACCATGTGGGTCACACTTATGACATACACAGCCCCCACATGGCAGCCAAGCTGCACCAGATGAATGAGCATGTGGCCCAGGTCAGGTGTGGGCTCATATGTTGCATCGCACACATCACTAGACTGCCCAAGGTCATGTTGTTTGGTCAGGTCAAAGGTGCAAAACCTCCAGGTTGGCCTGGGAAGATCTGGAATGACATTGTTTTGCCTGACTTTCAAAAGTTCTGTATCAGAAGTCTCTACAAAGACACTCAAAACAAGCCTGCCTGGCGAGACGGGACTTGGGCCACACACACATAGCAGAGGGGCTGGAATGTGTAATAATTATTGTCATGACTTTATTAATTGTTGTTATTACACATCTTGCGATTGCCTGCTGTGTGAGGCATGTCTATCTTTACCTCTTCAGCTTTGCTGATGTTCCATGATTGTTTGCAGTCGGTGCAGGGCATGAAATGAGTCTTTCCCCTTTCACAAAATACAACATGTCAGAGCACACACTGCATTCCAATGAGATGCAGCTTAGACCAGCATTGATCACATACATGTTCAGTGTCTCATGGTAGATCAGTGCACATACCTTGAGAGACGTCTTGACATTGTTGCGCGTCACTTGCAGCATGACAATGTGTGTTACAGGTTGTTGAGATGCTAGTCAGTATGGCAGGGCCTGGGCAGCCCCATGAGCACACTCTGGTAATGGTTCTTGGGGATCATGGGCAGACCCACACGGGGACACATGGAGGCGGGGCGCCTGAAGATACCAAATGCAGTCATTTCATCAAGAAAAACTAGATGACTGCGTCACAGGTTGTGGAAATGCTGGTCAGCATGGCGGGGCCTGGGCAGCCGCATGAGCACACTCTGCTGATGGTGTTCGGGGATCATGGGCAGACCCACACGGGAGACCATGGGGGTGGGGCCCCTGAAGAGACAGACTCTGCTTTGCTGGCCCTTCACGCCGGGGCCTTTCATGCCATCAGGCAAGTACCTTGACAGCTGTGCTTGCTGGCATGCACCACACAATGACGCACAATTGATAGACAGATGTGGTCTTGTCTCACTGACAGATGTGCAGGGTCATCAGAGTCAACACAGCAGGGATTCGCGTGCGCTGTAGCTTGCGACAGCCAGAAACAATGAGTGTGACAAGCAAATGCATGAGCATCTTTGCGTGTGGTGTGTTTGAGGTCCTTTTGCTAAGGCATATATATTGCTCTGATGCCTTGTGCGCAGCATCACTGACAGTCTGCACAGTGAAGAGCTTCTTTGTCCGAGGTGTCACTGACGACCTGTTGTGCCATGCAGAAATGCATCAAATAGCTGTGCATCTTCAGCTTCTGAAGACAGTATGCAGACCAGCTATGCACATAGCAGCAGCATGCCTCAGATAAACTTTGCCCCTACAGTTGCTGCCCTGATGGGGGTTCCTCTTCCATTTGGCAATGTTGGCCAGGTCTCAGAGGAGCTGTGGGCTGTGGCTCACAGCCTTCGCAACCACAAATCAGGTGGAACTTCAAGGGCAAACAAAACAGAAACAGGCCAAGAGACATATGTTGAGGCCCTTCGCAGCAATGCTGCTCAGGTACAGAAAGTCCTCTTTATAATGACTGCTGTGATTACTGAAAAGTTTTGTCTTTATACCAAATTGTCCGTACTCGGAGGTGCCATTGCAGTCAAGACACAGTGCTTGGTTCCCAATTGCATCGTCCTTACATCAAGAATGTCAATACATCGAGTGTCCTTACAAAGAGAGAGTTACTGCAACTTGCTTATCATGTGTGCAACCATGAATGAATGACTGAAGCATGCCCATGCATACATCCCATGTTGCAATGTTGCTATCATGACGCTCGCTGCATCAAAAGCACAATGGCATGAACTGTGGACTGTTTGGTCAAAGTTTGCAATGGAACGCTGACGCGTTGCTCGATCGTAGTCTGTGTACTCACCAACACTGACTACGATGAAAAAAGGCAAATAAAGCAGATATAACAAGCACCAGCAGCAAGCAGCAATGCCCCTGCAGAAATATACAGAGCTACAGTAATCTCTTGATATAAGGACATTCTTGATGTAAGGAAAATGCACTGGGAACCAAGCACTGCATTCTGACTACAGTAGTACTTCTGAGTAAGGACAGTCCGATGTAAGGACATTTTTCTTGGTAACCAATGCAGTTGTTATATTGAGAGATTATTGTATGCTGTCTGCAGGTGCACACCTACCTGAATGCTTATGCAGCAGACAGGCGAGCTCATTTGCCCCAAGCACACCTGCAACGGCTCAACAAGCTGTACCAAGCGGCTGCCAATGCATCAGATCACCACAATGAGACCACAACACAGGAGAGGTGCAATATGTCATGCTTTGCATTGGCCAAACAGCACATGCAGCAGTGCCTGCCAGGACGTGCGCATGCACAGGCAAGCACATGTGCTGATGCACTCAATAGACTGACCATTGGGCATCTGCTAATCGTGCGCCATGTTCTCTCCGTGCAGCATGCTGTGCTGTCGGCCCTGTGCAGCCAGATTCCATACACTGCAGCTTGACTGCATTGATGCATACCAGAGCCTTTATCAGGAATGCACAAATGTGATGTGGTTGCCATTCAGGTACAAAAGCTTTCTGACAGGAGCTGCGCAGCTAGCCCGGGATCAATGGACCCAGTTCAACATGCCTCTTATGCTCCTTGGCCTGCTCCTCTTCACAGCCTGCTTGCTGCTACAAGCTTACACAGTCTGGCACAGCCTGCCTAAAGAAAGCCACACCACCGCAACGCAATCCCAAAGCCAGCAGTGGCAGTGGATTCTGCCATGTGGAGCGCTGTTGCTGCTGCTGCTGTTGTATGCAGCTGGTCTGTTCTCAACCAGCTTCATACTGAGTGAGGGCCAGATGGTGTGCTTCCTGGTCGCCAGCCTGGCAGTGCTGCTGGTGCACACCACCCTGGCTGCCCTCATGCAACCCCCCAGCAACGCTGTCATCATTGAAGCTCATGCTCATGCCTCTGACCAAATCAGTCCTGCCCTGTCACCAAACAGGCTGTCAATGCAAAGACCTGACAAGGCTGACAGGATGACTTCTGCATTGATTTGTCAGGATGACAGCTGTAGCGCTCCAACAGCTGCAAATGAACATCCAAGCATGCCTCACGCTACAAATGCTGATGGAGGTGCTCCCAAGCAGCAAACATCTGCAAAGAAGGCACATCTTGGGGTGACACAATCGGGCTGGAATGCAAAGTGCTGGCATGCTCTGTTCTGGGGACTAGGGTTGCTGCTTTGCAATGCTGTGCTTGCCTCAATTGGACTGGTTGTGCGCACAGGACATGACGCAATGCACAAAACAGCAGGGGCTACTGCAGTGCATGCTACAGAATCTACTTCATCATTGTCACAGGTGTCTTTTGCTGCTCAGCTTTTTGAAGTAACAGCGCAGCTTTGGCCTGGCTTTATGTCCACCTGGTGGCATATTCTGCCAGACATGCAGCTTGTTGTCCCCCTTCTGCCTTGTGTGCTGTTTCCCTGCTGCTTGCTGCGTGTAACACCCTTGCTCACTGGCAGGATGTCAACAGCTTCATATGTGTCCAATAGATTAGTATGGGCTGCATATATGTCACTAGCCGCATATTGGATAGTTCTCCATCAGGAGCTTGGAGATGAGCCCTTGTCCTCTCAACTAAACTGGTTGCTGCCTGCTGACAGCAATGCGCCTGTTGTCAGTATAGTGCAGAACGCTTACCACAGTATGAGTGCTGTTCTGATGCTTGGCAGACAGCCTTTGAAGCTGTTACTGCCTCGTCTTATATTTCTTATGAGCAGTTCTGCAATGATCCTAGGTGTTCCTATCTTTAGCACAGGATCACAAAGTGTGGAGGCAACAAAAGCTGCAGCACATTCACGTATAAAATCTCGGTTGAGCTTTACTTCAGCAGCTGCTTTAGCTGCACTAGTACTGCTAGTTTTAGGGCCAGAACATGCTGCAGCTGCTGCCCTGGGTCTGCTGGAGTGCATATGTGTCTCAAAGCTGTTCAGTCTGCTCAGCAACTGCATCATTGGTGAATCTTCCAGCAAACAGGCCATACAAGGGCAAAAGGTCAGCATGACACAAGGATGGCTTGGCTGGGATGAGGGTGTCATGTGGACTCTGCTTAGCATGCAGCTGTTCTTTGGCACAGGTCACTTCTGTGAGTTTGCTGGGCTCCAATACGCTGCAGGCAAGTCTACTTACACCTTGCGTGCTGCTTGCAAGATGCTGGTGCTGTGGCTTGAAGTTGTAGCACTGCCCATATGCAGCAATGCATGTTGCAGTTGATCTTTGCATGATGCACCTGTTATCAACTCACTTGTGGACTTGCCTGAGATCACTGCCTGTCTGCAGGTTTCGTTGGTATAGCTGACTTTAACTGGTATGCATCTGGTTTGCTGTTGGCGCTGAACACATTTGGAGCCCACATTTTGATGACATGCGTGCTGATGACTCGAGCTTCAATTCAGCAGCAGTCAAGCAGGCAGGCTTGCCTTACATTCCTGTTTGGACGTATGCTCAATGCTTGGGTGGCAACCTGCAGTGCTGCTCTGCAACGAAGACACTTGATGGTCTGGGCGCTGTTTGCACCAAAGTTCCTGTTTGAAATTTGCTTTTTAATTGTTGTTGATTTAGTTGCCTGCTATTTTGCATTGGCACACTTCGTGTAGGGTAGATATAGGTTTTGGGTTTGGCAGCTGGTTCAGGCACAATTGTAATTGCATTTCAGTGCCGTCAGGTTGCGCAGTGATGATTGAGACAGCTGCAAGCTGTCAGCACTGAAACAAGTAGCAGCTGCAAGCTGTCTGCAGCAGGATGTAGACTTGCACGGGCAGCAAGCCAGGCTGACAAGGTGCAATGCCATTTACAGCCTGCAATCATGCAAGCTTTGTGCAGATGTATTTTCACACAGGTTCCAATGAAATGTGGTGCATGACTCTAACACTTAGTCTACAGTAAACATTTGACAGCTGCAATCTAAACTACATTCTATTAGAAAACACATGATTACTAATCAGACAAAGAAGTCAACATAGCCACACCACGCATTGTCCAGTGACTTGCAGGCTGGCTAGTTGGCAACTTGACAAACATGACGAAATTTGTTGAGTGCCCTGTGGTGGCAAGCACACCCTTGCGCTCAACTGTTCTGTACAGTGGACAGCTGTAATGTGGGAATTGACACAGCTTGTCTACTCTCTTTGGCCTCAACCACAGGCATGGCGCAGGACTGAACAAGACTTTTGGTAACGACTCTGCAAGCTGCTTCTCTAGAGGGTCCCATCTGCATCCTTCTAGGTATAGGCCGTGCACATACACTCCCTGCTCTGGCGCTCTGTTGTACATCTTGTGGTCCATGCCCAAGGTCTCGTAGTCATACTCAACCATGTCAATGGGGATGCCGTGCTTTCTGGCATAATTTTGAAGACCAGCTGTCAAAAACGATTGCACAAAGAAGAAGCCAGATAGCCAGAAAATGGCTGGGGGGCCATTCTCATACCAGCTCTGCAAACGCACAAAAAGAGCAGTCAGACCTGCTGTCAAGAACAGGGATGCATTGCTGCTGCAGATTTTCCAAACTGCTGACAGACCAATATCAGCTTTGCACATGCAATGCTTGCTGTTCCCCCCTTCACAAGCCAAGAGGTAGCTCAACACAAGATGCACGTACTTCCACCAGTGCATAACATTGGGAAGGTGATGGCTACTTGACTTGACACATGTAAGCATTAGTATGTCAAGTCATGTTGACTTAATGGATACAACAGGCAGATAGAGTGAAGGGGCAAAAATTTGCACCTGGAGCATGGCAAGGCGGGCGTACAGGTCCTCCAGGTAGGAGGGCAGGGGCTTGAGGGAGGGGTAGGACACACGCGCCCACAGGTCTGGTACCTTGGCCATGCTGATGCTTCGGTATGCTGCCTCCAGCTCTCCACTCATCACTACCAACCCCTGTCAGCAGCAATGCAGTGTCAGCCCCAATGTGACCACATATGGTGTTGGCTAGTGACGGAGCTGGGGGTACAAGAAGGCTTTGCATAGCATTGTGCTCAGTATTGAGCCGACCATCAGCCTGTATTGTCTGATGTGGTGATTGCTCAAAATTCACACGTGCAGTGGACCCCCAACATGCCTGACCGACCATTAGGACATGTGCTTCTGTGCTCAAATAGCGAGTCAAAGCCCATAGCTCACCTGCAGTGCGAGGTGTATGCTTTGCAGGGAGTCCCTGATGACCCCAGTCAGCTTGTTGAATCTGGTCATCTCCTGGACCAGCACTGTGTTCATGCTCTCCTCATACAGCACTGGGAACTTGCGCTGCACAGCCTCCAGGTCAAAGGCAGGGGGCAAGGCCAGAAGGCATTCCCTGACTAGCCCTGCCACTAGGGCCTCTGAGGCACCCCCTCCTGGGCCCCCACCTGACCCCCCACCACTTGTTGAGGCCAAGGATTGGAACATGAGGGCTGTGCCGTTCTGGTCCCTGGTGATGTCAGCATTCTGGTGCAGCCCAAAGGCTTCTGGGGAGGCTGTGATGGGCAGACTGTCAATGTACCTACAGTTGCAACGCTGGGATGATGCTCTGTAATTAGGCCCTGCCATCATGAGAGCAGCACCTGTGTCAAGCAGCGCACTGCTGTGATGTAGCTACGAGAAAAATGCCTCTGCTGTACATAGGTCATGTCACCTGTACTAGAACGCCCTGCTGAAGCAAGACATGCATAGCTTTAGCAAACGCCAGGCTCAGTACATTGCAGCATGACTAACTGGGCGGCTGTACGTGTACATGCCATAATCATATGCACCCACATGCAGCGTGTTGACACCTCACAGTTGAACAGCAAAGCATAATATGACCGAAAGGTGGGAGGCTGACTTGAGGTAGTCTTGGTGGGTACCCTGGTCAGGGGGGTAGTAAAGGCCTGAGGGGGACAGCTTGTGGCGGGGAATGCTGACCAGCTCCTGGCAGCAGCACTTCTCTAGCAGTGTGTTCAGCAGCAGCCGGTCCTTGTCATCAGTCACCCGCCCGCCATAGTTGCACTCCCCTGTTGTGTACCGTATGGCGGCAAACGGCACCTGGACAAACAGTACACATATCACTGAAACAATCATTTGGCTATTTACAATGCGTTGTGGAATGAAGTGGCACTGGCCTAATCATACATGTATTAAAGGGACGTGTTGCTTGGCTGTTTGCAGTGCAGTGGGGCCATGCAACTTGCTTTGCTGGCAGCGTAGCTGAACAGCAGGCTGTAAGTACCTACTGTCAGGTCTCACTGATGCGTCAAGCATGTGAAATACACTCACATGCAGATACAATGAGGACAGACAGCTGCTCACAATGTGTTCCACAAATTTGCATGAAGAGCCTGGGACCAGCAACACACATGTGAGTAGCCAAAGCATTTGCACAGCACAACAAATAAGACTTCGACAAGGCGCAGACCTCTTCATTTTCATCCAGGAACATTCTGAGCTGGCGCATGCTGATGCGCTGGTCCCCGTCATCAAAGCCGTACGGAATGTTCCAGCCCAGGGGGCCAAACTTGCGACGCTCCTGCACAAGAGCATGGAAGAAGGCCATGCCCAGCAGCAGGTTCTTGAAGGCCACGGGCTGACGGCTGCCCTCAAAGAACTCTAAGTCTGACAGGGGCTCCTGCATGTAGCTGCGCCGCATGTTGCCCCTGATGCCCTGCAAGACGCACAAAACCAGTCAGCCCACATGCCACATGATGCCGCTTGTTAGAAGCAAAGGAGACACGGACGAGACAAGGGAAAAGAAAGCGTGTACTGTTAGGCAGTATGATGAAACCTCTTTCCCAAGAAGCATCCTGAGAGCGAGATGTCATTGCATTGCCATGAACAGAAAAAATGATGGCAATAGCGCTGATTGTTGTTGATGCAAGACGCTGCGAGATGGCAGCTATGGACACAACAAGCTTGGTGCACAGAGAACAGCGCACGCAGCTTTGAGCTTGGTGAAGTTGGTTTGGATTTGGTGGCGTACCTGAGGAGGCTCATTGGTCATCTTGACTCCATTCTGCAGGATGTTGACTGGGAACTTGGGGGAGGGGTAGGAAGTGATCCACAGCCTGAAGTCCTCAGGAGCGGTGGCAGGGTCTATCTCCTCACACATCTTGTCCAGCACTGGCATCCAGCTGGGCGCCAGGTGGCAGTTCTGCACCATCACACATCATGTTTGGCATCACCAACTCAAGACACAACAATCCGCATGACGTGATCAACTTTCATAAAATTGATTCTAACGCAACTTATTGATCGTCACATGTACTGCAATACGTGCTGGGAGTGTGTGGCCCTTGACCACCTGAAGACATGCATGCAGACTTGTATCTTGCAAGGAGATTGCAGACTGAACTAGACAGCCTTATGCTGCATGCAGCTGTAGTGCCAAAGGTAGTTGCACATCTTCAGCTGTCACACTATTACACTGACCTGCAAGAGTACCCAGTTGCCCTTGGCTAGGCCCTCTTGGATCATGGCTGCAGCCTTGGGGCCCTGCCCTTGCCCTAAAGAGATGCTGGTCAGCCTGCATAGCAGCACCAGCTATCAAACACACTATGCTTCACCTGCATATGCTATGCATAGGCAGGCGCTCACAGCAGCACATCTTTCATGCACAAACATGTTTTGGCATGTGTTGACTTTGCAATTGACTTGAAAGGCACAGATTGGCCTGTGCAGGCTAACTTCAAGACTATTTGGCCGCCCGCCATGGTCAGGCATGTCAGCCAGGCAAGTCAGCCAGATGAGGTGCTTGCAAAAAGACAGATGGCAAGTCGGCCGGGTCAGGTGCTTGTGTATAAACAGAACGCCAGCCAGGCAAGGTGTTTGTACACGTAAGCATGGTAAGTTTGGCAGGCGAGGCACCTATAGACAGATGGCAGGTCTGCCAGGTGAATGTACATAGACAGGAGTCAACAAGATAGGCTGATGCAGAGGGGCCAGGGCAGCACCTGGAAGACATGTCCTTCTCAGCAGCAAACTGCAGCAGGGCAGCAGTGGGGTCCGACCCCGCTGACAGCACAAAGATGAGGGGCGTGACCGGGCTGGAGTCTGCATGGCACGCCTTCAGGTCAAACACTGGGGGCTCCACAAACTTGCGTCCCAGCTGGGCCTCTACAAAGTCCTGGACTGCTAGCACCATCTTGTCTGGCCTGCACAGTTCAAAGCAAGTTTGAGTGCAGTCTCACGGAGATATCTGCAAACCACTTTGTGAATTCTACACTGCTGCAGGAACGTGCATGCAGAACATTGCAAAGCAGTTGCAATCCTCAAGACATATTAATGCTGCTGCTGTAGCTGTTTGCCGTGAGCAGCTCACGTCAGGTTGGGCATGTGCCAGCAGATGATCAACTGCATTGTGGGTCAGCTGATTGCAGGCATTGCTAATTGATATAACTGATTGCGTACACATCAAGGCACTTGCTTCCTGGAGGCACTTGCCTGATGCATCGCAGGATGAGGAGCTTCTTGAAGGCAGGCAGGAGGTGCAGGCCGTGTGGCAGCTGCATCTTGTGAGGCTCAGGGCTGTCACACAGCGGCCGCCACTGCGAGGACCCACTGATGAAGGACTCTGTTAGACCCTGCATGCCATCAGTTGCATCAGGCGCTGACCTTGCACTATGGCAATGGCTGGTCAAGCTGTAGCAACCTTGCACCTTCTTGGCTTCAGCCACCCATCAGCATTCACTCATCTCACAGGAAGTACAAGAAACTCTCTTTGTAAGGACACTTGATGTAAGGACACTTGATGTAAGGACAATCTTGATGTAAATACAACGCCATTGGTACCCAATCACTGCACTCTGACTGCAGTGGTCCCTGTGAGTATGGAAAAATTCGATGTAAGCACAAATTTCTCGGTTACCAAAGCACTCGCTACAAGGAAAGCTTACTGTACTGGCTTGCCAAAACACATTTTTTTGAAAGGATGTAGCATTGGTGTGCACAGCCTGACTGCAGCATGGCCATGGCGCCGCTGTGGTGCATTGTGTGCATCAGCAAAGCAAAAGACAGGCAGCATTGAGAGTCACCTTGAAGCCTGACATCTGAGCGAGGCGGCCAAGCTCCTTCCAGGCGCGGTCCTGCAGCCAGTCAGGGGCGGGGTTGGCCAGGCTGCCGGCATCACCCAGGCCCCCAGTTAGCAGGAATGTCCAGTCATCTGGGTCCACAAAGCCCTGCTCCCATTACAAATTTCATTAGCTTGCTTGCTATTGGCTACAAATCAGCATCTCTGCTCCTTTCTGCTGTTGGCATCAGCGCTATTTGTGCTGCGCCGATGCACTAGATTGGAAATGCAGCTGCCAGTTGTGTATGTGCATGACTTGATCTCAGATGCTGAAGGCTGTTGTGCAAACCCGCTTGCGCATTTGTATACATTGCAGCTGCAGAGACACTCAGCCAGTGCATGCATTGCACAGCAAATGTGTGGTTTCCATCACAAAGACAGCGTGTGCATTGATCATCAGTCAGCTCATGTGCCAACAAGATGAGGGCTGTGCCCTGGGTGCCTCTGTACCACTGCACAATACAGACAGACAGGGCTGAGTAAGCGTACCTTGGCACTCATGATCCTGGCACACAGCAGGAAGGCAAACAACAGCTTGTCCTTCTCAAACAGACTGCGGCAGACATTGCAGTACAGGGCGTAGGTGAAGTGCTCCTGGATGTTGGCCAGCCGCACTTGCACTCCCTCAGACTTGGCCGCTGCTGCTATGGAGGCGCTGAACAGGTTGACAAACCAGGGCAGCGAGTACTGGTACATGGGATCTATGTTGGCCAGATCTGCAAGCCAGAAACGCTTGATCGCATACCAGTCATATACGTGCTGAAACAATACAGGCATGCACACGTTTGCTTTTGCCTCTCAAAGTCGAAAAGCACAGTTGCTGTGCGCTGCATGAGCTGAAAATGACAAGCATTTGCAGTAAGGACACGTCTGCGATCACATCACATGCAGCATAAGGTCACGTCTTGGTAGTATTGCACAAAGCTGGGACACTATTTGCACAGCATGCGTATGCTGCCTGGTGAGTGTGACCACAAGCAAAAGCCATCCCAACACTATTGCGAGGGGGTCCTGACCTGAGATACAGAAAAACAGGATGGCAGTGTAGTCCCCACAAGGCTTGTAGGCAGTGCGGGCTGCCTCAATCTGGGCCTCAGTCTCCTCAGCCACCTTCTGCTTCAGGCTGATCTCATTGCCCAGAGTCTTGGCCTCAGTGATGACTGAGATGGCGCTTTCATCCTCAAGGATGTTGCCCTCAGACGCAGACAGAATCTGCATGACACGTAAAGCATGTAAGCATGGCAGTCACGTTACACGCAGATGCTCAATACCACTCTTTCTCACTCACAAATGCCCATCTCAATGTGAGTTTCGTGAAAGGAAACACCTAAGCACAGAAAATGAAGCCTTGTGAGCGGCTGGTGTGTTGAAAACGCAAATTTCAGCTTGTTGTGAGCTACAGTGATACCTCCAGAATCTTGTCCTCGATCTCCTTCAGCTTGCGTTTGTTGTCTGCAGACTGCACCACCAGCTCGTTGCGCTGCTCCTCCAGGTCTGGCCTCTCCTTTGCCACCACAACCCCTGCACACACCCAAATGCTCTCTACTTGGACTGTGCTCTGACTATTCATGGATTCATTGTGCTGCCAAACACCGCACACGCATCAGTACACGGAGACGCACAGCTCAGCCCAACTCCTGCACACGCTCAGGTGCTCCGCACTCAGCCTGTATGCTGAACATCTAAGCTGTGCAGTCAGCTCACACGTCTCTAGAGTGCATCTTGTTGCTAACTGCTGCACATGTCTTGGCTGCTAGTGCGCTTTGCAGTTTCATTACCAGCAAGCAAACAGGTGTGTGCAGGCGCATGAGACAAATAGCAGCTTACCCAGCATTTGGTCACTCAGGCCGGCTGGAGTGATCATGAAGTTGAGCAAGGTGACCTTGACAGACACCTCAGGCAGATAGTGCGGGTTGCGCAGCTTGGTGGTGATGTAGAAGCGGAATTGGTCGCTGTACTCAATAGTGGCATCCCCCAACCGAATGCAGTCCACACCTGCAGATACAATCAAGTCTTATCAAGAAGGGCATGCCATAAGATAGTCAAGCAAAGCTGCTGTGATGTCATCATAACCTTAAACATACGCTTAGGTTTGACACAAAATGACACATTGTGACATTCTGACACAATGCAGTGTGCAACGCTTTTGACAAGTTCACAGTCGTAAAAGTGAAAGAGACGGTCTTGAATCTAGGTGACAAGAATTGTTTCAGGAGTAAAAGCTGATGCAGTCAAGGTCACAATGGCTGACCTCCAGACTTGAAGGTCTGATTGAGCAGCAAGGGTTCAAGAGAGGGGTCCAGCTCCTCGCCTACATTCTCTAGCAGCACTGGCAAACCAAATTGGATGGCGTTCTCTAGGGTGCGCAGGTACTCTCCGCCCTCAGACAGCTTGATCACCTGCAGTCAAAAGAGCCACTTGCTGATTGCCTTTTGGCAATCTTCCTTTGCGCACAACAGGCGGCACACAGTGCAGCCCTAGAAATGTTGCCAGTCTGGAGAATCTCAAGCTCAGATGCTTCATTGTGTCAAAAATTCTGCAGCAAGCATGTGACAAATGAACCAAGCTGGAGTGCACCTAAAGCATGCAGTGTTGCAAGAGCTGCTCACCTCAACTTGTGGCATCACAGTTGATACAAGGACACAGGTCAGGGTCCTCACAATAACTGCGTCCCCAACTAGTGTCATCACATCACATGTGATGTCACAAGTGAGTGCGAGAAGAGCAGGGTGGCAGGATCACCTGCAGGTTGGAGCTGCGCTCCAGATTCTTGATCCACTTGTTAGCCTGACCCTGAGGGTCAATCATGAGAGGCCACCGCCGAGCATTGGCCACCACAATTGCGTTGTCAATAGACAAGGAGTCATTGGGCAGGCCTGCCAGCAGCCAGTCCCGCACCTTCACTGGCTCACCCAGAATGGCATTGAGTGAGAAGTTGGAGGTGTGAGCAATGCTGAGCTGGTCACACAGGACAATGAAGTCTGCTGTCACCCGCTGCCTGCAAGCACGCACAGCAATGCCAAGATTAGGCAACACTATGCACAAGCTCCAACTCTGCCCATCGCTGCTGTGTCAGACATGCCATGGGGTGCAGTGTCATCAAGACGGCTGCACAGCATACATCAAGATGCTGTGCCTGCATGCTTCACAAGCCGCAGAGATATTGATTGACGATACAGCAAGGATCAGCCCATGCAGCATGAGCATGAGACTAGACCCACCTGTAGGCGGCAGTGAATGGGCCGAGGTAGGCAATGATGGCGGCAGAGATGATCATGTCACCAACTAAGTGCGTATAGGCGTCTCTCAGGCGCTGCGCTGTTTCTGTCCAGCGGATCTTCTCCCCGCCCAAGCCGCCTATCAGCTTTTCGGCGCGTTCCAGCTTGATGCTGCACAGCTGTACTTCACCCTCAAGCTTGACCTTCTTTTCTGTGTTTGCTTGAAGGTCAGCTTCCATGGCTGCCAGCTTGTCCATCAGTTCCTGTGCCATGGAACACAGGAAGTGAGGCATGCACTACAAGCTATTGTGGCAGACAGAAGCCACTCTTGTCACAAATGCAAGTGGTTTTGCCATGAACCAGACACAAAATCAGGCACAGCTTTTCAAAACACCAATCTCTAACAGGCAATACCTTGAGCTCTGCCTGCTTGGCCCTGAGGCCTACCATGACCTCCTCATAAGAGCCCTCTGCCTCCTTCAGGGCGGCTTTCTTTGGTGCAACCACCTTGGCCACCTGCATAGGCATAGCGATGTGACATCGCCTGTCCATGTGTGTAAATGATTCCTGACTCCAACAATTGCATGTACAATGACCACAGACAACAATACAAGCAGGGGCTCATGTTTCTACACATGCAGCAGATACAGCTTCCACTGGAAACAACGCATCAAGCTAAAGCTGTTCTACACCTTTTCATAGGAAGACATGGCATGCACCCATTTGCACATGCCCTCTGCTGCTGGCGATGCCTTCTTGGCATTCTCAGGAGTGAAGCCTTCATTGGTCAAGTAGGCACTCCTGATCTTCTCAATCAACTTGGGGTTGATGTTGTCCTTGTCGTAGGACTTGAGCTTGTTCAAGAAGTCCTTCTCATTCAGGAGGGCCACTGAAGGCTTCCAGTAATCATTGATGGGCTTGCCTGCCTCATCCTTTGCCTTGGCTGGCTTCACATCCAAGATCACACACACTGCCTGCACACATACTGAGCCAATCAAGCTCCCTGAAACAATGTACAAGCATCTGCAAGTGCTCACCAGACAGGGGCTTGATCATGAGTTAGCTGTGACGTTTTGGTTATGCTCTTGACAGATTGTGGTGTGACCAAATTGGCACGCTAAGCTGCCGGCCTGTGTTAGCTATCATGCAAGTAAGCAAGGCCATCTGCTTAGCACAAGAGTGTGCCGCGTCTGCTGTATGAATGAGCTTTGCCAGCAACAGAAATTGCCTGAAGCTGAGCGCTGTGTCCTTCGTGAAAGGTATGCTAGTCAAACAGTCAAGCAGATTCAAGGCCAGCAGTGTTGTGTATCAAGCGCCTGAATAAGGCAACATCACCTCCATCACAAGCTTGATGGCAGCAGGTGGGTTGCCCAGTTTGCGGATGTAAGTGATGTCGGCCTCTTTGATGGTGTCCAGCGCAGCTAAGGCGTCCTCCAAGATGGGCATGGCCACTGCCAGCTCTGCCTCACACTCCTCCTTGATCTTGCGCGCTACATCAGCCTGCAGCAGACAACAGCAATGCTGGAAACATGCTTGACATGCATTGCTTGCTGGCTGTCCCAAGCAGATCACAATGGGCGTTGTATGCAGTAGATTGTAGCGCCAAGCTCAGCATTGGTGTTAAGCTGTCAATTACCACACAGTCAGTCCTACATTGTGTCTCGTAAAGACTGACCCATGCTACATATGTGCACCTGTTATGCTGTGTATGGGCTGCAAGCATCATCATGCTGAGTAGAGCTCCTTCAGACTGTACTGCATCACTGAAGGTTTTCTTTGTTGCCCTAAGATACCTTGGCTTGGGCAGCCGCCTCATCCACTCCCACAGCTGCTGCCTTGGGCTGCACCACCTCAGCCTTCTCCTTGGCAATGCGCACCATCAGCGCCTCCACCTCCTTCACTGTCTTGATCAGCTGAGGTTGCAAGTCCTGCAACGACAGCAGAGATGTTGATGGCACCTATCTTGAGCTTGCGCACCAGCACAACCCCGCAAACAATCCATCAAGCTGTGTTAAAGTCACAGACTGACGCACTGAGCAAACAGATCACACAGGCGTGGGGCCTTAGGCTTACAATTGCTTGCAGTGTGTATGCATGCTGAGGCAACTACCATGAAAATTTGGAGCAGAGCATGCACTGACCTTCAGCTCTTGCTGCATGCCAGCAACTTGTTGCGCGCTGCTTTGCAGCTTGTCCAGGCCCACTGTGTATCTGCTGAGGGTCTTCTGGTTTTCCACTCGCTTGGCTGTGACCAAGCGCTGGAACATGGTGATCAGCTCTAGGTAAGATGTTGGAGTCACATAGTTGGCTCGCCCAAGCTCAGCTTTGAAGTCCTCTGAGACACCACGCATCTGCAAAGACAAGACCCTGAGGCCATGGCTCCTGGACACCCTTTTGACAACCGCTTGACAGCTTAAGAATGTCCTTGTCAAGATGCTTCAGCAAGCAGCAATGCCGAGTGCTGTCAAGGTTGCAAAGTCTCAGAACAGCCCAGTCGTCCAGCAACACATTGCTCTTGCTTGGTGTAAGACGCAGTGTACAAGGCATAAGCCAAGGCAATAGGAGATACTTGAGAGATGTGTGCAGCACACACATGAGCAAGCAATACTTGCCTTTCTGTGTACAGACTGACAAAGCTCAACAAGCTTGCCCCTGGTGGCATCCTCCAGATCCATTTCTTTCAGGAACTTGTAGGCTACTGCCTCCAGGGCATCTTTTGGCCACACCTGCATGACAAGCACCCCTCTCACCAATGCGGCGATTCGGATCCAGCATCTCCAAATGAATGGCAGATCTGCTGCAGTTTGTTTTCTACAGCTGAGGCAGAGTGTTTCTGCCGCAACATGCAGCCTCTGCAGCAAGACCCACTCATAACGTGTGGGCTTGAGCATGTCATGCGTTGCAGGGCGGTCTCAAGATACGCAGGCACAGATTGGTACAGTGATGTTTTGGCATAAGGACACCTAGTTTGAGCACATTCTCTTTGTGAAGCAGCACCTATCACTACATGCTGCCTGCAGTGATACTTCTAGGACAATTTGACTAATGTTGCTCATCTTGGCAACAAAGGTAGCCATTACATCAACAAGGCAGAGTACCTGGAACCAGTCAATGGTGCAGCAATTGACCAGGGAGGGGTTCTGTCGCAGGCGGTCTCGGAAGGCGCTGCCAATGGGGCTCAGACACAGCACCACATGCAGGCGCAGCTTGCACTGCTGCACAAAGTAGCTCCACAGCTCCACAGGGCTCTCCAGCCCCAGCTTGCTTGCTGCTGGCCGCACCATCTCCAACAGCTGCAAACAGGAGTAACAGTGCCTGCTGCATGTATCACTACAATGTCTGCAAGTGCTGTTGTAGCAACACGCTGCAAGCTGATGTGAGACTTTGTACCTTGGGAGCACTTGAGGCCCTGTCCCAAGGACATTGCTAGAATGATGCAGAGGCTTCAAACATGAGGGAATGCCCTCAAGTGCAACTTATCTTGTGCACTGACATCACAAGCTGCAAGATTTGAGTTGCAAGCATACCTGCATTTTCTCATCTGTAGGGAACATATTGGGCACTTCTCCACTGTTCAGCAAGTTGTTGATGTCCTCCACAAACGCCTCATTTTTTATCTGGGTGTCGCTGAACAGGAAGACGGTGTTTTTGGCCTCCCCTCCAGCCCGACGTAGGATGCGCTTCAGATCCTCCCTCCACTCCACCTTGCCATAACTCTTGGAAATCTCCACCTGCAGGGCAAGACATGCTGTTGACGCTCCAAAGCCTGACAGACTTCTGACGCCTGCAAGCCCTGCGTTGGAGCCTGTATTTTGATAAAGTGCATTGCATGGCATTCATGTAGCGTGCATGAGCATGTAAGCTGTGCTGACCAGCTTGGAACCCCGTCACCAATCATCTGACAATCTTTCCTGTTGGCAACTACCAAGTTGGAAGCCTGCTGGTGTTGACTACAACGAGAACTGATCTGATGACAGAGATCTGTGCAGGTTTGACCAATTTGCTTGCCTTTGTGTACCATTCCAAATGCCGAATGGCAATTAGAACAATCAGGGCTGATCTGACAAGAGACCTTTGGTTGGGAAGACGCTGACTAAGCAAGCATCCGTCTCCCTTTTGTGGCATGGAATGATGGTCAAGGTGGCATCAGTATGGCCAATGAGAACCACATGTTCAAGTGAGAATTCTCATGGCCACTCCTGATACCAGCAGGCAGCATGCCTCACCTGCAAGACCTCCATGCCGCAGATGAAGGCAGCCAGGCGGGCCAAGCTCTGTCGCCCGCTGCCGCCCAGCCCCACCAGCAGCATGTTGCCCCCTGGCTGGCTCAGCACACGGCAGATGCGGCTGACATGCTCCACAGCAAACAGGAACATGGCCAGGTTCATGGGTCTCTTGCTCATGCCTGCACAGCCAGCTTTGCTTACCCAAGCTGCTTTGCATGCCCAAATGCTTGTGACCCACTCTTAGGCAGCTTGGTTCTGCTCAGCATGCAAAGTTGCCTAACGTTTGTGTTCAATGCCTGTATCGCTTCCAAAGCTAGGATCCTCACACACCAGCAGATAACCTCAATGATCATATCAACATCACAAAAGCGCCAATAGATCTATGCTGAGCGTAGTGCCAAACTTGTTCCTATGCTGAGTTTGCTGCCAAGGTCGGTCAGCAAGAAGCACGGGAGCAACAGAGATGCAGATGGAACACATTCGAAATCCCAAGCAAGAGGTCTGTCTTACCATTGTGGTCCACAAGGTAGCCTTCCATTGTGCTGATGAGAGCTGGCACATCTACCACCTCGGCATAACTCCTCTCCTCCGGAGCCTTGCTGCTGTCAGCATAGTTCCCAAAGAAGCAATTGCGCATGTCTTCACAGCTGATTGTAGTGCTGCTGTCATTAGCCACCCTTTTCATCAAGCCATCAAAGTCTTCTGCCAGATGAGCAGCAGTGGTGGTCTTGGCCTACAGTGACAGTGCATTCACTCTTTCTCTGCCCTTGAACGCTACTTCAGCAAACCATGACACTGGCAGGCATGTAGTGTTGCTGCACATCAAACATGACAAGGTGCCGATCGTCTCACACAAGCACATTCAACTTGTGCTGTATCAGGTAGACAGGTGTCCACAAGTCCCATGAGCTGTGCATGCAGTGTAGCAATGAGGCGGAAGCTGTGCTGCTGTTGGTGTCATCAGTGTGCAACAGCATAAGCTCACCTGCTGCAGCAGCCACAGCCGGTCATTGTCATCCACAAGGCGGTCATAGAAGACGCGGAAGACTTCATGCACCCACAACCGCTTGTATACAAACTCAGCCCCTTGAGCAGGCAGCGCAGAGGCTGGCAGCATCATCACACCCTGCATGTTTGACGTACCAATGTGGAAACTGGTTTCAGACTCAAAAGCACTTACAGCATTGGCAGCAGCAGATGGCTGTAGCCAAGTTTATATAGGGCACCACCTGTGCAGAGGCTGGCATTCTACTTCAGTGAGCAATGTATGACTGGTGTCAGGATAGATCAGTGACCTGTTGCTTAGAAAGCTATGCAAGCTTTCCTTTGATACGTTGCAGTGTCGACAGACCTGAATGACCCTAGCAAAGTCCCTCAGATTGAAAGTGTAGTGGGACTTGCTAGGAGTGGGCAGCAGCTTGGCCATGGACTGGCTGTATACATCCAGTGTGGCTGCAATGATGTTGGGCCCCAGCTGCTTGCAGCCCTGAGGGAAGCCCCCACTCTCCAGATGCCAGCTCAGAATGGTCTGGAAAATGGTCACCAGGGTCTCATTTGTGACCTGCACAGCAGGGCAGCTGAAACTGCTGTGATTCAATCTCATTGCACCCAGCAATTTATGATCACTGGTCCTGCAGCTGGCCTTGCAGAACAAAACACAGCCATCCAGCTGTGCACATGGTCTAAGACAGTTTGCACTTTCTTCAAACAGCGTACATCCCGATGCAGCATGTTCAGGTTGAGAGGCTCATTTAAGTTGCAATGGACGGCAGGATGCTTCACATTGCTCCTGTGCAGGGGCAAACTGCGTCAGGCTGAATCAATATTGGCGCAAACAGCTTGCTGAGGTGGTCTCGTACCTGACTCAACGCCACCATGTTGTAGTGGCGCAGGTATCGGTCAGTGACAAATGTGCGGCCACCACCAGGCGTGCCCATGGCTGCCACAAACTGCACATCTGTCATGGCTCTGAAGCTGTTGTCCCGGCCGTACCAGCCGCCCATGTCCATGAACTGGCGCAATAACTCAATGGGAGGCTGCAAATCACCACCAAATTGTTCAGCACATGCACCTCAATGCTGACAGACCACCGCAGTCAGTGTTCACCACATCCTGAGTAATCACGCAATTAAAGCAAGCTGCAGCAGCGCCTATCCAACGTACTTCATTACAAATGCATGCAACACTTCAAACATGGCATCGTGAGCTGTGTTTCAGGAAATCTTGTCTCAATGACGTCCAGACAGCACGTCCCCATGTAATACAAGCATGCGTGCAACAGGAAGGTACTGCGAGCAAGGCTGCAAACATGAGTGGCTCAAGTATGGAGGAGTTACCTGTGCCCCATAGGTTTCCTTTGAGGGCATGTTGAGATCATCAACAAACACCACTGCCTTTTTGCCAACAGGTGGGCCGAATACGCCCTTGCGCCTCTTGTCCAGGCGGCCATCAGCCTGCTCCTGGGTCATGTTGGCTGTGGTGCGTGCGCTGAAGGTGATGAAGATGGGTGCCCAGCTCTCCTTTGGCAGGCCTTGCACCAGATGCCTGTTGATGTATGTGGACTTGCCAGTACCTGCAGCATGCAGCATAATCAGTGGCAGCAGCAGCGCTGTACAGCTGTCAGGCAAAGCGCAAGCTTGATTGCAAATGACATTGGTTGATTAGCAGCATGGCCCTGGTAGGTCAACTCTGAGTTGCATTATGATATCCGCATGTTCTGGCATCGCATTGCACCATCCTGTACAGCTGTACAGCAAATGGACTTGGGTATTGCTGCGATGGGGCAGCAGAGTGAGTCTGCTCTATGCTAATATGGCAAAGCACTTTGCCCTGGTGCCATGCAAGGCGAGTCTGCAGATGCTGACCTGTTGGGCCCACAAACAAGATTGGCTGAGCATGGCGCAAGGCAGTGTCCAATAGGAATGTGTAGCGGGCTGAGTCCTGTGTGGGCACAATGATGTCTGAAAAGTCTGAGCCTGGTGCGATTGCTGCAGGTGCCTGAGTGGCACTCCATGTCTGCCACTCTGCCTTGTCCTTGTTGAAGGTGAAGTTGTACACGCTTGCAGTCTCTGGCATCATGGGGGCAGTGAGGCGGGGGTGGATCTTGGGAATGTAGTCATCAAACCCAGCTGGGCAAGCACCGCCCATGACTTGCCTGCATAGGCATACAGTAATCCCTCTGGTATAAGGACATTCTCAATGTAAGGACAATGTAACTGGAAACCAAGCACTGCATTCTCACTACAGTGGTAGTTCTGAGAAAGAAGAATTTGATGTAAAGGCAATCGTCTTGGTAACCAATGCAGTTGTTATATCGAAAGGTTACTGTACATGGGAGCAATGTGAGCTTCAGGCAGTGCTGCACGACATGATTGACCAAAGCACACAATATGCTGTCTCGAAGCTGTTGTGCAGAAACAGTATCTAGTAGAGCTGGCTGATATACATCACAACAGTTGGCACAGCAGGTCAACTCCTGCTGTGCCAATGACTGTTAGAATGGTTCAGACAGGTATGTGTACTTGCAAGTTCTGGGCACATTGCACTTCATGTGCAGGAGCTCACCTGAAGAAGGTGTCAAACGCTTCCCTGCCATCAGTGTCACCAGTGGCGCCCACAGACCACACCACAGAGAACACAAACAGGGACTCCACCCACAGCTGCATGACTGAATCATCCATGCCTCGTGCTGCACAGCAAAATGACATAGTTGGTGACAAGCTGTTCACAAGTGGCAGCCAGCTACACAGCATCCTGGTGCTGACTTTGGCTGGGGCAGCTTGGGCTGTGTGTACTGCACTTCTCTCAGGTTAGACAGACAAACATGAGCTCTCTGGGCAGCTGCAGCATGTTGATGCAATGTACAATGCACCACAGCAAACGCAACACTGCAGGTGCTTTGCATACACACCTTGATGCATAGCTGTGATGCACCAGTCCAGCTGCATTGAAGCTTTACATGATACATGAAGTCCCTTGGCAGATTGCTCAGCATTCACATTCATGCAAGGATGGCATTCGAGCAGGCCTGGACAGAAGTCAGCCATGTAGTGTGCATACTGCTGGGCAAGTGCACGCATCCAGGCGCATCAAGCGAGAAGTAGCAATACGGCAGCACCTTTGTGGCGACTGGCGCCCGTGCCATCTCTTGGCAGACCGCTCATCAGGACCACTCATGGAAGGACAGCATTTGGGAGTAAGCAATCAAGCAAAGCACCTTTTGGAGCAACAGGGGCCTCATCAGAGCCTGAGGGGCGGAAGTCATCCAGCAGGGAGTAGAAAAGGCGCATGCAGGCCTGGGCCAGGTTGGTGTCCAGACTGGGTTGGATCTCCTTTACCTGCTTGCGCACAAAGCGCAGGCAGGCTGGCAGCACCCACTCAAACAGCTGCCGGATGTGCACCAACAGCAGCTCACCCAACATCTGTAGGGCAAGGAGCAAGTCAGCTGCCACCATGCAGCTTTCAGGCAAGCTGCATCGCCTACTACATCACGGTTCTACTTGCAAAACAGCAGGCATCATTGAGCATGGTTTGATCACGCTCTCAGCAGTCAAACATGATGGGCCTGTGCATCTGGCATTTGCTGTATTGAGCACTGGCCTACTGTCTGTCCCACTTTCCACAGACTGAAAGGGCTGCCGTCCCAGACTATGCACTTCTCCTGGTGCAGGAGTCGCTTCATGCACTGCCATAGCCAATGTCATCAGGCAAGCTGCTTAAGTTGTGTCACCGTCAACTGAGTCAGTCACTGAGTAGCAGTCAGACAAGCTTGAAGGGATGCGCGCCATGCACCTGAGGCAAGGTGGCCAGCCAGGAGGTCAGCAGCGGCTTCCACCCCAGCTGATGTGGCTCAAGGTACACCATGCCACACCGACTGACTGTTGCTGGTGAGGCTACAGCCAAGTCTCCAACCTGCAGAGAACAGGATGGTGAGTCTGTATATAGTGTCTTTTGGTTCACCAAACAGGCCAGACCACAGCATACAGAAACAGTGAAAAACCCAATGAAGCATGCTATATATCAATCAAACACACGGCAACCTTGTGAACAATATGCCAAAGAAACAGCGCTGCTTGATGTGACATGGATGTGATTGCAAAACCCTGCACATTATGCGTGGCTCATGAAGCGCTATCACCAAGCAAAATGTGCATTGTGCTTGCAGATAAATAGCGACATACCTCAAAGATCATGCTCATGGTGGAGGACATCTGGATGATTTCACTGTTGGGTAGACACAGCTTCTTGTTGTCATCCAATACAGTGTTCATGTTCTCAATCCACAGAGCATCCACCGGCCCATCCAGCACCAGCCACTTGCGGGCTGGGCTAGGGTCTGTTGCCAGCTGTCGGAAGGCTACTGCAAGCACTCCATCCTGCGAAACAAACAAGCTGAGAAACCGCTGTACCACTGTAAAAAGGCACATCATTTGTTGCACAGTAAATGTTTTGCTCAGCCCAGTTACCGCAAGAAGCACATCCTCTGCTGCACAATTGCAATCCCGCCCATTATGCTCAGCTGACTATTCCACAGCTCATAGCGTGTAGCAAGGCGCACGTGCTAATGAGCGCTATAGCTTGAAAGGTAAACCTCATCTATTTGATGAAGCGCTTGTGCTGTTGACCCTCACCTTCCATTCTTGAGTGGCTTTGTCCACTTCACCATACAGCTGTCCCATGGTTACAGACTTGGGGTTGATGACGCGCATCTCCACCTTCTCAAAGAGGGTGCCCTGCTTGCCCTCTGCATGCAGGTCAGTCAGGGCGCCAGCCAGCAGCTTCAGCCCCACAGACTTGCCACTGAAAGGCGCACCCACCAGCATCAGGCCGTGGCGCACTATGATCATCTCGTACAACTGGATGATCTGCAGAGAAGTCACAGTCTGTCAGCAGCTAATTGTGTAATTCTGTTTGATATGTGACAATTCCTCATGCAACTGCAGACAAAGCAGATGCCTGATGATCAGCAAGAGAAATGCAGCCAGCATGGACATTGGGCTTGGGACAAGCTGTTGTCATGGTGTTTTCCTTGCATGCATGGTGTTCTCAATCTTGGTTGACATGCATACTCACTACCAAATGAACATCAGCAAACGGTACTGCCATATGATAAACCCTGCATGGTGCACAATATGCGCATGCAAGCAAGTGGCCCAGATGGACGTTGAATCCCAGACTGCGCATCAGCAGGCAATCACCTTCATCATGGAGTAGTCTGTTGGCTGAAGGTTGCCAAGGGCGCACTGCTTGCGCAGAGCTGCTTGCAGGTCGGCATAGTCTGGGTTGGGCAGTGCCACGCCTGGGAAGAGGTCACTGACAATGCCATTGAACAGAGGCACGTCGTGGCTTAGGAACTTGCACAGATTGACGTCCACAATGGACCTCAACATCAGAACATACTCATTGTCATCAGGGAACCTGTTGTGAACAAGACAGCAACTTTCAGTACCTGCCATTGAGCAGCTTTGATGGCAGCAATGACATCTTGAGGATCAGACATCTGCATAGAGATTGTTTTGCATGACTGAGCGTGTTGTCCAGGAGGCATGGCCAGGGAGAAGGTGACAATCAGTTGATGTTGTGGAGGTTGAAGAGCTTACTTGCGCTTCATGTTGCCAGCTGCCCTCAGCACTGCCATCACAGCTCGCATGCCGTAGTCCTGCACATGCAATGACATTGCATTGGCAAGGGGCAGAGTCTTGACGTGCTACAGTTTTCAGTAGATGTTATGAGGAGCATCAGAGCATAGACAGACTGGGAGTGACTTACATAGTGGTCTTGGCTGCTGAGCTGCTCGCTGCACAGCTTGTAGGTGGCCACAATCTTCCTTGCACAGTCTCTGGCCTGCAATCAACCACTGATCTCTGAAAATTTTGCCCTTTACTAGGTAACTCAGCCAGCACACACAAGCCTTGTGCGTGCATGCTTTACTCTGCCGTGCTCTTTGTCTTGCGCAATGCGTGGCATGCTGGACCCATCACAAGCAGGTGCAATATTGCATGCAGTTTCAGAGCAATGCTGAAACCATGAGGCATGGGAGTCATGCTCGCACCTGCTGATACCCACTGGAGTACAGCATGATCTCAGCAATCATGGCGTAGTCTGGCACCATCATGGCTACAGTACGGAAAAGCGCCTTGAGGTTGTCTGGCAGCTCAGACCGGCCAGCATAGCCTGGGTTCATGGTGATGAAGACGTTGCATGTCGGGCGCAAGGGTAGCTCACTGCCCTCAAACATGAAGCTCTTCACCTTGGCTTTGACAGCCATCTGGATCTCAAGCACTTGTTGCGCAACGACCGACAGCACCTGCATGATGACAGTAAACAGTCCCTTTCCCAGCAGCTGTTCCATCTCAGGTGAAGCAGAGCTCAGACACCGCCAATGTAATGCATAACCCCAGCAGCTAAACAAGCCTGGCTGCATGCTAAAAACCCAGTGTGAGCTCTGGCCTGGTCTCATAGCCTTCAACACATTTTGCTTGCCCACTCAATTGCAAAGGGCTAGCTACAGCACTACTGGCACCAAAGTTCGTGGCATGGCAGGAGCTGGTTGGTTGCGGCAACAGTAATACCCTTGCATAGTCATTTGAGGATGTCAATTTCCAGAGGCCTCTGACCAACACTGACAAAGAATACCGCTCAAGATGTCTGTAGGCTGTTACAAGTGCACACAGAGAAACAGATCAGGTCAGGTGCTGCATTCCTAGATGATGCAAAAGTAAGTTTACTTGCCAAGAGGGGTCTGCATACCTCCAGGTCAATACGATTGAACTCATCAAAACAGGCCCAGGCTCCGGACGCTGCCAGACCCTTGAAGAATTTAGCCATAGTGAGGTAGTCCAGCGTGTCACTGCAGTTGAACACCACGCACTGCCGAGCCAAGGCTTTGGCCAAATCCTGCATGCAGCAACAGTCATCAGCTTATCTGCATTGCCCCTGATCTGGCCCTGCAAGCTGCTTAGACTAGACAGAGATCAGTCAGGCAGAATTGCTTGTATGGAACAAGCCAGACTGCATTGCTGTACACCACAGACAAGCAAGCAAGCCTGCACATGCCCAAGTGTGCCAAGTGAACACAGTATGCCACAAAAACAGCAAATCACACAGATCAGCTGAACTTCAACCTTGTTGGAGTCTGCAATGAGGCAACAAAGGACCGATGACTTCAGTCTGAAGCGTTTGACAGATGTCATGCAATTTTGCAGTGAGCTTGCCTTGGTTGTTTCAGTCTTGCCAGTGCCTGCTGGGCCTTCAGGGGCACCCCCCAGGTTGAGGTGGATGGCCCCCATGAGAGTGCGGTAGCAGCGGTCTGTCAGGGGCGTCACCACCAACCTGGTGCTGTTGCCAAGGTACTCATAGCCGTACTCCACTTGAGCATTCATCATGCGCACTGGGATTGTCAAATTCTGGGGGTCATTGTTCAGGTCCTGCAAGGCCACAACATACGGTGCATCATTGATGGCAAGACATGAGCTTGGCTTTTGCACTTGAGGCGCAAGATCTGAATTTGGCATCCATGTCATATCAAAAGCTGCTGATTGACACCACCTTGTTGCAGTCACTTGTACTCTGCTTGAAGCCAGCCTTCTGGCTCATTCTTGCACAAAGGTAGCTCAGGATCAGTGCAAGCTGGATCCAAGGCTCCATGCGCAACCTTACAGCACAATTCTGACAGATGGTGATCATGTGGATCTTGAGTGGTGACTGACCTCCCAGTACATCCTGAGCTGAGACAGCCAGGCAAAATCATTGACATCCCCCTCAATGCCTTGGGCTGCCAAGTTGGCAGTCACATCCCTGGCGTGCACATCCATGACCACCAGGGCACTCAAGGTGGAGCGCTGCAGCTTAGTCAGCTGGCCCCGTACCAGCCCCACAATGTTGTTCAGCTGGCTGGTGCTCTTGTCAGCAACAGCCTTCACACCACCTGCACAAAGCGCTAGCTGTTGGTCTTGACCTTTGCATTGGTGTGCAGCTGAATCTGCTTACCATCTGTGCAGTGTCAGTCATGCATGTCACCCCTCCTCAAATGTAAAAAACAAGACTGAGACATCCAGTTCAGCTTATCTGCAACTGCTGCCATGAGGCATAGGCCTTTCCTCCTTATCAGGGGTGGGGCCTGCAAAAGCTCACAAACAATTGGACTCGCGACAGTGCAGACTATGACAGAAGGCATGACATGTCGTGCTGGGAAAGAGACATGGACTGACCTGGGATGCCATTCTTGAGTGCGTTGGTGACAGCAGAGGTCCAGAAGATAGCAGTCACGGCCAGCACCACTTGGCCAGGCCATTCCAGCACCCACTGCTCGCGCTGCTGGGCTGCATAGGCGGCCACGCCCAGCTTGCAGCTCTCCTTCATGCTCTCTGCCATGCCAGCCTCCACCTGTACAAGCCATCTTGGCTTCAGAAGACTTATAGACTGCTGCAGTGGACTGCTGTAGTAGACTGCTGTAGTAGATTGGTCTGTTTGCACTGTTCAAGCTACCTTGCTTTCAGCAGACTAAAAGACTGCTGTATCAGAATGCTGCAGTAGACTGTTGGTCTGCACTGACCATCGCAGCAATGCTTGTGTGCTGGCAAGCATGTGCTGGCATGTGCAAACTTGCCGATTGGCATGTAGGAAGAATGCGGCAGGCAGCTTTGCACCGTTGCAAAGGAAGCTGTATTGTCATGCATGTGCTGGATCTCTGCATCAGGAAACCAACTTCTTTGCAGGTCACATGTAGTCTGTCAAAACTGTCTCTGGTGGCTTGGTCTCTTGCGCTCTAGAGAAACATGACTTGACTGTGCAAGTGTACTGAGGGCTTTCATTCTGCACCTGGTGCATGCTCCTGACATATTTCCCTGATGCATGGCCCCAAAGCAAAACCATGGAGCATTGCGTCTTTTGTGCAAGAATGTTAGCACAAGAGGAATGTAGGGCAAGACCTGAATGAGCCACTTCTCCACAGCGCCTCCCACTGTGGAAGGCTTGATGCGGGTCTTGAGAGGGACCAGCTCCCCTTCAGCTGACACCATGCCGCTGATGTCTCCATTGGGCTGGAACTGCAGCTTGTCAATGCCTGCATCCAGCGCAGGGCATTCAGTCTTGCTGATTGGCTGGAGCCATGCGCCTAATGAGGGGTTGATGGTGGTGGACGTCCCTGCGAAAGCTTGTTCCAAATGCAACTCTGTGCAGAAGCTGTGCTTGCGGCACTAGATGCTGTCAAAGCAGTATTCTGGCTTCTGTGTCAGCAAGGAAGTTCAAGTTGCATGACACTTCAGAGAGTAGCAGCGGCATCAGCAGCAAGTTGACAGTAACCTGATTCTCTGCATACCTTCAAAGCATTTCTTGAGGTGGGGCTGGACCCTGGTGGGGTCCTTAGTCTCAGACAAGATCTCCAGCATCTCGTCATTGGACAGGAAGAAGAACCGAGGGAAGGCAATACGCTTGACCTCCAGATAGGCTGCCAGGCCCTTCTGGATGTCCTCCAGCAGGCGGTTGTTTTCTATCAGCCCTGCTAGACGCTCCTTGTCCCTGGCAATGCCCAGGCACCCGGGCAGCTTGGAGGCGCTCTCCATCATCTCCCGCCACAGGTTGTCCACCTGTTGTTTGCAATTAGTGAGCTAAATGCTAATACAAATTGCAGTTTCATAGACTTTGCCACAATTTGTCCACATCTGCTTGACAACGAGTGAGCCAAGTGCCTACTGCAATTTGCAGCTGTATAGATTTTGTACCAGGTCGTCCACCTGTGCTTTGCAGTGACAAGCCAAGTGCCTTATACAGCTTGCTGCTGCATGGCATACAGAATGCGGAAGTTGAATGCAGCACGCAATGCATTTTCTGGCTGCAAAGGAGTCAGGCACTTGCAAGGAGGGCTGTTCATGCTGCAGGTACATTGCAGCGTTGACTTGTCAGCATGCGCTATTTGCTGCTGGATCCTGCAGCTGAGCATGTTTTGCCAGCATTTGCATGACAAAGCCATAGAAGTAAGGCTCAAAGAGCATGTATCAAAGCTTTCCCACTGCAACTAGCAAGCACGCTTCACAAGTCCGCTTTGGCAGGCAAGCAAAAGACATGGGTTAAAAGAGCCATAGTGATGCAGCAAGACAAGAAGAGCCTAACCTGCAGGAACTTGTCGCCCTCCTCAGGCATCTGCTTCATGATATCAGGGGAGGTGAAAATGGGTTCCAGGTACTGCCATGTGGCTTGGCAGGCCAGCCAATTGTCCACCACCTCTTGCAGACGGTTCAGAGTCTCATCCCATTCTAGTGCCTCCTTCTCTAGTGGGCCAATGAAGGGCGATGCCCTCATTGACTGAGTCTTGACAATCTGGTCATCCAGAATTGCCTGCAGCCAAGGTCAAGCATCAGCCTCGCCCATGAGTATGTCCAAGACAAAATTGTGAGTTGCTGCAGCTCATCGTGTTGGAGCAGCACGAAGCAGCCAGGCTGCACCGCTATCTGGTTGTGCCAGACTCAATGCAGCTTGAGAGCACGAGAGAAAGATCACCAACACTTCAAGAGCATACTTGCACTGCAGCTTTGACTCAGCTGCAGCAATCAGTGCTGCATCATTCTCTCACCTGTATCTCATCAGTGCCGCCCACAATGTAGGTGCCAGTGTCTTTGTACTCAAGGATCCTGAACTCCATGCCGTCCCAGTCAGCATGCATCTTGTCCAGAGCCTTCTCCAGGCCATACTCCTTGCTGGCATTGACACTGATGGTCTGCAGGGCCTCCAGCTGAGATGCCACCCCTCTGTGCAGCAAGTCATCCACAGAGAATGGATCCCAGATGCCCTGCTCGCTCTGCTTGATGCTGTTCTCATCATCCTGAAGGAACAAGAACTGCTATGAAGGGACCCAGGCATAAGTGACAGGAGTGCTTGATGCTGTTCTCATCATCCTGGAGGGACAAGCACTGTTGTGAAGGGGGCCAGGCACACTTGACAGGGGTGCTTCATGCTTGCCTTGTTATCACAAAAGGTCGTGATCAGGGGGTGGACATATACAATCAATGAGGGTCTTCCAGGTGATAAAGGACAGAAATGCAGAAGGAGAACATGATGCAGGCGGCTACTGATCCCAAGCAGTAAGGCAGCTGTCAGTCAAGTGTGGTTGCAATACAAGAAGCCTTGATTGCTTGCACACTGCAAAAGCTCTTTTTACCAGCTGCTGAGGTGCCCATGAAGCGTTGTACTGAGATGCATAACACGCTTGTGGCGGATGTCAGTAGCGTAGAGCAGAAGCCATACCGCCTTTTCTGCCCCCAGCATGGAAAGAATGCCTTTCCAGTGCCTGTCCTTGAGGGCAGGGTTGGCTAGTTGCTCCACAATTGGCAGCATCTGCACATAGCATTACACCCAGTCGAATCAAGTAGACTTTGGCTTCACAAAGCATGCACCATTGCAACCATTGAAGGTGTATCAGCACTACAGATTGATTGCAAGATGCTGCTGTCCCCTGGAAAAGCAGTCATAGGACATATTATCATATGGCATCATCAGTGCAGTACCTGCTTGAACTCATCCAGCTGGTCTTTGAGCAGACCCACGACAGCGTCATCTTTGCTGCCCTTCCCAAAGCGATAAGCTTTGCCACCAAACTCCTCAACATCAGCCCTGATTACCTCCAGGCTCAGTCGCACCTGTAAGCAGCCATGCTAAGTAATGCAGCAAAAAGGAGCAATGCAAAACGTATTACGCAGGCCAGTAACAATGGCGCAGCCGACAGGCACTTCAAGACCACAATGGCAGCGTGACAAGGGTGGGTGACCATGCCATGTGAAGGAAATGTTGTGGCAGATCTGGTGACCCATTGTGATGTTTTTGAGGACTGTCAGAGATGCAGACAGGTCAATGATGAAGTCATGCCAGCACAAGCTGGCCCTCAGCAGCATGGTGCAGTACACGGATGCTTCTGATTGGACAAGCGTGTGCAGCCAGCAGGAGTCATCAAGGGGTCGTGAAAGGCACAGTATCTGCATACAATCTTTGCCTGCAGAAAATTGCTAGCAAGGAATGCTTGTCTCAAAAAGCATATATAACTTGGAACAATTGTCCCCACTCAGACTTGTTACCTCAACAGACTTGTTATTTCCGTCAGCACATAGAGTGCACTTGAATGATGGGCTTACAGAGTTGTCTTGGCGGCTGAGGATGGGTCCTGTGGTCCAGTCAATGACCTTCTCCTGCAGCTCCAACAGAGTCTTCCAGACAGCGTACCGCCCCTCAGCCTCCTTCTCGGCAGCTGTCAGGTTGGCAAACTCATCCGCTGGCAGGCCCAGCAGGCCTTGGTACCCAGCATACGTCTCTGCTGCTTGCTGCAGCACCAGGATCATGGAAGCTTCATTTATGGGAAAGTGCGGCGTTGCTCTCTGGAGCGCTCACGGGGTGCAGTCAGGCAGATGCTGGGGCATGCTACTGTGTGCTCAACGTGAGCACCAAGCATGGTAGTCCTGTTAGTGTGCTCAGACTGCGCATAAAGTATAGCAGACCTAGTACTGTGCTCAGACCATGTATCAAGCACAGTGGACCAGTTGATCTGCTGTGAGAGGTCTCGTGACAATCAATGTACTGCACCTGTCAGCTATGGCAGCTGGTTTACATATCAAGCAGTCATTGGCTTGCCCAAGATCTGACTGAAGGCTCCAGGGCATCTGCAGTCAAGCAAATGGTACATTCTGCGTGGGGAAAGACAACGGTGTACCTTGAGCTGAGCAAGGCGCTCTTGCAGCTGTTCCAAGGCGCCAACCACCTCTGCAGGCGGGCTGGCAGCATCCACAAACAGGCCCTCATGTAGGCTGCCCAGCAGGGACAGCAGCTCCTCATTGACGGCCTTGATGCCCTGGTCCAGCACCTCTGTCTGTGTGGGCTTGTGGTCGGCAATGAACTCCTTGCCAGCCACTAGGGCCTCAACAAAGCGGGCAGCAGCCTCCTTCAGGTCGTCATGCTTCACCTGCAGGCCCGGGATTACATTGTATAGCCAGCATCTGATGCAGTGCTGTCATGTTCTAAAAATGAGCATGTTTGGTGGCAACTGACAGGGTGCTCATTCAGCAGAAGTGCCTGGCTAGCGCAGATGTGTTCAGGTTCTAGACCGTGTCAAAGTGCAATTTTGTCAAGCAAGTGATCTGCATACAGGTGCAACCTACTGCTGGAAATGCACTGGTTGCTCAAGGCAGCACATCTCAGGTTGGTTGCGGATGTTCAAGCTGATTCTGTGTAACAAGCTGCTGGCATATAGGCAGGAGAGAGTGGGTATTGATGCACCAGCGGCCACAGCAGGACAAAGAGCTGACCTGATCTGCTGTGACCACCTTCTGCTCATAGACAGCAAGCATGTCATACATGTCATCCACAGTGGTGGCTTCTTGCAGCACTTGCCGCTTGTCATCATACTGCTCTTTGTGGACGACCTGCAACAAGAGGCAAGGTTTCTTGGTGAAGTACCATACAGAATAAAACCTCAGAGCATTTCACCAATGTAGTCACAGATAGAATGTTGTGTATAGCAAGGTCAAGGGAGGTATGTTTGTGCATGAGAGTCAAGTCTAAGTTGATGAGGATGTTGTGGCAATATGTGCAGTTTGCATGCAGCACAACGAGGTCTAGTGGAGATACAGATTGACTCCTGATATTGTCTGTTTGGGCTCCTTTACTGGGTCCCTCAGACAGCAGAATCTGTTGAATGACTGTGAGAGGCAGATTACCTGGTAGGCCATGAACATGTCTAACTCAGTGGGGCGCTCCTGCAGCATGCTGATGCGCTCCTGCAGGCTGCTCAGGCAAGCTATGCAGCTCTCTCTTGCCAGCTTCACTAGCAGTGTCTTGATCTGCACGCCAAGTTATAGCACTCAGCACAATCACCAACTGCTACATGAAAGTCTTCACAGCCTGATCAATCAGTATCCATGCACAATCACAAGCAAGGTCTTTATCTATATGTCATAGCATAGCAGTCTGTGCGACCACTGGCTGCTTCTTTGGAAGCTTCACAGCCTGATCAATTGCGGTTCATGTCCTAGGCAAAGCAACATGCCTGCATCTCAGCTTGCTCTGTGCAAGAGATGGACATCATGTCCCCTGCCCTGGACTAAAGCCACGCATGCATGCACTTGAGTACACAAGCAATGCAAATCTTTTTTCACCTGCTCAAGAGTGCGCTGTGTGATGGGTATCAGGCTGGCTCTGAGGGTCTTGGACTCAACACTCAGACTGCCAACCACATTGCCAATCTTCATCTTCTCAAGCTCATTGCGCCACTCACGCTGCTTGTGCATATCACGTCTGATCTCCCGAATTGTCCTGCATGACATAATTTTGTAAAACCCTTGGTCCTGCAACCTTGCAAAATCTTGTGCTGAGATGAGCCTCCAAGGCAGCTTGCAACAGATGTGCTTTGCCTGCCTGGCAAATGCCATGACACCTGCCTGACACTTCAAGACAGAAGTGCACCATCAACAACTGTTCAGTGCAGCATGCATACACCATTCTAGTCATATGGCAACATCTGCACAGGCTGCAACAAAGCGAGTACTGTGTCACACTCACTTTTTCTTAGAGGAGTAGGCCTCGAAATTCCAGGTCTGGCCATAGGTGTAGACCTTTCGGTGCTCCTCAAAGACAGCAGCATACTCAGTTGCTCCGTTGAAGTCCTGGGTGATGATGGAATCAATGCGGGTGCGCAGTTCTTGGTAGTGTGGGTTAGCCCTGACGAGACACAGCACATCTCAGCTCCAAGACATGGCCAACACACCAGGACAACAAGGCGCTGTGCACACTGCATGCATTGTCTGCCCAATGTACTCAGGGTTCCAAGCCAATTTCTGCTGAGTCACCCAGCGAGTTGGCGAAGACATTGAAATTTTGCAATAGAGTGCTGCATCTTGGTGCTTATGATAGGCATCCATGGCTGTTCTTGACTCACTTGATGATGTTGACAGGGTTGAGCCCTGATGGCTTGCCCTCAAAGAAGTGGCTGAAGCCACGCATGAACAGAAGGCGAGGTGCTGCCTGTGTGAGGGTGATGCTGCCCTCTATGCTGTTATTGTTGACCACATCCAGCACGGCATTCCTGTCTGGCGTGAATGACATGCCCTCCTCAGCAAAGGAAACAGTTGTGAGGAAGACCCCCTGCAAGATTGCACAGGGTGACATGTGCACTAGTACCCAGCTCGTGCCAATGTTTGCCAAGCCATCTGATTTTGCACAAGACAGATGTGACAGGAAGCCAGGTGACTGCCATGAGCTCTGCTGACAAATGCAAGCATAGATCAAGCTGCACCACAATCAAAGCTGCCAGACTGCTTGGTGACTGTCATTCATGGACTGCTTTAGCTATCTGCAAATGATGTTTTGCTTTCAAAGGCAGTAGGTGCAAAGCCCAGCTGCTAGGCGGTGCACCAGATCGCAAAGTGTCATTCAAATCCTACCATGCATCAGAATACCTACCTTGTGGGTCTTTTCTGCACTGGCTCTAGGTGCCTCCAACATGGCAACAATCTCCTCAACAGAGCCAATAGTGCGGTCAACAAGGGCTTCTACAAGCATGTAATCCACCAAACGGATGAAGCTGCCCAGCATTGCAGCCTCCTCCATGACACGCTTGTATGTCCTGCACAAGTCAGCATGCTCAAATTCATATCTTCCACGAAGGAATTTAGCATGCTCAGATACAGCTGACTTGCAACCCTATGAATCCCGCTTGGCAGAACATGATGTGTACATATCACGCTGACAGAAGCCTCTGTATCTTCACAGGTCCTGGTTGTTGCAGGCCTCTATCTTTAGAAAGATTTATGTAAACAGTAGAATTGCTGGTTGAGGTATGCAACATGAGACTCAGCAGCTCAGCACCCTTGGCTTTGGAATTTGTGCCAATGAGTTCATATCTGTTGCATGCTGGGATTGAGCCTGTGACCGTGACTGCATGAGCAGCCTGCAAGGTGCTCTGCGGCGAATCAAGCTTTGACTGAATGATCAGCCTGCAAGGCACTCTGCCTTGCTGCAGGATGCGGTTGAGCCTGTGACTGTGCCTGCATGATCAGCCTGCAAGGTGCTTTGCCTTGCAATCAAGCTTTGACTGAACAGTCAACCTGCAAGGCACTCTGCCTTGCTGCAGGCTGGTTTTGAGCCTATGACTTGGACCGCATGATCAGCTTGCAAGGTGCTCTGCCTTGCAGTGAAGCTGTGACTGAATGAGCAAGTGGCAAAAGGCGGTGTCACGAATTGAGGCTTACTTGGCGCGCTGGATCTTCTCAGCCTTGATGGCCATCATGCTACGGGCCTTGCCACTGTCTCTGCCTTGAAACAGCTCAACACCAGTTGTGTCATCAAGCTCAGCCATATCCCTGATACTTTCTTGGTAGATGCGAGCTTGCTTCTGGGCCTCCTTGCAGACCCGCTCAACAATCTGTGCATGGCAATAAGTGTCAAGGCTCAGAAGGCCTTCAAAGTGGCAAATTGATCCAGCAAGTCCTGCTTGACAATTCTAGAGCAGCTTGCATAGGCCGAACACGGGGCTGACCAAGGTAGTGACATAATTCACAGATGCTGCAGAATGAGACCATGTTCTCTGCTGTTGGATATTGTTGCATTCAGCAGCTGCAAGTTTTTATTTTTGCAACCAAGCATGACGTAATCCTCATGGGCATGACTCAGCATGCAAGCCGTATCACCTGCTGCACTTTCTCTGATGTGGACTCAAGAGCAGGCTTGGCTTTCTGCTCCCTAGTCACCACTTGCAGGTCAGAGTACTCCTCCAACTGGTACAGGTGATTGGAGTTGCAGTACGACATCTTCACTTGGCTGACATCGCTCACAAACTGATTGATCTCCACTAGGTGCTGGCAAAAAGTTGGCTTTGCCAGAAAAAGCTTGCTACAGACACTTTGGCGCACTCGGGCAAACAGTTTCCTCCTTACTTCCTGCAGTCAATTCGCTACATGAGCAGTCATGCGGAATGCAGATGGCTGCTTTAGCAGAGATGCAAACACACATGCAAGGCCTCTCACTTCATTGCTGATGCACCCAGGGTTACAGCTGTGCTGTGATGCATTAGCATCTGTTCAAATCCTTCACGGTCTGGCAGGAACTGCACAATAGCATGCCATGTGTACATGCTGATGGCAGCCAAAGCATACATACCTTGTGCCAGCGCCGAAAGCATCTGCCAATAAGGTATGTTCTAAAGTACTTGATCTTGCTGATCAAGTTGAACATTGCCTCATCCTTCATCCAGTCTCCTAGGCTGGTAAAGGCTGACTGTTCACCCTTTTTGATGTGCATCACTCCAGTGGCTGAAATGGTGAAGTACTCAGGCCCCACTTCCTCACGAGTGGTGACCACCAAGTCATATGGCCTGAACAGGACTCCTGCAGGTGCCCTGCGGAAACCAGGCGTCATGAAAACAACAGCGTGTGTCATGACTCAGCATCTGTACATGAGTGCTTGCACAAGGTTGCTACTTTACAGAATGCAAGTAGCCGTCTGTAATGCATAAGGCTCATAGTCGCAGGTCCCGTGCACGTTCGCGGCAGCAAAAGTAAGCAAAAGCCATGCAATCTCTGACTGCTTTGAGGTGACAGCTAAAAGAGCAAGACAGGCGCAAGCTAGGAAGAGGTGTATGTTGGTTGACATGCATTTGATGCAGGCAAAGCATAACAGCCCGAGCTTTACACAGTTTCTGATTTTGCATCTTTTTGTGGGTGTGCTACCTGTTGCAGTAGAAGAATTTGACAGGACTGTCCTGCCCATACTTGGCATAGAACTCGACCACATCATTTGCTGTACGGATCTCTGGGTGTGTGTCAAGCGTGCTGCTGGCAGACACGCTGTTGACTGATGGCACAGCTGGCAACAGGCTTTCCTCGTCACCTTGCTGCTCATCAAGTTTGGCGATCTTTGCTGCCTTTGTCTGCTTTGGTGCTTTGGCAGAGTCAGATCGGATCTTCCAGCTCTTGGACAGCTTTGTTGGCGATGTTGTACGCCCCTGAAAGATGCCACAGCTTGCAGTGAGTCAGCAGGTGGCCAAGCTGTGCTATGACTTGGATATACTCAGGGCCAGCAACTTTACAACCTGCTGTGTCTTTAGTAGTGGCAGTTCAAATTGCTCCAGAGAAGGTAGAGTCTCTGCAGTGTAAAGGCCTGCGTCTGCTGCACCAGACTGGCTGGTTCCTGACGACAAGCCAAACTTGGGTAAAGCACTGCCAAAGCCCTGTTGTCCTGATCTGGACACCTGTGGATACCATAGCGGGCTTTCCGGGGTTGGGACATGCAAATTGTCGCCTCTGTTGCCGCTGTCGGCTTGTGCAGATTTCGCATCTGACACCGCCGGTAGATTTCCGGGCATGTCTGACACGTCTTCGGGTGCAACCAGAACACTGCAAAGTAGATCTGCTCTCTCGAAGATGCCGACAATCAGGACACACGGGGTGCGCAAGCAGCTTTTAAAGTGTAGCAAAGTATATGAACTTTTTCAGCAGCGCACAGGATAGCTGCGGATTCCACCGCGAGATCAGGTTCTGGTACAGAACGCCTGCGCATCCAGACGCATGCTGACAAGCGCAGGCGTCTGGTGACGCTAAGTGCTTTTCCCTTAGCTTGGGCTGTGTTGACTTGTAATAATTGATACTAAATCATGCATGCTGCTGCCACATGGTGGTGCATGTGAAAATAAACATGCAGATTGTCAACAAGCGAGAGCGCACGCGCAGCCCTACAAGAAACGACAGTATTATCGCATTCGCTTTTGAGACGTTTCAGATGGCAAGATGTCTTCAGCTTGCCAATTTGCACAGCTATATGGCAACGTGCGCCACCCACGATTCTTGCCAACTTTTGGGTCAAGGCCCGGCAGCTGCAACCGAAGACGCATAGTTTTTCATGCATTTCCTTCATAACGAAACTTGATGCAAGCGACTTGCCACTTACTGTACTGATGCATGCTAAAATGCGTGAAGAAGATGAACAGACTCTCAATTCAATGAGTCAGTCCGTCAAGCTACATGCAGGCCTGCAACTTGAAGCGGGTACGCTTGGCTACTCGGCGGTCCTGTGGCAGTCATCTGACGTACTATTGCGACACCTAATCGTCCATTTGATACCGTGGATTCAGCCTTGCTCGTTTGCCTGAAGCTCAACCCCGCTGCTTACTATGAACGAGCCTCACGTCAAAGCCTTGGCTGACTGTTTCCTGCAGACTCTCAGCCCCGATCTTGTAAGATCCAAGCTTGTTACTTTGACGCACATTTCGGGTTGCTTGCTCGATTGCGTTAACTTTGCACAATCTGGTGCAGGCAAAGATCAGAGCAGCTGAAGTCCAGCTCAAAAGCGCATCTGCGCAGCCCGACTATGGCATCACTGTACTGAAGGTACTGTCTGAGATTTTGGCACACGACATGTGTATACATAGCGGTGTTCAGCTGCGCGTGGCAGAGACTTAACTGCAATCTGTCTGATCACAGCTGATTGCCTCGGAGGCCCCGATTGAAGTGCGACAGGCTGCTGCTGTCAACTTCAAGAACCATGTTCGTCCTCGCTGGGTACGTTCATGCTGCATCTGACCACCAGGGAGTTTGTCAGTCTGCGTGTTAACAAGATGTGCCACTGCAGGCTCCACATAGTGACTCAGATCTTGCGCCTCTCCCAGTTGCTGAGAAGGTTTGTGTCCTCTTCGGTCTGCATGCGTAATGTTGGCATTACATTTGTGCACTGAGTCATACCGATGCGCAGGAGCAAATCAAAGGCCTCATCACAGGTCTCATGCTCAGCACGCCTCCTGTTGTCAGAGCCCAGCTAAGTGAGGCACTTTCAATCATCAGTGAGCATGACTTTCCAGCACGCTGGCAAGGTCTACTTCCTCAGCTCATTGACAGGCTCAAGGATTCAGATGTGAACACAATGAATGGCGTGCTGGAAACTCTGAATTCCATATACAAGCGATATCGCAGCCAGTTCATGACTGGCAAATTGAATGAGGAGTTGTCGTATTCTCAGCAGCTGATCGTTCCCTTGTGGGAGAGTCTCAGAAGACTCAGCACAGAACTTCAAAGCAGCTCAGCAGACATTGCCAAATGCAAGCAGATACTGTCAAACATCAGGCTTGTATGCAGAATATTCTACTCATTAAATTCACCAGGATTGACTCAGGTGAACCTCAAAATGTTTTCTGAATCTTGATCTCACCTGCCATGCTGTGCTTCAGCTATTTTGACTCATTGCAATGTGACATCAGCCAGCCACAAAAGCTCTCAGGGTTGCACATATGGTCTTGCAGGACATGGAGGACACTTTGAAAGGATGGTTTGCAGAATTTCACACCTATCTCACCTATGACAATCCTGCGCTGGCAGACAAGGATCCAGACAAGCAAAGCCCTTTGGACGCAGTAAAGGCTGCAGTGTGTCAGAACATCAACTTGTTCATGGAAATGAATGAGGAGGAATTCAAAGACTACCTGCAGACATTTGTTCAGGACGTATGGACCCTGTTGATTGCTGTCAAGCAGGGTTCAGGACAGGTATGCAGCTGTTCATAACACACGTCATGCAAACCGTTTGAACATTTGCTATTGAGCCCCTGCATCCAGGGTATAACCGCAAACCCAGCACGGTGTTCAGATTGGTGACACACAGCTAGTGTCAAGCGCTACCTACATCACTGCATCCTCTGCAGGAACTTCTGTCAAGCATTAACATGCAACTCACCACATCTACCTGTATTTGGATGGGACACATGTGGCTTCACAAAGTGCAGCACATCTGCAGGACAACTTGGCTATGAATGCCATACGCTTCCTGACCACAGTGGCCAATGGCGTGCATTACACTCTATTCAAGAACGAGGATGTTCTGAAGCAAGTATGTGAGAAAATTGTCATTCCAAACTTGATGATGAGAGATGACGATGAGGAAATGTTTGAGCTGAACTGGGTTGAGTATGTCAGACGCGACACAGAGGGCAGTGACTCAGACACCAGACGGCGAGCTGCAGCTGAATTGGTCAAAAGTCTGACAGTCAAGTTTAGCACTGAGGCAAGTCACCATGGCCTGTTGCTTGCCTTGACTGACCCTGGCTAAGACAGATGCTTGAGCATGTGCTTGAGGATTGCTTACATTGGCGGCAAAGCGCAAGAAGTCATATTGAAGTATTCACCAGTAAATACCATTCTCTCAATTGTTGATACTCTGAAAGGCTTGCATATCACATGTTTGCGCCAGCATATTGCGTATGTCACAGGCTGCACTGACACCTTGTGGATTTTGTTCTGAAATAGGAATTGGGTACTATGTAACCCACTCATGTCCTTCATATGGTCTGCTATCTTTGCAGGTCACACAGCTCTTCATTGGCTATGTCACCAGCATGTTGCAGCAGTATGGGCAGAACCCTGATCAGAACTGGAGGGCTAAAGACTGTGCAGTCTATCTAGTGCTTGCTCTCACAGTCAGAGGCAAAACAGCTGCACAAGGTGCTACAACCACCAACCAGTTGGTCAACGTATTGGATTTCTTCAACCAGCACATTTTGCCAGAACTGCAATCACCACAGATGGATCAGCGTCCTGTCATCAAAGCAGATGCCCTGAAATACCTGACGCTGTTCAGAAGCCAGGTTCCCAAAGACATCTGCGTGCAGGTGTGTCACTTCATCCATAGTATTGCACAAATTGCAGCTGCTTTGCAGGCATGTGACAGCTCATATCTGGATTTTGACCGGACCATTGCTTTGCAGGTGTTCCAGAGATTGGTCACACTGATGGGCTCTGATTCAAACGTCGTCCATACATATGCTGCTGTTGCAGTTGAAAGATTATTAGCTCAGAAGGTAAGTCAGCACAAAGTACTTAGATATCACAGCGTTCTAGCCTGTTTTTCCCACTGCAGCTAGGCAGCTGCAGCATGTGCACGAATCATAGGACCTGAGTGTTGTGCCTATCGCACAGCTTGGGCATGGTTTTTGTACTATCATATGCGGATCACGTGAGGGGACGACAGCGTATGAATGTGTATTTCAGTTGTACCTGCTGTCTTACAGGAAGGAGGCAAGCAGAGGTTCCAGGTCCAGGACTTGGCACCTGTCCTGGAGCCATTGCTGTCAGCACTGTTTGCAGCTTTCAGCAAACCTGACTCTGCTGAAAATGAGTATGTGATGAGATGTATCATGAGAGTCATAGACTTTGTGGGCCCAGAGGTGAGTTCTTGACAGCTCAAGCACAAAGCAACATGTAGCAGGCCACTGAATTCTAGCAAGCTATGCAGAGCTTGCTGAGTTCCCTGCTGTGGATTGCAAGCAAAGCAAGTCTAATGGAACACCATGTTTGCTCAGCCTGTCAATGGTATAGCCCGTCAATGTTTGTCCTGTATGGGTGCAGATAGCTCCAGCCATCCCATCCTGTGTGTCAGCTCTTGCTGGAGAGCAGGGCATTCTGATGCGAGTAATCCAGAACCCAACCCAGCCTGGCTTCAACCACTATCTGTTTGAGTCTGTGGCAGCCCTGGTCAAGCAGGGCTGTGCCAAGGACCCCAACATGGTTGACAAGCTGGAGGAAATGCTTATACCCCCTTTCAACTATGTGCTGTCACAAGATGTCCAGGTGACATGCGCATGCATGTTTTTATACATTGTATATGCTGATGCAGAATGCAATGTGCTGCTATTCATGTGCAAGGTTCTCATCATTGTTATGCACAAGCATTCTGCCAACTATGCTGACGTTTCTCTGCGCTGTTTTGGTCTGGCTGACCTTGTTTGCACGGGTCTTGGTTTGGCCTTGCCAATTTGCTGACAACTTGTGCCTTGCAGGAGTTTCATCCATATGTGTTCCAGATATTTGCACAGCTCATAGAGCTGCATCGTGGTGAGCTCCCTGCCTTCTACATGGCGTCCCTCTTCCAGCCCTTGCTAGCGCCTGTTTTCTGGGAACGAGCTGGCAATGTGCCTGCCTTGACCAGACTCATGCAGGTAAGCTGTGCTGGTTGGCTTTCACTGGTGATGGCAGCACAGCCATTGCGGCACAGCAAATTCATGCATGCTGTTTGTCAGGCATCAAATCTCTGAGCCAAAGTTGGATGCTGCTCACACTCTTTCTACACAAGTGTGATGTTTGCCATTGCAGGCATACTTGGCAAAGGCTGCAGCTAAGATAGTTGCGGGCAATCAGCTGCAAGGACTGCTAGGAGTCTTTCAGAAGTTGCTTGCCAGCAAGGCATTGGACCATGAAGGCTTCAAGCTTCTAGACTCTATGATGGCATATGTTCGCCCACAAGGCCTGCAACAGTACCTGCCAACAGTGAGCCTTCACCACCCTGAAGTTTGTGTCCATGCAGCTTGCTTGCTCTTAATTAGATACTGTGTCAGCTGTTTGCACCCAGGTCTTCCCATGCATTCATTGCTGCTCAAGTTGATGTAAGGCAAATGAGTTGCCAATGTTTTCTTGACTGGACTTGTCTGCATGCGCTGAAGCATTGATGCACTCGCAGATATGGCAACTGATGCTGAATCGACTGCAAGCGGCCAAATCACCCAAAGTCATCAGGGGTTTCATCCACTTCACATCATTGTTCATAGTGTTGGAGGGAGCATCCAAAGCACAACAAAGCTTGGACGCTGTCCAGCAAAACTTGTTTATCACTGTCCTGGAGCAGATCTGGCTACCCAATCTGCAGGCCATGCACTTCAGACACAATGACCAGAAGGTTGTTGCTGTAGCTATGACAAAGGTGAGCTGACACTTGTCCAACAAACTGGTGAGAAGTGCATTTTCAACCGATAAGTGGCTGACCATTGGCTGTATGACAGCTGAGATATCCACTCCATGACAATGCTTGCTAGGCACACACAGCTCATCCTCTTAGCTGCTGTGTCTGTGATCTGACAGTATCTCACTAGTTGACCCATCAGCGCTGCATTAGTCAGCACAGTATATGCAATACTCTGATGCGATGCTCGCGTTATCTCTTGAAGCCCTTGGTGTATGAAGTGTGTGAGCTGCTGCCTCCCAGGCTTTGAAGCCCAGCAATTCAGTGCAGTCAACTGTCATCATGCAAGTCTGTCAGAAGCTGTATTGAATCAGCCACACTGGACGTGCAAGGCAGTCAAATTCTTGTACACAATATGCAGTTGACACGTTTCAGCAGTCAGGACTTTACCCGCAAACTGAGTCACTTTCCCATGATGCAATGCAGGCAATGGTTGATTGCCCAGCTCTGCAAACGCCATCAGCTGCAACACTATGGGGCAAGCTGTTGTCTGGCACTGTCAGCTTATTAGAGGGTGATGATGCACTGCAAAATGGTGTTGTAGAAAATGAGGACCTAGACGAGGGTGAATATGGCGGCTACAGTGCGTCCTTTGCTCCCTTGCACAATGCTGCGCCTACAGAGCAGGATGTTCTGTCAGACATTCCAGATGGCAAAAGGTTTTTGGCCAGCAGTTTAGGCACCTTCAGCCGCAGCCACAATGGTCAAGTGAGCAATTTTATACAGCAATATGTGCCTGCTGACCTGCAGCCAAAACTGCAGACATATCTACAAAGCGCCCAAGTTTCATTGAGTTGAATACTTACATCACAAGTGATGCAGATAGCACAGGGTCCTTGGTTGACCATGAAAAGCTTTCAGTTCCGGGACAGCATAAGTGCATGCAGCTTGCATGCAATTTATCAGGAGTCTGCACACATAGCTCACACAGATTTACATCATATCACTGCTTGTGCAGACTTAGCATTGGGCAATGGTTCCCTTTCCTGATGTGATCAGCGCTGCAGCAGACCATGCATGCTGCACAGGCACAATGTTTGAACATTATATTGCAGACCGTTTATGTTTACTGCGGCACATCAGGGGCAAATCAAATGCTGTAGACTTGTGTTGCATGCACAGAGCTCCAACGACCTCAACAAAGACAGAGCCTGAGAACAACAGCACCTGAAAATAACGCAGAAGTAGCAACAAATATGCTGCTTGCTGAGTGAAAGGGTAGCAACGCCAGAGCCATGCCAATCAAAGGCGTGGCAGCTGTATGCATGCTTACTGCTCCATATGGTACACCAAAATCACATGCTATTCAAACTCAATCACATTGAACAGCTGCAGCTAGTCTTCTGTTGAGACCGATAGGGTGCAGCTACATGGCCTCATAGGTCTCATCAACACCATAATTTGAAGCGTATTTGGGTGCTGACGGTCTGTTGGACGCAGCTGGTTCTGTGGGCTGTGCCAAATACAGCTTTGATGGATCGCTGGGATCAACAAACCTGCACAATAGCACAATGTAAGGGGAATCGCCAACTGACAGACCATTAACAAGGGGGGACTATGTGACACAGTTGCAGCTGCATCATCTTGCTGCAAACAAAGACATACAGTAGCAGGTGGCAGAAAGCTTCTTTGGCAAAACATGTAATGCGTAATTTTGAAACCTGCAGGCCATTGGCTGCTGCTTCTGACAGGAACGGCGGGGCAATGGCTCAGTGGGTGGTGATGACTGCAGTCATCAAGCACACAAGCTTGCAATGCATGCAGGTGAGCACATGAAAGAGACTTACGCTGTTGCAACAAGCTGTTGTGGAGCAGAGGGCTGCTGTTTACGCTGTTGCAGATTGTCCCTAGCAATCTCTACAAATCTGAAGTACAGTGGAAGGAATGTTCCCACGCCGCCCTCTTTGAAGTATATTGAAAATACATGAGGGGGCAAATTGCCTTGAGGGCCTCCTCCAGAGGTTGCAGGCCAACACTCCCCTGCAACGTAGTCAGGTCAGATATGCAGTGCACAGCGCACAGTATCAATTCGAAAAGGCGTGAGTGCTATAATACCTGAAAGGTTGTTGCAGGCAAAAATGGGTTGATTAAACTTGTCTTTGCGGATGTATGCCAGTGGCAGCTCAAAGGCCGCTAGACCTGCAGCAAAGTCCAATGCTTTGGTTGAACGTAGGCTCCAGAAGCAAAACAAAGTAAGGCATGATTACCTGACGCAGGATCTGCCTTTGTTGCAACGAAAACCAGCCGTAGGTTTGTCAGGTACAAGATGCCTCTTGTGGACCACCTGTGAAACGGAAAAGCTTTGATCAGGTCCCGCAGGTTCGTCACAAGCCACAGGGCAGATTTGCGCTCAGTGCTCACTTGCCGCCCTGATGCCGCAAGCCGCTTATGGCAAACTCAATACCGTCTCTCTGGAGCGCAACGACCTCTTGCGCATACAAGGCAGGTAACTGTGTGGTCACTCCTGCTTGAACGGTTGGTGATAGTGCCGGATTAGCAGCCATGCACGCCGAACCACCGGAGGCAGCAACTTTCGTCGGAGACAACTCGCCTTGCTTGCGGAAAACAATCGTGTGGCAAAGGCTGGGCCTTGCGGACAACTGCAAATTTTCCGACACACGCAGCACAGCAGCGAGGAAGAAGATGATCAGGGATAGGTCAGGCGAGAAGTTGAGTAACAGCTGCAGCTGAGCAACGTGGTGCAGCATGGGAGCAGCAAGGTTCACTGCTATTTTTAGTAGCGCTTGAATCTGGTACAAGTTTCGTAGTGCAAGTGTATGATAAGTGCAAATTAGCTCTAGATAAAGCGGCATGTTGCGCGAAATTGCGTCGATTTTGAGCAGAGGTAGCGCTCGTCGTGATCCTGTGGCCTTGTTTAGGCAACTGTCTCACCAATACGCCTCAAGCTCCGCACCTGCACCTCAAGCAGACTCGAGCAGCAGCAGTGCGGCCGCTGTTGATCATTTGCGCCAACGCTTGGCAGCAGGTAGTGCTCAAGTGCTTCAGCCTACAGTGTCAAAGCAGTTGGCTCTGCTACACTGTAGTCTGCTCACAAGCTGAAACTTTTGCTCTCCTGACGCAGGTCCTAGTTTCTTTGATTTTGCCTCGGGATCAGATCCTGCAGAGTACTCTGTGCCTGCCCCAACATGGAAGGTAAGCTAGTCCACCTGAAAGCACCTGATATTGGTGCAGCTCCTCTTTTGAGGGGCTGTGCTTTGGCTGCACACTGCCTCAAATGCCCTGAATGTCCTGAACAAAGCAGCTCTGTGCAGGAAAAGAAAAGGAAGCCTGACTGGCTGAAACGCGAGGTCCCTGGCGGTGAAAATTACACCCGCATCAAAGCCAAGCTTCGGGAGCTCAAGCTTCATACAGTTTGTGAGGAAGCAAGATGCCCAAACATTGGAGAGTGCTGGGGTGGGGGTGAGGAGCAGACAGCAACAGCCACAATCATGTTGATGGGCGACACATGCACCAGGGGCTGCCGCTTCTGTGCTGTCAAGACATCCCGCGCCCCGCCCCCCTTAGACCCCAATGAGCCTGCCAACACTGCTAAGGCAGTCGCTGACTGGGGCATTGACTATGTGGTGCTGACATCTGTGGACAGAGACGATTTGCCAGACGGTGGTGCAGCCCACATTGCTGAGACCATTAGGGGGCTGAAAACAGAGACTGGGGGACGTCTGCTGGTTGAGGCTCTGGTTCCTGACTTTGCTGGAAACCAGGACTCCATCAAGCTGGTGGCAGCCTCTGGCCTAGATGTATATGCTCACAACATAGAGACGGTATGTCCTCACTTCGACATGCTGTTGCGCAATATTTAGCTACAGTGCTGTTTGGCAATTTGTAGTCCTGAAGGAAAAGTGCCCAAGTAGACTTATGCGCTTGGGTCTTGCCTTTTGCATTCAGTGAGCAGTGAGTACTGCAGCGATTGCCAATGCATCTGCCACAGAAGTGTACTTGGGGATGTCAATGGGTTTGGTCGACCATTGCTGCAAATGACTTGGCTTCAATGGGTTTGCATGCAAGAACAGTGGCATGAGGCAGCGCAGGTGGCAGCCTCTTGCCTTTCCCATAGCTATTTGACATGTGCATGTTTTGTGCTGCAGGTGGAAAGCTTGCAATCTGTAGTCCGTGACAGACGAGCAAACTGGAAGCAGTCAATGGCAGCACTGAAGCTGGCCAAGGAGTCTGGTGCGCGCGTCACCAAGACCTCCATCATGCTGGGCTGTGGAGAGCAGCCTCACGAGGTCCTTCACGCTTTCCAAACCCTTCGTGACAATGGTATGTTGCTCATGATCAGCTTGTGTAGGCTGTCAAAGCAATATGCCAATGATGACGTGTGCAGATTGTTTGACCAAAAACATCTTAGGCTTACCTGTCAATGTGCCTTGCCTCTCACACATGCTTCTGCATTTTGACCGCTATCAGCGTGCTGCAGCAGGGCAGACCCCATAGGCATGGGTGAAATGCACAAGGCACCTAAGAGTTTGGCTTACAGCACTTGCTTCACTCGTTGCATGCCTGCCGTTATTAGGCGCTGCTGGTCATTGAAATTGTTTCAGCATGTAGAGATTGAGGCAATATCCTCTCAATGTGCCTTCTGTGATGCAGGGGTGGATGTAGTTACTCTGGGCCAGTATATGAGGCCAACAAAGCGACACATGGCAGTGGAAGAGTATGTCACCCCTGAGATGTTTGCTGCATACCAAGCAGAGGCTGAGAAGATGGGCTTCCTGTATGTTGCTTCTGGTCCAATGGTGCGCTCATCATACAAAGCAGGAGAGTTCTTTCTCAAAAACATTCTGCAGGAAGGGCGAGATCTCAAAGCAGCCCAGGCCGGAACATAGTTTAGTCTTGCGTCCTTGCAATTGCCCAGCAACTGCTTGCCTTTTGCAAAAAGCTTTATTGTGTCCTGAGCTGCCCTCTGGATTTGATATTATTGTCTGTCAGCTTGGCAGGATCAGTTTCAGCCCTGAGTGACAGCAAACAGGAGATGATCCAGTGGCTCAGTACAGCAAAGTCCCGCATTTGATTTTGTAGTGAACTTCCAACATGGTGTGTTTGTTTGTGAGACGTCAAGCAGTCTAAATTATCTCTGGTGTGGATGTTGATTGTGCTGCGAAACTGCAGTGACATTGGGCCCTCCTGAACATATATTGATTGTAAATGCTATTTTAGGCAGTCAATTACCACGCTTGCCAGTTGTGAGCATGGCTTGCCTGCACGGGTGTTTTTCACTGCCAAGGCTGTACATCCACACAAGGTGCCTCTGCGCACTCAGAGATGCAGCAGCAACACGTGTAAGCAACCATTCGTCCAAAGGTCAGAGTGTGGCAGTCATACAGCTTGGTCTGACAATGTGATGAACTGTCAGGCAGTCGACTTTGGACAGTGCATGCCTGTATGGTCTCGGAGCATGGCATCAATGAGTTACAGAGCAACTCAACAAAGCTTCCGCTACTTGCCGCATACTGAAGCTCACAGTATCGCTGAAGCGCGTGCAATAGAGGGGCAGAAGCACGCCAACGCTGAAGCGTTGACACGTCTCGGCTTGTTTGTTCGAACGAGCGGGATCAAGGCAACCTGACATCTCACTTCCCGTGAAGATCGGCTGTCTGAAGGACCGGTCGTGCACAATAATGATCATCAAATGGAACAATCAACAGTATGACATCGACACAGCGGACATGAAGACCGTGGGTACGCTGAAGCGTGCAATCGAGTCTGAGACAGCAGTTCAACCGAAACGACAGAAGTTACTGGGCCTGAAAGTCAAAGGTGGCAAGCCTGTGACAGACGATACTGAAATCAGCGATCTCCTGTTGAAGGCTGGGCAGAAGGTGACCGTGATGGGGTAAGCCAATTAGCTGGATTGCATGCACTGAATGCCTGAGCAGCTTCTGCTGTCCATCTGGTGCCAGTCTGCAAATTGATCTTGAAGAAGAAATTACTCAAGCCAGCTGCTTTCTGAAGGTCATTTGTGACACAGGCAGCCTGAGGCTCATGTTGAAGCACTGGACAAGCAGTCTGAGGTAGCACCTCACGTCCAGGATGACTTTGACATAGCAGAGGAGGATCTGAAGTCCTTGGATCCTCGTGATCAGGACGAGAATCAGGCAAGCAGGGGTCCCCCGACATCAATGAACTCCCACCATGCCACAGTACTGGCAAGACAAGCAGCGCATCAATAGCATGCTCAAAACAATAGCTCAAATCGGCTGCTGGCATATAATGGTCAGCAAGATCAGTATTGCTTTCGTAGTGGCCCAGGCATGTAAGTCTTCCTGGTCAAGTCAAGCGTTCATGCTGTCATCTGATAGCATTTATGCACTGCAGGAAAAGCTCAGGCGCCGCATATCCAGCGTTGATGTTCAAGTCCTTAACCCACCTCGTGACGGCAAGAAATGCTTGGTTCTTGATATTGATTACACACTTTTCGACTTGGGCTCATCTGCTGAAAGGCCAGAAGAGCTAGGCCGGCCATACCTGCACCACTTCCTGGAGTCTGCTTACAAACACTATGATCTGGTCATTTGGAGTGCAACTTCAATCAAATGGGTTGAAGTAAAGATGCAGCAGCTGGGTGTGACCAACAATGAAAACTACAAAATCACCTTCATGCTTGACCACAAGGCCATGATGACAGTTCGGACAGAGAAATATGGTGAGCTCTGTTCCCTGCCTTGAAGGCTTCAGCCAATTTCATGTTGTGATGCTGTTCCCAGCAGGGCGGTTGGGATGAGATTGGTTGTGTGCTATGCAGGCGTCTTTGACTGCAAACCGCTGGCATTCATCTGGTCAAAGTTTCCTGGACAATACACTGAGGCCAACACTATCATGTTTGATGACCTCAGACGAAACTATGTGATGAACCCTCAGAACGGGCTTGTCATTAAGCCTTACAAGCATGCACACAGAAATAGGGAAAGTGATACAGAGCTGTTGTACCTTGCACAATACCTTGAAAGCATTGCAAGCCTGTCAAGTCTAGCTGAACTTAGGCACAGCAGATGGCAGAGGTATCTTGAAAAGCTAGCTGCAGGGCAGCTATAGCATCTCAAGGCATTAAACCAAGCACACATAGTATGATGTAGGCAGTCCAGAACACAGCCATCATCCTGACTTGCTCTGTGCCTTCTTATCAAAATTCTGTTTTGACAGGTACTGCTTTGCTGCTGCCCATGTGCAACTATACAGCACTGCTAGCAACGGAATGAACTGACAACACAAATGCAACTGTCCTCATGGACAAGGGAAACAACATGATGTGCAACACTGGACATGTGTTTGAAGGGTCCTGCCAATTTTGGCTTTTCAGAGCTCAGAATTCCTCAAGACTTGCAAACTACACTGTTTCACGATACTAAGCAGCTGCTCAAGAAACAGTGCCCTCAACTCTGACTTCCCTCGTGTGCTGTCACCCCCTCCTGTCTGTCACGTGAAAGCACGGGACTTCATGAATCTGCTTAGCACACTTGTCTGAGCTTGCTGTTGAGCTGGAGCCTGCTGTGTTTTGTCACAGATGGCGCTGAGCTCAGTCACAATGTGACTGAAGGAAGGCCTAGACAGTGGATCTGACTCAAAACAAGCATTTGCCAGGGTGACCAGGTCTGGATCTGAACCACTTGGCAGTTGCGGTCGTAGTTGATCATCACCAACTGCCAGTGCCACCTGCAGCATTGATAGCAGCAGCACATGCTGAGTGTGTTATGTAATTTGCAGACACTGACAATGCCAGGTGCACATGCTGTGCGCTATTATGCAAGCTGTAACTTCCTTCAACATGTAACCCCAGCTGCAGGTGCTATGCACAGTCAGAGTGTACATGCATGGCTCACACAGAGCAGATACACACTGACAACTGAGTGAGCGGGCTGTCGTCATTGCAATGTGTTCTTGAGCAGGTGATACAGCCAGGCACATGTGATGATGATGAGATGTACGTCGCAGCTTTGCTCATTTGTCTGTGCATGATGAGCTTGCAGGCAGCCAAGCATCTGCACATCAGTTTGCAAAGCCAGGTAGCAAAGACAATGCAGTGCATGTGTTCACCTGCAGTGGTGTGAGGTGATGGTCCTCGTACGGTATTTTCTGAGTGATGACCTCAACAAGTAGAACTCCCCAGCTGAACACGTCAGTTGCGCTGTTGTACAGCTCATGACGGATCATCTCCGGTGACATGTAGAGGTAGGTGCCAGTCTCGCCGGTAAGGACGCCCATGCTTTCTGGGGTGAGCCATCGCGCTAGCCCCATGTCTGCCACCCTACCATGACGCCCTGACAGTAGAGTATGACTCAACACAAGGAAGTGTGACAGTTGCTTTGATCTATAGATACGTATGTGTGTACTGTTGGAGGGACCAATAGGGTCTTATACAAACAACGTCAGAGTACATCAAGGCACTGTCTTTAGTTAGTGCGCATATGCCTTTGATGTTGTTGTTGTTGTGAGGACTACAAGCATGGCATGTCTGACAGAAAGCAAAGTTCCATTTGCATTGCAGATTGGCCAGCAGCAACACAGGCTGAGGGGTAACCTGAGTCAATGAAGATGTTGCTGGTCATGAGGCCTATATGCACAAGGGTTGATTTGCTGCAAGGTTGGCATCACCCACAGCAACAACAAGGTCTGAGGACTGACCTGAGTCAATGAAGATGTTGCTGGGCTTGAGGTCTCTATGCAAAATCAGGGGTTTTTGCCAGACAAGCATGAGTGTCAATAGCAAAAAGGAGTTGGGACTAAACTGAGTCAAGAAGATGTTCCTGGGCTTGATGCACAACGAGCATTTCTTGGCAAAATATGCAGCAGTGTCAGCAGCGACAAGCACACTGTGGGTTCACTTGCGACATGGAAATTAGCGTCAGCAGCAGAGCAGGCTGCAAACTGACCTGAGTCAATGAAGATGTTGCTGGGCTTGAGGTCTCTGTGCACAATGGGAGGGTCATTGCCCTCCAGTGCAGCCATCCCTCTAGCCACATCCAGCGCAATCTGCAAGCGTGCTGCCAAAGCCCGCTTGGGAGGAAACCTGCAAGAGCTGGTCATCCACTTAAACACACATATTGCACATAATTAGGAGACACTTTTGTAGTCTCATCAAGCCGCATGCAGGTCCTTGTCAGGCATGTAAGTTGTGCCATAGACTAGCTTGCTGCCTTAGAGACACTGTATGCAGCAAGAATGGAAAAGCGATAATAAAAGGGCATGCATCTTGCCACCTCCTGTTGTGCACCATACATTATACACCACATGTAAAAACACTGGATTTGGTATGTAGCCTAGGAGCAGCGAAAGCAAACTGTCAGGGAAGTCAAGCAAGGTGAATAGACCATGTGCATAAAAGGCAAGGTTTTCGGGCAGTCAAGCAAGGTGGCCAAAGCAGACCTGCCTTGACCATACAGCCATTCCTTCAGGTTTCCCCCAGGCAGGTACTCACACAACAGCATGCAGTGCTTGGGAGGCTGCAGGCACGCACCTGCACATCACACAGCCCCAACAGCTGATAAACTACAACTTGTGCTGTCTTACCAGGAGTGGCATGGAAGCATGTCACAGCCAGAAGTGTGCTTTCACTGCAGCACAGGCCTACCCTGGCCAGGCATAACTTGCTTCAGCATGCAAAGTGGCAGCTGCATGCAATGACTGTCAATGACTGTGATTGCCACAAGCAGAACAGACGTGAACAGACGGCAAACATGCTGTGAACACTTGTTATGATACCCAGAACATACCGGGCTGGCAAGACTGAGCTTGGCCACACACACACAGCACCTGTACTGGCTGTCTAACTGGTTGTGCCACTATCATCATGAATACCTGCTCACCAGCCACCCTTATCAGCATACTCAAGCAAGTCTGGCAAAACAGCATTTAGGCCACATGCAAATACGTAACATCTAAGCTGGCATCTGTAGCCATTTCGATTGCGAGTGCTATGAACATTTGCTCACCATAGAAAGGCATGACGTTGGGGTGGCGGATGCAAGCCAGCACATGCACCTCCCGCAGGAAGCTTTCTGCCTCATCTCGCTGCTCAATGTACACGCTCTTCACTGCTACTTCACCTCCACGCCACCTGCCCATGAAAGTGGTGCCAAATGTGCCCTTGCCCAATGCTTTCCCTAGCTTCACCTAAGCCATGCAGTGAGTGTGCTAGTGGTACCAGGTCTGATGGTATAGCATAAGTGACCGCAGGCTTGCAGCTTGGGGTCAGCTTAATGCTTGGCAAATTGAAAAGCATGGTTTCCATGTTATTGAAGCCTGAATGCGCAAAGTCAGGTTGGTGTTGAGTCCTGTCTGCAACCAATCACAGCACGCATGGAGAAGTATCCTTGTTCTTGTAGCATTAAGCAGAAAGGCAGGCAGACACAGGCTTTTGAGACTGTGGCAGTCGAGCTCACAGTGGTGAGAGCCTTGCAGAGCAAGTGTCAAACAGAACTGTTGTGCAGCTCCTGGCAAGCTCTGCATGTGAACGCATTTATTGGCAAAAAGCCAAACTTCAATATCAACAGGATTTGAGTCACACACATCCGTTGAATGAGTGTGAATGTGTGACATACTTCCATGACTGTCATTATGCAGTAACTTCTCCTTATGAGGACACTCAATGTATGGACATTCTCAATGTATGGACAATGCAGCTGGTAACCAATCACCCATTCTGACTGCAGTGGCGCCCCTGAGTAAGGACAAATTCAATATAAGGTCAAGGTTCTTGGGGACGAAAATGGTTGTCACTCTTCGAGAAGTCAATGTACCTGTTGTGGATCTACAAGCCAGCCACCAGCTTCACCCAGCTTACGTAGCTCCTCCCAGTGCTCCTCACACACCCACCCGGCTTCATCTCGCTCTGCACCTCAAACATTGCATAATTGAAGAGCACACTGACAGGACGTGCCATTCACTGTGTCCAAGAGGACATAATGCTTGATAGTGTATGCTGACAGGATGGGCCACTCGTTTCATCGTGTCCAAAAGGACATGATCGTGACGGTGTACGCTGACAGGCATGTGCCTTGCAAGTTTTGCAACAGGACGTGATGCGTGACGGAGTACGCTAACGAGATGTGCCATTCAATGTGTCCAACAGCCACATGATGCGTGACAGTGAACACTGACAGGATGTGCCACTCATTGTGTTCAGGAGGACGTATGCGTGACAATGTAAGCTGACAGGAAGTGAACAGCCATCGTGTCCAAGAGGACATGATGCATGACAGCGTGCATGAGAGAGCTTAAGCTAACCTGCAGAAGCAAGGTCTAGCTGCGCAGGGTCATCAATCAGTGGCTCAGGCAAAGCGCTCCCATTCTGTTGATCCTGCGCATGTTCAAGCAGATATATAGATTACATCGAGAATACATATAATATACAGAATACACAGCACTGGCCTGCGCACATGTTGGCTGGTCTCAGCTCAGTAAACAAAGCATACCTGCTTTGAACTGCCCAGATGTTCTCTGCGCTCCTTTGCAAGCAGGCTGGCAAGCTGTTTGAAGTGCTTCTCATAAGCCTCCTTGCCTGCCTGCAGCTCCTGAAGCTGCTTGGTCAGCAAGTCCACCTGGCTGTTTAGCAGAGCATTGGCTTCTTGCTTTGCAACCAAGTTCGTTTCTGCCTCCTCGAGACTATGATCAGCAAACAAGCCCGTGGACGTCAGATTCTGATTTGCACTCGGGCTGTGAAGTTGAGAGTTGGGAACGTAAAAAACATTGGATCGTTGTCAACACTCACCGCGTCGTGAGTGGCCTGACGTGAGATGCAGTTCTGCTCGACAAGCTGCCAGCTCTTGACCCCACAGTCTGACTGCCGCTTCTCGACATGTCACTGCTGCAAGCACTGCTCAAAGAACATCGCCATCAGATGTCTTTCCCAATTTTGCGTCGATGATCCCAATGCGCTCGTTTTCGCAGGTCAACTCGCTAAGTCAAAGCTTAAACGACGGTACGTATTCGCAGGAGTCCTGCATGGCGCTGCATGCCTGCGCAACTTGCACAACTGAGACTTCAAATTGGCAATCCCGACCCAGTGTCTGACAATTCAGAGCAAGTCAAAGTTGGTGACGTTCTTGTGAGGTGAATTATCTGACAGCGTATCGACAGCTCCGCGAATGAGCTTTGCACAGGACGCACGGCACTCTGTTTCCAGCGCTGCGGTAGAGCGTTTCGGCTTGGAAGGGAAAACTTGTTTGGTGACTGGCGGCACAAAGGGCATTGGATTCGCGATCGTGACTGAGCTCGGCAGGCTCGGGGCTCAGGTACGAGGCTGCATGTCAGCAGCCCGGTGCATGCCGCCCAGCGTTGTGACTGGTAGATCACGCTATGAGATGCGTCCCTCTTGACTACACACACTCCTTGACGCAATCGCCAATGTTACAGATTGTGACGTGTTCAAGAAAAAGTGAAGAGCTGAACAAGGCTCTGCAAGATTGGCAAGCACAAGGTCTCAATGTTCAGGTAGTATGCTGAGCAACAAATTTGGAAGCTGACTCTTTCTGAATGTGCACCAACGTTCTTACTGCTGACACTTGACATCTTGTTTTCATGTACTTTCAGGGTTGCACAGCAGATGTCTCTACAGAGCAAGGCCGTGCTGATCTTTTGACCAAGGCAGGGCAAGCACTATACAGCAAATCTGCCATGTCTATGTTGGTGCATCACACCTGATCCTAAACATTGCCTGGGTGCAACAGGTGACATCAGTCTTTGGCCAAAAGCTGGACATACTAGGTACCTTCTGCCAAGCCGACTGCATCAAGCATGATTAACGTGGCATTTGACATAACCTGCTGTGAATGCAGTGCACAATGTGGGAACGAACATAAGAAAGGCAACAGTTGACTACTGCGACGATGAGTACCAGCTGATCATGTCAGCAAACCTGGAATCAACCTACAAGCTGAGTCAGGTCTGTCTGAGCTGCTGATTTTGCTCAGTGCTTACGTACATACCCACATAAAACGCATACTAGTTGGGGCTCGAAGGCCTTACTAGGTGCGTATAGTCACCAAGCAACTGTCTTTGAGCACCCTGGTCTGTTCACATGCTGAAGCACTTCAAAAGCACTAATCAAAAGTGTCACTGTTTCCAGTGTAGCTCCAGTATAGCTGCCTGCACAGTGTGCTGCCACTTCAGCATGCATTGCAGAAGCCACACATTCAACACACCAAGAACCACAGTGCCAGAATCACATTGACTTCAGTCATTTTAGTTGAAAACGAACGGGCTGCTAGACAGGCTCAGCAGGCCCAGCTAGGTACACACTGCAGCAATCAACTCTCCCCAACCAGCTTGGTCCGGTGCTAACCTGAAGCATTCATACTGTGTACGAAGGGTGGAGATTGACTTGATGATGTCAATCTTCAGATCTGGTATGTGCTGGTTGATGATGCTGAAAGGGGTGTGAGAAGTCAGTGTGCCCATGAGTGCAGAAAGAATTCTCAAACCAGATTGACTTGACAATATGAATCTCGAGTTCTTGAAGATGCTGTTTGTCCATGCTGACAGAGGTGTGGCAATGAGTGCAGAAAGCATACCCACTGCTGAAGGCAGCTGGTTCTGCAAAAATGGTTCTCATCTCCTCTGTGGCAGGCGGACCAACAGCTATGAAGAGTGGCACTCTATATGCCATGACCAAAGGCAAGCTGCATCACTCATGACAAATTACTTGCACATTACAACCTCTGTCTGTGTCTGACTACAGTATTTGACAACAACTTTGTCAACTAAAGTTATCCATATAGCGACTTGTCCTTGCCCAGAGATACCACTGCAGTCAGAATGCAGTGAGTGGTTTCCAATTGCCTTGTCCTTATGTTGAGAATGTCCTCACATTGGATATTCTTGCGGAGACAAGTTACCTCGTAATGCCTGCATGCTACAAGTACGTGTGTCATGAAAAGATGAGCCCCTCAACTGCTGTGATGTCTGCTTTCCAGGCGTCAGCTTAGGCACAATCCAATGCAATGAAAAGAAGACATTGCCCTGTGCACAGCTGATCATGGCTGCATGCATGCAAGCCAGCTTGACAAGTTTGCATACTGCACGCTTTGCAAAACGAGGACAGGTTCAAATGACTAAGTCATATGAATGTGCTGTGCTTAGGCCCTGCTTGTGTGCATTCATTCATTTTATTCACAATTTCATGCTAGACAGGCTCAGGAGGCTCAGCTAGGTATGTACTGGAGCCATCACCTGTCTTCAACCAGTCTGGTCCTGTGCTAACCTACACCATCTATACTCTATATGGATGGTGGAGAGATCTTTGTGATGCTCGTGTGCAGCTGCCATGAATCAGTTGGCCAAGAACTTATGCTGTGAGTGGGGTCCAGATGGCATCACTGTCAATGCTGTGGCACCATGGTACATCCTCACGCCTCTCACAAAGCCAGTGCTGGAGAACAAGGATTACAACGACAAAGTGCTGGCGCGCACTCCACTGAAGCGCGTTGGCCAGCCCAGCGAGGTGTCAGGTCAGCTGCACGCCAAATCTATTCTGCTTTGCCATTTCATTTTTGCAAAAGTGCTGCTGGAGACTTGTTTCTCAATTCTGTCTCAACTGAAAGGTCACTTGGGCATGAGATCAACTGCGATGCCACTCATACTCAAGCTGATGCATATGCGGCAGAAGTCCTTAGAGAGTACAGTCATTACAGTTGCCGCTGCTGAGGCTGCTGCATCTGTGTCAAGCTGGAATCTGACTGAAGCTGTGCTGTAAGTTGATGACCGCAACTGCTGAACACCAAGCAGAAATTGGTGCTGGAGAGGTGGAGATTAGTTCACTGCTTCTGTATGCACCTTGCAGGGTCAGTCTCACTAGCAAGCATGTTCATGATGAAGAAGCTGGTGCTATGTTTGCTATTGGCAACACGTGGCACAAAGTCAAAGATCACAGAGGTGTGCCATGTCGATGCAAACATGCCTTCGGCTTCATTACACGGTTGCCCTTGCAGGAGTTGTTGCCTTTCTGTGTGGCCCAGCAGGAGCCTATGTGTCAGGATCAACCATAGCGGTAGATGGAGGGTACGCCGTCATGGGGTTCTACTGAGGATGTACATGCAATGACGCCATCTTGTGAGCTGTATTTTCGGCACTTCTTGTGCCCGTTACAAAGCTTTGACGCTTGGCTCTCGATTCTAAGTATAACAGCAGGCTGGTACTTCCCCGGTTCAAATCTGATTAGCTCAAGCAAACGCAATGCTGCACAAGTTGGCTACAGCGTATGCTTTGACATTCAGAATCTGTCCAATCCCAGTGATCGCACACTGAGTGATCCCATAACATGGAGCAGCATTGAATGAGCACAGTGAAGCAGCGCTTGAGGCCCTCCCTCTTGTTGTGTTGATGTCATAACTTACAACGATTCGCCAGATAACAACACTGTTTGCCGCCCTGAAGAACTATGTGTATGACAGTTTTGGTATAGACGGCATCAACCTGCACGCCCTGTCAAAGGGGGGTGAAGAGATACTTTCCTGCGATGGATTTCGTAGAACAGTGCCCTTTTTTGGGATGCGATATGGCCACACGTCCACGTCGTGCATCCTGTCAACGTTTGCAGCTTTGGCTGCAAGCGGCTGAGATGGCCATGGTACTTTCAACACCCGAGTTGTGTTTGTCAACACAATCAGTCAAGGAACAAAGCTTCATGGGAAGACATTGTTGCCTGTCAAACTGTGTGAAACTGTGTGCTGTGTAACATGCTATGTGAGGTCTGTCGGCCAATTCAATGGGCATGTCTGCCCAGTAGGCTGGTGCATGTTCAGTTGTAATAGGTGACAATCCAAATGACGTTTGACCAAATCGTGTCAATGTTGATATGGACAGCTCAAACAATGTATGATGCTGCAGCTCCAGTTGTAATTAGCTTTGACAACTAGCCCCAACTACTTTATGCTTGATGCTCCCACAGCATAGACAGCCTTGAATGATCTCATAGTCAAGCAGCCCTTGACATGTTACAGGCTCTCTTGCTTGTAACAACACTCATGCTGCTTGGTACCTTGCCAAGCTCAGCAGAAGAAGGTAGCATTACTCTTCTGGAGAATCAGCCCTGAAGAACTACTTCAGGGCTGTAGTACAAACCCCCACATGTATACATTGACAGCTTCACATGCATCCCAGGACTTCACATAGTATCCAACGTAGCAACGTGATTGTCTGCTATACAAGCAACTCAAGAGCTTTGAGAGCTTTTGGCATAGAGCTCGCTGCAGCCAAATTGTGGACTAGACTTGCTCGCAGAAACTCCAACTGTGAGCAACGACATTTCTTTCAGCTGTTGTTTCTGCTGAGCTGCTGCAGGCATGCCTGCCTCCAAATCACACGACAACAGGAGGCACAACCACTTCTGGTGGTACATCCTTGCCAAACCCCATGACTGTCACATCCTGCCAGATTTGTTGTCACAGTAGTACACGAGAACATAGTCCATTGACAAACGCAACAGCTAAGTACGCTGAGCAGATCAATTTGGACACCATTATCCCATTGACAGCTAGGGTGATGAGGACATAAGCAGATCAACCCAAGCGCCACAATGACAACTCTGGCAAGTGCGTCGAGCAGATCATCCCAAATGACACAATCACAGCAACAGCTGGTATGCTCAGCAGATATACACAATTGCCACAATACTAGCAGCAGCCAAAGCGCTGAGCAGATCGCCCCCAATGCTGTAATCACATCAACAGCTAGTATGCTCAACAGATGAATACAATTGCCACAATTATCAGCAGCAGCCGACAGCTGGTGCGCTGAGCAGATTGCCGCAAACATCACAGTCACAGCGTCAGCTAATGTGCTCGGCAAATCATTATGACAGCTACAATTGCAATAGGCCATATATGACACATAGGCTCCACTTGCATGACTCCAATATGGGCTCGCCTTGCAGGACAACTCTCATATCTGGGTGCCTCTTCCCGTATATGCCCCAGACAGGACAAGGATATTGTTTCAATACTGTGGCCCTGCATGTGCGGGCCCTGCTCTGATGTCTTCCCAGGCATGGGCAAACTGACAATCCTCACCCCTCCAGCAGTTTCCCCTCATGAAGTGACGGCACATTTGAGTGCGGTAATACGGATTGCCATTATGCACAGGCTGCTCACTACACAACACAAAAACCACGTGTCAGCCTCCCGTTATGTGGCGGGCATATCTGAGTGCGGTAATATGGATTGCCGTTTTGCGCACATGTCAGCCCCCCACTCAGAGCATGGCAAAAGCACTTTGTGCTTGATCACATGCAGACTGGGGAGGAAGCAAGGCAGGATGAAGCAGTACATCTGGCATGTTGGGTGTTGCTAGATATCATAAGAACAGCAATAGTAACCCTGGTTCTCATTGCTGCCAACTGTCAGAGCACAGCAACCTTATATGGCAAACGCTGCCTTGCCAAGTATTGGTCCAGCTGAGGTTTGCAGTTGAGGCATGCAAAGGTGTTAAGGATGCTGCTTTTGTAAGCCAACCATGAATCAATCTTCACCAAAAGACTTAACTGAATACAACTAACTGCTCCTAATTCATCGACAGGGGTGAACATGAGCTTGACAGCTTACTTGTTACCAACAGCCTGCTGGCGCTGCCGTTGCTCTGCTGCCAGGAGCAGTGTCTCATCCCACAGGTCGCATCTGCACTGTGCCGCCCCCTGCTGGTACTCCACACCACACTGGTAGCAGAAGTCAGCCCCGCAGCGACACGTCATGTGATTGCAGCCATGACTCAGCTCAATCATATGCCTGCACAAAAATCACCACACTGATAGCAGAAATCAGCCCCACACCAGCACTTCACGCGATTGCAGCCATGCCTAAGCTTGATCTTATGCCTGCAAAAGACAGCAAGCCATTTATGCCAGAGACATGCGTCACATGAAGCTGTAAGCAGCAAGCAATCTCCAGCCAATGTCACAGCAGAGCGAACTATAGCTGCAACATAAAACTTGGCATAGTTGTAGAAGGGCAGACTTGCAGTGCTCAAAGTGCATGCAAAACTAGTTGCTGCTATCATCAACTGATGTTATGCATGTGTCACTGCTGTTATTGCTGCTGTAAGTGACTACAGATATCATTGAATGACTGCTGCGATGATTGTGTGGGGGTGCCAGCAGCAAGCACACAGGTGGTGAAGCTCACTTGCAGCGCTGGCATTGCCTCCAGCGGCACTGGCGTGCCAGCTGCAACAAGGGGCCATCATCTGTAGCAGATGCCTGCAGGCAGAATGATTTGTTGGCAAACGCTTCGAAAACATACTGAGGCACATCTAGCCATGCATGGCAGAAAGGCAGGTGGGCTGTATGGCTGAATACAGATCTCTAAGCATCTCGTTTCCTACAGCAAATGAGAAAGCTTGCACGCCGCCTTGTATCTTCAAACTGAGGTTGTTCTTCAGCACACGAATGCTGACAGGACTGCACTGACAGCCATAACACCAAATTGCCTATACACCTAGCCTCAAAGCTGGGCCCCACAGATAAAAAGATTAGAATGCACTAGGCAGGGCACTCACTGTTGCCATTGCCGTCAAGGACAACCAGCAAAAGAGCAAAGAACAGAGATGAACAGCTGCCTTGAGGAAGCCATGGAGGAAGCTCATTGTCCACATGCTAAAACATCAGGCGTCAGTAGTATGGCGCCAAAGTTCTGTTTCACCACAGTCTGCCTGCAGATGCAGCATGTTCTGAATATGACCTTGGCTTGGCCACAGGACTGATTGTGGTGCCAGGGGGTGCGGCACCACAGGCACAGCCAGCGGTGGCACGCCAAGCACTCTGCCTGCTGGTTGGGACCCCGCTCCTCTGCTACCATCAAGGCGCTGCACTCGGGATAGGGGCAGTAGAACTTGCTAGCTTCAGGGATGGACGCCTCTGTTGCCAGCTGCAACAACCAGCATATGGCAATGGTCAATGTAAAGGTAAACGATGCAGCAACAGTGGGGCATGAAGAAGGAGCAGGTACTGCATGCCTCATCAAAGCAAACCATCCCGCGCAGCCAACAAGGAGTGCTTACTACTCTGTTGTTGTTTGTGCAGTGCTCAAGCAGCTGAGTGCCAGCTAGCAGCATCCTTGAGATGTTGCCAGCACTGATGGCCAGTGTTGAGTAGCTTCAACCTATTGCGAATAGCCACATTTTTGCAAATTGCTGACACACCACCACAAACTGATGAAGAGAGAGTACTTTATCAATTTTTACCAAGAATGAGTGCACTCAAACAGAGCCAGGGACTGAACACATTGCTTGGCAAGGTGGTGGGGATGCAGGGGCGAGCCTCACGTCTGCCAGCAGTTGGCGTGCTTGGCTGCTTGTCAGCAGGATGTCACACTCTTCATGGCTAAGGGTCGTAGGGCAGTTGGGATGGGGGCAGGGCACTGGGAACTGCCTGTCCTTCACCTTGTTGTGGCTGTGGGTTTGTAGACAGGTGATGCAGAAGCGGTGCAGGCAGCCGGCAATGACTTGGATCTGGGACTGGGGTACGTCCTCCAAGCAGATTGTGCATGCTTCTGTTGGGACTTCTGCCTCCTCTGCCAAGTCTGTCAAGTCAGCAACTGAGCCAGCCTGCACAGTGATGCAAGAAGCCATTTTGTTCTCATTCTAGCTTCAGGTCCTGAAATTTTCTTCTCAAGCTTGCCATTGTACAAAGAAAGCAGTGCAGCACATCGTAAAGCACAATCAAAGTTACCTAATGACAAGGCCGTCTACCCTCAGATCTACAAAAGCTTGTGAGAGTGGGGCTCGATCTGGCTCAATATGGTCGACATAGCGCAGCATAGCACAGCACAGCACGGCACAGCACAGCACAGAGCAGCTCAACGCATCACACCTGCTGCGATGTGGCTATCGTTGCGTGTTGCAAGCAGTGATTGACAGGTGAAGCCATGCACAGATGTTGCATCATACCTTGCTGTCTGTGCGCCCTATGCTTCGTGCTGCATAGCTCCTTCCCTGATTACCTCCTGCACAGACAGCTCTGTATGTTGTCAGGGCGACTTGCATTCAACACAGGCGTACATAAAGCACATATATCCAGCTGTCATAAATCGCACTTTGCCAACATGATGCATCTATATGCAAGCGCATGGGTAGCAGACAAAGCAAACAAGCATACATATAGACATATATAGGCAAATATGTATGTACACATATATCCCCTCTGTCATAACATCCCATTTTGGTGACATATTGCACTCACATGCAAGCTGAATAGCGCGCATGAGCTGCAGACAAAGCAAACAATCAAGGCAATAAGCCAGACCTGGTGATAAGCTAGGCAGAGCATACTGAATATGAGTACACAGAAGCAACCAGCAAGACTTTCAAGCATGCACCATGCTTTGGCTACATGTTGAAACATACCTCGATGACGCTTCTTGCAGACTTGAGCAGCTGACTGGTACATGTGCCAGGTCTGCTGTGAGTCCCCAATCACAATTGGTGCAGATTCGAAGCTGTGAATTGCTTCCTGTACAGCGTCAACATAGGGAGCTAGCATCGAGCTGCACATCCCATTCTCCAGTACCTGCACTTGCAAAAGGCTTTGTTATCTGTGACCTGATTGCATTTTAACAAGGCCCTACTGTTGGCCGATTGAGGCCTGCATGGTCTGCAATGCAGTCGCCGGGTCTGCAGTTATATTGTTGGCAGCCTCTTTGCAATGAAAAGCTTGCAAAAGAGCTGCGGGTCTATACGCAATCAATGCAAGGATTCTGCTTTGCTTGTTCACGGCCACTGTGTTGATATACTGTCATTGCACATTTTCAAGCTGTGAGAGTCATCCTTTTGGGGCAAAGCAAAAGCTACATCAGGATGTTAACAGAACGGCCTCCTTGCCATCCTAGCATCTACGATGTGCAGTAGTCTGCATGGCTGTTATGTCGTAGGTGCTGCCAACCTGTAGTAGCTGATGGCTGTTAGGCGCCTGAATCCTGACATTCTCAAAACCCAGCTGTTGCGCTGCCAACAGGCCCATGTGTAAAGCTTTCAGCTGTGCTGCCACCTTGTTGACATGGCCGTTGACATTCTCAGCTTCAGATGATTGCCAGATCAGAACACCTACACATACATATCTGCCTGTCTGTACAGCTGTGGCTCACAAGCTTATGCACTCACGCATGGCATGGGTGTGATCTGAGCAAAGAAATGTTGCTACTGTACCACAGCTCTGATGTCAAGCAGTGTTCAGTCAGCAAGTGAGAGCTCTCACAGCCAGAGTTGCGCAGCGCCCATTTCACAGTTGGCTAAACATAGCAATTTGACACGCTTTTTGTGCTTTGCAATGATCACAACACCTACTGATCCCCAACCATGAAGTGTGATCTGCACATTGAACCGTCAATGGCAACTGGCAGATCCTGGGTCATAGCATGCTGTAGCTTTGGAAAAGCTGGATTAGAGAATTTGCACAAAAAGGCATGGTCTGTGAGCATTACCTGATGCATGCTGCAATGATGCTGCGTACCCAATCCTGTGCCCTTGCACATGGCCGCCAAAGTGCAAAAATGCATGAAGTTTGTTGTTCTGCAGGCTTGATGGGTTGATAGGCAATTCCAGATTGTCCCCATGGCTGTCCCAGTCACTGTCATTAACCTCATCAAGCCAATGGGCCACATGCAAGTCATGCACTTCAAGGGCTGCACGTTGCTGTAGCTCCCGTTGCAATTTTTGAGCTTGCTTGGCGTCATTCAAAGACACTGCTGTTTCCCGCAAAGCGGCTGCCTGCAAAGAGCAAAAATGCAAGGGCTATTGAAGGTGACTAATTTTCAACAAACCCGAGGAGCACAAGATTGACGCCATCATGCCAAACGCACGGAAAAGCCTTGCACCTGAAGCTGATTGTTGACAAGAGCCTCTTCGGGGTATGAAGACTCGCTGAGCGTGGTACAGTCAATCTCGGCAGCTTGGGCACTTGCACGGCAGGCTTCTTGGAGCTGAAGTTCATATGCGAAAGCAGCATCGTCCAAATCTATGCCTTGCTGCACAATTTCGTCCATTTGTAGCTGCACAATTTCTATAGGAGCACTTGAAACAACGTCCACCATAGTGATCTGGCGCAAACGAAGACTTTCTACAGCAAAGAAATCTGGCTTGCCAGAGCACAGCACGGCGCAAGGCGATGCCGTTCCGCGCAGATGTGACGCTCACATTATCCCTACCATATCGGCACTGCTTGGCATGGGTCATGAACACAGTGCAGCTTGCAATTGAACACTTTTACCGATTCATCTTCTCACTGGCATGGTGGTGTGATATTCGCCCTGATGCCGAGTGGACTGCAAATTTGATCTGCGCAGCTGCCTGGACTTTGACCAGCGCATGGCTGCATACAAGAATATGCAGCCTCAGAGTGTAATGCTAGACTGGAATAGCTCATGGGCAAATGCCAATTCAGCAACCACAAGCATAGCAAAGCTGAGCAGTTTACCAAACAACGAACAGGGTGCATATTGCAGGCTTCAAGTTGATAGCTCATCAATATGCAGACATCACTGAAGGCACCTGTTTCGTCAATACTCAGCCAACTCATATATGCATGTCTACAATCAAAACTCAAGTTCACAAGCTTCACCCTGCGAAGCAACATGGCAGCAACGCATGCTCCTGATGCATGCAATCTGCACTCTGCTTGCGCTCCACCCAATCCTCAGCAGTTCTGAGTGTCCCTGTGCGGCAGCAATCTACATGCGGGCACGATCCTTTGATTGCTACTCAACACTGGGCACCTTGCCACTCTTGGCTGCAGTGTAATTCTCAGACACCTACAGATGAGACACACAAGTCAGATATTGTTTAAAAGACAGGTTCTTGGGCTTACCCATATGCACAGAGTGCACAGCTTGCAAGCTGAACAGCACATTCTAAGTAATGGCTGCTTTCATACAGCAGTCCATACTCACTGTACACAGCTGAACCAATCATGGAGAAGGATGCACACCTGCTCCCAGTTGACCACGTTCCAGAAAGCTGAAATGTACTCAGGTCTGCGGTTCTGATACTTCAGGTAGTAAGCGTGCTCCCACACATCTAGCCCAAGAATGGGGATGGCCTGATCATCAGCCACTTGCATGAGAGGGTTGTCTTGGTTTGGTGTGGAGGTGACAATCAGTTTGCCATCTTTCACGGCCAGCCAGGCCCATCCTGAACCAAATCTGGCCGCTCCTGCTGCATTAAACTTGGTCTTCAACTCATCTACGCTGCCAAAAGCTGACTCAATGGCTGACTTGACATCAGAGCTGGGGCCATTGGTGTTGGAGGGGTTAGTCAGGACCTGCAGTAGACTTCTGGTCACTTTGATGCCATTTAATCACAAGTGTGAAAGCGCTTCAACAATATGAGGGTGCAGCGTACCTTCCAGAAGAAGGAATGATTCCAGTGTCCACCTCCATTGTTCCTGCATGAAAGACAAGCTTCAACTCAGCATGTGGTCCCGCACAATGCATGGGTGCTGCTGTGCCTTATCTGGTCAGGGCTGACCTCACAGCTGTGGCTGCCTCCTTGGGGATTTTGGACGAGCCTACTGATTGATTGAGAGTAACGAGGCCGAGATCTTTCAGCTCAGGGAACTTGTCGATTTGAGCATTCACGTTGGTGACGTATGTCTGCAATCAGCATAAACCCATCTAAGACTGCATGCAAGTAATGAAGCCGGGACATTGTCATGTCATGTTGAGATCAGGTCACCCTCGACTTGATACACGGACGTACACGATATCGAGGGCACGTCGCGCAGCGTACAAATAAGCATGTCGCGGCGGAAAGCATCCCGTCGACCCCCGTGGGCATGCAGGAAGGCAGGCTTTGAGCTGGCGACCACTCTCGACCGGACGCACCTGATGATGCTTCCCGTGATGGATCTGCATGGTCTGAGTGTCAATGCTGGGCTCAAGAGAGTTGTAGTCGTAAGGCAGTTTTGGAAGCGAGAAGGCCATGCTGCCTGCGAGGTGTAGTGATCAATAGACAGGTCGAGAATGCGGCAAAGTGTACGATGCTGTCAACGACGCTCACGTCTCTTGCTTGCCAAAAATGAAGCAGGGCTTGGTTTGGTTCGCTGCGCAACGAGAGTTACGCAAAGCTGTTGTAATGTGAGAGAGTGTGTGCCTGACTCATGAGTTGGGTCAACTTGAACGTCAACGCGACTTCCAAAAGTCAGCGCTGTGCTGCGAACACCCATACCTGCAGCTAGATATGGCGCAGTTGTCACCTTGAGCCTACACATAGCTGCTGTTGTGTCGGGCTCGGGCCCTCTGTTGCAAACGCCTGACTGATCATATGGATGTGACCATCAAAAATTTGGTAGACTGACGCCTTCACAGCTTTGAGGTGGTCGTGCCATTGTTATGACCTCTCCAGAAGCTCAGCCCTTTGCAGTCCGACTGGTTGCAATTGATTATTACATGGCTAAGCCAGCTCCAAAAGTGGACGTCTCTTATGCTCCTCTGGAGGGCACAGCCATAGAACAGGTCCCAATTGTCAGGATATTTGGCTCCACACCGTCAGGACAGAAGGCGTGTGTGCATCTTCACAAGGTTGCTATTGCGTGCTGCTGAGTGATTGCCAAGCTCCTGCACGCATGCTGTGTAATTCAATAAAATGCCTGCAGGCATTTCCATATTTCTATGTGCCGTTTGATGACAGCTTTCCAGACGAGCCTGCTCAAGGTGATGTACACCATGCAGTTCCTCATGCACTGCTTTGATCAGATGCTGAACTCGTGCAACTATAAGTGTGGTTGTGAGCTCCATCATAACTTTCTGCATCTCCCCCTAAGAGCATGCATCCCAGCACGAGTCGGCTCGGCTTGCCCTCTGTCAACATTTGCTGCCCATGCCACTGTGCCTCAGGCCATTGGCACATCAAAGATTTACAATTGCTTAGCCATTCATGACTTGCTTGTCTTGATGCCATGCTTGAGGCCAGTGGCATACACCAAATTTGGTATGACTTGGTCATTCAAGCCTTGCTTGTCATGCAGCTCAATCTTTCTTGCATCAATTGGCCCAATCTCTTGAGGCTGCAATGCAACAGCATCAGGAGCCTGGGGCAGGCAGGAAGCAGACAGTGCATGCTGTTCAGCTTGTGCGTGCCATCCCATTCTATGGGTACCACCCTGATGAGAGACTGTTCATCAAGATTGTGTTGTACAATCCTGGTCAAGTCACTAGGATTGCAACCCTGCTCCAGGCAAGCAGTCTTGATTAGGGCTGAATCTGCAGATTTGTGAGGGCTCTCAGCAGTTGTGAAGGCATTGCTTCACATGCCGTGTTTTGTACAGAGTGGGGCAGTCATGAACCGCTCTTTCCAGCCTCATGAGTCACACGTGCCCTTCTTACTACAATTCAAGGTTGGTATGAAATCACCAGTCAAGCTGTGAGTCATAATCAGTGCCATAAGAACATGTGCAAATATGTGCTCTCATGTACTTTGCCACAGTCAGTCAGTCAGTCACGCTCGTCAAACTTTGCATGAAGATATCGTGATCCCGGGCCTGCTGCTTGCAGATAGACTTCAATCTGTATGGCATGGGATTGCTAAGACTGGGCAATGTACTGTTTCGCCATCCAGTACCCACAGGTCAACACATAAGGCACGGCTGGGCTGAAACCCCTGTCCTTGCAGTGACTGACGGTCAGTTCCTTTATGTCAGTGCAACTGCTGCATGCTTCCTGTGATGCGCTTTTGTGAGGCGTCTGACTATGATTTCATTAAGCTCTCCTTGTGAGGACTCTCGATGTAAGAAAACTCTCAATGTACAGACAATGCAGCTGGGAACAGACCACTGCGTTCTGACATTCAATGTTGTAGTTATGAATTAGGACACGTTGGTATAAGGAACCTTTTCTTGGTAAGCAAAGCAGTTGTTAATAAATATATACACTGATGAGCGTGTGTTCATGGGCAGGAATGGCATCCCCAAACAGTCATTCCAAAGGTGCCCAAGCCAATCAGCAACCAGTATTGACCCCAGGCTCAGCTACAAGCAGCAGCCAGGCTAGCCGATTATGGACTAGCAATGACATCCCCTCACAATGGCTGTGGAGTAATGTGCCTGCCGGAGCTAGGTGATGCCATGCATGATGCTCCATCTGCCGCCACTGGCCAAGCTGCTTGCTGATGTTCAAAACTCTTTGTAAACCACCTTTTCCCGCTTTACCCTTTTGCCTTCACTCCTGAATGGCAAAAAACAATTGAGTGTGTAAGATCTTATGTGGATGCAGACTACCTGAAAGACAGAGCAAGTGTGAGTTGGAGGTGGATGCTTGCGTAGAGGACATCTTGAACAGGCAAGAGGTAAGCTGCCTTGCCAGAAGCCTTCTGCATCCATGCAAAATGTATGTCTGACATCTCACACCATTTTTTTTGCCGGCTTCTTCCAAATCAGCTGCTGTTCAGTGTGCAAGCCATGTTTATTGATGTTGCAAAATGTAGATGGCAAACGACCTATGCCTTTGAGTCCAGTTGAGTAGGTCTAAAGCTGTCTGCAGTTGAGGGTGTCCTGAGCCGTGCTATGCTGTCAGCTGCGCTGCTCAAGAGATGTTTGGTGTTCACGCTAGTTGCAAACTGACCTTAGTGGACTGAGCATATTTGCCAGAAACAGTCAAACTCTTCAAGTCAGGCACTTGTGCAGCTGGTGAGAATGCCACTGGCAGAAGCAGGTCCTGAGGTGAGAATGGTAGAGTCGCTGCAACCCATGTGGGATGAGGAGAAGCTGCGCATTGGCAGCAGCCCCCCGCCACCCCCACCTGAGCCCGACAGGGCCCCCACTGCACTGTGTCAGCACATAGAAGTAGTCAGGGTACAGCTACAGGTAAGGCAGCACATGCCATTCAGCCTCCTCGCGCTCCCATCATCCTCAAAGTTGATCAAGGTCTTAGAGTAATTGAAACAAGTGCAGGTGTGCTAGCAGGCAGTGCTGCTTTGTTTTGCGCTTCATTCCTTTGTCCATGCTGGTAAGAAGTCCACAGCACAGGGAATGCTGTAATGCACAAGTACGTCCAAAGTCAGAACTGAAGACTTGAGTGTCGTGTTGACAATTGTGATATGCCTACTCTCAGCTTGGCCATTGTTGCTGCTGAGTATAGCCCATTGGCATGTGAAGCAGATTCCAGCACCTGCTCCGGCTTGTATAGGCATCCTTTGCTGCAAAACATTCCGTCTGTACCTCTTTTACACAGAGTGCGATCGTCTGTTGATGCAGCAAACATATGCTTGGCAACATTATGACGCAGGCCATCGCAGATGAGCAGCAGCAAGAAGCAACCATGCGGCAGGCAGCACAGCCTCAGCCTGCCATGCGGTCCCCAAACAAGCCAGCCAGCAGCTCTCAGCACAGCTCACAGCGTGAAGGCAGCCCCTTCCGGACTCCTGCTGCTGCCATAGCCCCAGGTCCTGCCATCACACCTGCCCCTGCGGCTGCTACATCACCTGCCCCTGCAGCTGCTGCATCACCTGCTCGCCCAGCTGCAGCAGCAGCTGCCGCCTCTGCTGTCACACCTGCTGCTTATGCAGTGTCCCCAGTGACTGCCACACCGGTGCCTGCAAGCTTGTTGCGGCACACTCAGGCAGCAAACCTGTTGACAGGCAGCCCACTTGCAGCCACTCCTGCTAGCAGGGCTGCCACATCAGGCAGTGGCAGGGCAGCGGAGGCTGCAGCCACCACTGCAAGACCTGCGCCTGCTGCTGGCTTGCATGCTCCCTCACAAGCCACCCAAAACACAGAGGTATACCTGTAAACGACCCTGAAGCATAGGATTGCTGGGCAAGTAGGCTTTTGTCAAGGAGCAAGGCATTGAAAATGCGTATGTGCTTAGCCTGTTGAATCTGACATGACAGAGTTCACTTGTAGCAGTGATGCATGGGTATAACCTGGCTATTTGCATTATGCTCGCATGCATCTTGATGAGCTGCAGTCATTGCAAAGAGCTTGTCAAGCTTGTCTTGACCATGTCCAGCATTGTGCAGGAAGCAGACCGCGAGATTCAGGAGCTGTTGACGTGGATGAGGCAAGAGGAGGGAGCATCAGATGATGAGGAGGCAGACATGCTGATGGCCCTTGCTGAGCAAGCTGGCCCAACCCCTAGATCTCAAACCCAGCGCTCCTCACAGCAGGTTGGGCATCTTGCAGCGACCGGGTAGCTTGTACACCCTGGGCCTGCACTGACTGCTACTCATAACAGTCAACTGTATCCGCAAGCATTCTGACATGCCACGATGTTGAGCCGCCCTATTGATACATATTGCAGAAGGATTGGGACATGCTGCCCCTAAGGTCGAATTCCAAACTGGTGCAGCATCCAGTGATCATGAGCTCTAGCCCTAGAGCATTGCGCATTTTCAGTTTAGCAGCGTGTTTTGCGGCTGCACACTCAGTCTGTGTGGCAGCTTTGCTGCGAAGCTGCTTGCTCTCAAACAGTGGCTGCCTGTCGCAGGAGGTGCTGCAGCGCTTAAGGCAGCGCCGCATGAGCCGGCTGTCCCATTCCCAGACCGAGATAGAGGGCATCTTACACTGTCAGGAGCCGTCTGAAGAGGAGCTGAGCGATTCAGCAGATGAGATGGAGGAGCCTGCAGCACAAGTGCGTGCTGCTTGGCCCCATCCTGAAATGCGGCAGCTGACAGATCAGCCAGACATGGAGGACTTGGGAGCATTGGCACATCACCTCACAGAAGCCACAGCAGCAGAGCAGCAGCCACAGCAAGCTGGTGCGTAAAGCAGTCCACAGCATATCGGTCTACCTGTGTGTGGCAAAGACTGTCCAGGCTTTGTGCCATGTTATCATGCACCTGACAACATGTCTTCCTTGCATGCGTAGTGGCCAGAAATGGTCATTGGACAGGTTGTCCTCACAGCGTAGATGAGCATTGCTGAGCAGTGCTTTTGCGCCTGCAGCCTTGGGTGATTCCACTGGCAGTGAGGTGGCAGGCAGGCAGGGCACAGGCGTGTTTGCTAGTCAGCAAGGCAGGTCTGGCTGGACACAACTTCTGGCTGGTGTTGACATGCACCCACCAGTTGCCCATCAAGTCCCGCCTGGCCCTCCATCACAACGCCCACATCTGGTTACTCATCACCAGCAGCGCTCTGCAGCTGTCAGTCACCCTCAAGTGCAGCAGCAGCGACAGCAGCAGCTGGAGCAGCAGCTGCCTGAGCTACAACAGGAGCAGCTGCCCAGCATGTCTATGGCAGAGCACCTGCAGAGGCAGCTGGGAGCATCAGGCACAGATTTTCAATATGACAGCTTCTCTGACGGCCTAGACCCTCAGCAGCAACAGGACTCTGGCAACATGGACAGTGATGCTGCCCAGGATCAGGCGCAATCACCTCTGAGAGCTTTTCAGCAGAGTCAGAGGGCTCCTGAAGCTGCTGAGGCACAAAGTCAAAATGACCAGGAGCAACAGAATCAGCAGCAGCGCAGATCACCTACCATTCCTCAGACAGATGGTGCTGCCGACTCCGACAGCTTCAACAGTCAGCCTGACAGTCCCCTCAATCAGCCCGCTCATCAGCATGGGCAACAACAACAGCCTGATCAGGATGCTCATACCGAACACCCAGCTGCAGCTTCAAGGCCCTTCCAGGCAGATGGGCTCACAGCCAGCTCGAGATCCAACCGGCCACCTGCCAATGATTCCACACCTGCAAGGCTCCCACAAGGTGCTCCAGCAACAACAAGCTTGCAGGCTGCAGCAGATGCTGCAATTGCCAATGCAGCATCAAAAGCTGCCTCAAGAAGGCGGCGCAGCAGACACGTCGTACAGCATGCTGTCTTGCTAGCCGCAGCAGCTCGCAGTGCCATGGTGGCTGCAGGCTCACCTGAAGAAGAAGAAGAAAGCAGGCAGCCAGTACAGGCCGCAGGCTTTCAGTCAGAGCCACAGCTGCCCTCCTGGCTGCAGAGGACACCTCACATGACCAGGCAATTCCAGTCTGAGCCTCAGCTGGCTGAGCTTGCAAGTGATGCTGCCCCACACTGCCAGCCTATGACCACTGCACTGCCTGAGCATACAGCACAGCTGCAGCATGGCCTGCCACCTGTGAACCCAAGCAGCACGCACTGCCAGCCTATGGCCGGTGCACTGCCACAGCATACAGCACAGCTGCAGCATGGTTTGCCTCCTGTGAACTCAAGCAGCTCGCAACTTGGCACCATAGGCGGGCAGCAGGGTCTGGGACTGACTCAGCAAACAGTAGCAGAGCCACACACACAGCAGCTGCTGCCGTCTCAGGTCATCTCTGACAGCTGGGCTGTCAGTGATCTGCAGTGGCAAAGCAAACATCCACACAGCCAAGCCATGCACTTGCTGCAGCCTCCTGGCAGGCAGCATGCTTCCCAGGTGGTTGCTGACAGCAGAGCCACCAGTGATTTGCATTGGCAGAATATCCATTCGCACAGCCAGGCCGTGCCCTTTCTGCAGCCTGCTGGCGGGCATCATGCTTCTCAGGTGGTCTCTGACAGCAGAGCTGCCAGTGACCTGCTGTGGCATAACAATCACCCTCACAGCCAAGCGATGCCTGCGTTGAACCCCTTTGGGAGGCTCCATGCCTCCCAAGTTGTTTCTGACAGCAGAGCCACCAGTGATAGTCAATGCGCACAGGCAGTGCCTCATAATGCATTGCAGCTAGAGTCTCAGGCTGCCCAGCCGGAGACAGATCTCACTGCAGAGCTTGCGTGGGAGCAACCAGACATTGAGCCAGCTGATCAAGGCTTGGCTCCCCCGCAGCAGCAGATTGCAGATGCGTCAGACGATTTTGAGATCATCATCTCAGACAGCCAGCCTTCCCCTCCTGCCCTTCACGCAGCAGCACCTGCAGAAGCTGCTGCCAATGACAAATATGGGACCAGTCCGGCAAGTCAGCAACCATCAGCAAGCCACGGCATTCCCACAGCAGGTCATGTGGCCAATGATCAACACGTGATCAGTCCTGCAAACCAGCACCCATCAGCAAGCCAGAGCAGCCTGGCGGCGGGTCACTCAGCTGATCAAACCCTGAGCCGTCCCCATGCAGATCACACACCTGGTGACAGTCTCACCTTGCATCCTGATCCAAAGAGTGCTGTTAGCCTTCAGGACACACGGCCTGCAAGCTCTCCTGTACCCAGCAGACCCTCCCAGTCAAAACATCCTGATGCATTTGTTACAGCAGCTGGGAACAGCATCTCTGCTCATTCACTGGGCAATGGCATGGCTCAGCAAGAATATGTCAGTGCAACTGAAGGTGTGGCAATGGCTGACACACCCAGACCGCCTCAGTCTTTCAGTTTGCAAGGAACGCTGCCAGACTTCAGCAACAGCAAGGGCATAGCAGACACTGCATCAGCCACCACTTTAACCCCTGTGCTGATGCCGCATGCACAAGCGCACATACAAGCGCAGCATGGCCACACTCCATCAATCGTCAAGGATACACCTCAGTCTGCTTCCATTGCTGGCGCCTGGTCCACCGTAAGGGACACTCCTGCATTCAGCCTGCCTAGACCTAGCTCCTCTCTAAACAAGTCAGCAGCTGCTCATACACCAGCGATGCCATCAACAATAGGGATGCAAGGGCTATCACAGTCTGTAGGCCATGCAATCGATGCTGCAGCTGCACAATTGCCAATTTCTCAACTTCAGACTACAGTCCCATCGCCTCAAGAGCATCACACTGCAGCAGCAGCTGTGCCTGAGCTGACGCTCAGACTGTCTCTATCAGATGACAGCCCACAAGGAGCTGCACAGGCAAAACAGCCTTCAGCAAACAGTGCTCCCCATTCCTTGCCAATGAGGACTCCATCACAGCATGCCCGATTTGGTGCTTCTGCAAGCTCTCAGCCTTCTCAGGCTGTGCATGCCCTCAGCTTGCCTCAGAATGTGCACACTTCCTCTGCCTCCATCAGATCTCAGTCTGCTGGTCCTGTGAAAGGTTTCGATCGAGGCATTTTGCACCATTTTGCTTCTGCTCCTGATTCAACAAGGGCGCCCTCAAACGAAGTCAAGCAGTCTGACTATCTAGTTTCAAGCCACTTGTCATCAGGCAAAGATGCAGATGGCATCAGCGCCGCAGATCCAGCTAATGCTGGGCACCGGCCCTCAGCTGAGCCTGGCAATAGGCCAGCTGCCGTTCCCAACATGTCTGTGAACCCTACTGCTCAAGCAGACAGTGACAACAGCCGTGACTCATCAAAGCCAGCTGCTGTCAATGCAGCTAATAGTCATCAGGCTCAAGGCACACAGCGAGCAGCTCAAAGGCCTCCTTCTGCAGCTCATGAGAAACCCAAAGCAAGCTCTGACCCTTCAGAGCTATTGGCTGCGGGCAATGAAGGGGTCAGAATTGGTGACATCGCCACCAGCCTGGCCCCTAAGTTCAGCCAATATGCAGAGGCTTCTGGCACTGAGGTTCCAGATGAGCCAATGCCAGGCTCTGAGACTCCAGATGAGCCAAAGCCAGGTTATGATCTTCCAGATGAGCCAAATTCAGGGTCTGACACTCCAGATGAGCCAAAGCCAGGTTCTGATCCTCCAGATGAGCTCAAGTCTGGTTGTGACTCTCCAGATGAGCCAATGCCAGGTTCTCACACTCCAGATGCAGCAAGCAGGGCGTCAGATGGTGCCTCTCAGAACTCAAACCAGAGCCCTAGGCCTGACGACAGCCATGCACCTAATGACAGAGGCGATGATCCAGAAAGCAGTGAGCCTGATGACCCTGCTGATGCTTCTGGCTATAGCACGCCAGCTGATCTTGTGCCTCATAGATTCAGGCAGTCAGCTCCTACTCAGGTGAATTGCATGCTTCAGGCATTCTCTTGGTCCTGCAGCATCTCAGGGTGCACCAATATTCCTACCTGCTACAATCATCATTCTGCACATCTGAGAGTGTTCGGGTTATGGGTGCATTGCAAAAGTCTGTTGTGTCAAGGGTTACGATGCTTGAGTCACAGCATTCAAGGCGCAGGTTGGTGCATATGCTGCTGCTGCTGCTAGTGCTTGCCAGCCAATTCTGTCAGCAAGCAAGACTGAAGCAAGCCTAAGCAAGACTGAAGCAACGCTGAAGCAAGACTCAAGCAAGACTCAAGCAAGTCTGCACATTGAGCCCTTTGACTTGAACAGCAGAGTGTTGATGGGTGCAGGCTGAGCTGGAGAAGAGCATGGAGGAGCAGTCCATCTTGCCCATCGTCCACCCAGAGGCCTTCTATGGCGATCCCGCTGATGTGCCTGACAGGCCAGTGGTGTTTGCTGGCTTGGAGTTCAAAGTGCCCTCCTCTGCTGTTGGCAACCTGCCACTCTTCACAAAAGATAATGTATCAGGTGTGCTACATGAAGAGTATCAGAATCAAATTCAAATGCTATCTGCAGATGACTTTCATCTCAAGCTTTGTGACTGTAGCACGCACATCAGCAGCTGTTGCAGCTGTGATGAGCAAGAGTCAATAGAATGCGCATATTCTTCAAAACTCTTAACCTGTGTCTGCTGCTTCCAAATTGTAGGCTGACACATCGCCAACGACTGCTGGCTGGCTACAAATGGCCCAACCTCATGCCAATGCATACAGAGCAAGATCAAAAATCCTTCTGCGTTTGAAACGCCTCGCCCACATGAACTTATGTGAACCTTCTCGTGCAGGAGGGGCTGGGCCTATGGCCCGTCTAAAAGTAGCAGCCAGCTTGAGGCAGCATCAGCTGCCACAGCTGCAGCAAGCAGCATCTGGCAAGCTGTTCAAGCATGTGCCAGCCCGGTTGCCGCCCTGCCAGCAGGCTATAAATAGCTGGCTGGTTGCTGAGACTGCTGGCATCGCTGCGGCTGATGCCCTGAGCTCCAAAGCAGCACAGGCAGCAGCAGGGAGTGGCTTTGTTATGGATGCCAACACTGGCCGTCTGGTGCCCTTGCAGGCCTCTTCCACCCAAGTGAGTCCTGCATTTTCACATTCTTTGTGTGATCTTCTTGGTTCATGTGACTTCTCCGCATTTACAGAAGAGTACGCTGATGGCACCTCAAATATTGAAATGGTCTTGACAATGGACAAAGTCCTCATGCACACCTTTGCCTGTGTGCTTACTGGAATTGACTTCCAGTTGCAGCCAAGCAGGTGCGGCCTTTTGCATATCAAGCAATCTGCCATGATGACACTCTTGCACTACATAGAACAGATGTATGCTTGCAGCAGGCCCGCAGAGGTGCAGCTGGCTTGCCGCACTTTCTCCCACTGATCACTGCCCCAGTACAGAGCATCAGACCAAAAGAGCATCCAATACCTGAGTTACACATGATGTCAGGTTTGATCTGCTGATGTCACAAGCAGTAAGACCACTGTCAGCAAGGGTTGAGTGTGCAGAATTCTGAGGAAGATGTGGCCAGCAGTCTGCTGGGCACCCCTTACTTGGCCACCCAGGCCAGCCATGGCAGAGCCCCAAATACTACCCCAAAGCGACTGCCACCTACCCCTAACAAGCAAGATGAACCAGAAGTAAGCTATGCAAGCCTTCCCTGTTTTGATTGTCAGTGCAATGTGTTCTTGAGGCCTCAAAGCTGTGCATCAATGTATGAGGAAAACGCTGTAAGATGGTGTGTTCAATAAAATGCAGATCATGTTGCTTGAGCATACAGCTGTGAGTAGTACATCCACGCACTGATCTGCATGCACTCAGCGCTGTATGCATCATCCCAGTGTCTAAGCATTTATTGGACCTGCTGAGCAAGCTCCCACTTTTCACACACCATCAGGAGGAAGAAGAAGTGCGTCCAGCTTCTCCTAAGTATGACGAGCGCAGCTTCTTCTACACAACTCCAGCAGCCTTCAAACCAGCAGCTTTATCAGGGCGGCCACAGACTCAGTGGGCCACCGAGGGTACCTTTCTTGGAGGGGGACCTCAACCTGCACCCCCCAACTCTCCCCACCCCACCTTGCAGAACAAGCAGCACCACCAGCAACAGCAGCACCACCAGCACCACCAGCAGCAGTCAAGCACTCCCACTGACACAGCACAAGCAGCAGGTAAAGCCCAATGCTTGGCAATTTGCTCCATTGATACTGTCAAGCCAACCCGCCTGCAATGATTGGTGGAAAATGCTGCTGAAATTGCACAGAATTTGCAGTCAGTCAGCCAGCACAATGCTGTTCCTTCCCAAGTGCCGTGTCCCAGTCACGAGTCAGACAGGGCGCAATAGGTCAACACGCCTGCATCAGCCATTGCTATCAGCGTTTGAAGCTGTGTATTGGCAATGCAGGTGAAGGAGCAGGGCCAGGCGCAATGGGTCCTCCTCAACCACGCCCTCCTGTTCCTCACACCTCTGCTGCTGCTGCTGCTGATGCTGCTGCTGATGCTGATGCTGCTGCTGATGCTGCTGCTGATGCTGCTGATCGTGGTGCTGGTGGTGTTGATAGAGGCGGTGGTGCTGCTGCCAATGTTGCTGGCAGCAACAATGCTGCTGCTGTTGCAAGTAGTCATAGAGTTGCTCCTGCCGCTGCTGTTGTTGGTGGTAGTGGTGCTGCTGATGCTGCGTCGAAAGCAGACAAGAGGAAACAGTTTGTATCTCAGATCACTCCTCCATCCCCTGTGAGCGGGATGTCAGGCCCTACGCCTGTCAGCCAAGCTGGTTTCAGACGGTTAGTGCCTGGCAAAGGTCAGCAGCTGACTCTCCTCAGTGTGGAGGTGCATGCTGACACAAGGTAAAGCTGCCTCTGCTTGTTGAGTCTTGCTAATGCCGGCTGTTGTCTGTTGCAGTGATACTCAAAGCTGGCCAGTTATGCATGCCATAGTCCGGCTCTTGACAGCAACATCAGGACTTGCTGTGGCATAATCCTCATGTACATTGTGTCTTGATGCCGTGCAAAGCCGGTTGTCAATGAAGTTGAGCTGATTCAGCTGTTCATGTTCACATAGCTGTACTGTTCATAGGTACGCATGTACTGCTATGTGGCCGATGTTGGACTGCAAACCTAATCATGCTGCTCAGGGGCTCCCTGCTGCCGGACCCGCGCTATGATGCAGTGCAAGCTGTTGTGCTAGCTGTGATGGACGATGTAGAGGAGTGCCCAGATGGGCTGTACACTGCCCGCTTGATGCTGTTTGATGACTCTGGCAAACCTCCAAAAGATGCCATGAGCCACGTCCAGGTGAAAACCTGCAGTCAATCATCACATGCAGCAGTTTGTATGCCAAGTGAGATGCCACAAGCTGCGGCTGGCAAGAAGCATACTGTGGTGACCTTGCTGGCTCACCTGTCAAGCAAAATGTCTCCAGTTCTGGGCGTAGATATTTGTCAGAGGCGTTTTGTGAACCAGTCAGCCAAGTAATCAACGGAGAACATTCAGCAGACAATGTCACATGGAGCATGTTGGTGCCAAGGAAGCAGTCCATAACACAGTGAAGACTTTCCTGCAGCCAGTGGGTTCTGGAACAGCTGTGACAGGAGTAATACATCTCATGATGGTCAGCATGCAAAATGCAGGTTGAGGTATTTCAGTCTGAGCAGAAGCTGCTAGAGGGCTTTGTGGATGCGGTCCAGGCGCTGGATCCAGACATCATCCTGGGTTTTGAGGTGCAAAAAGGGTCACTTGGCTACCTGGCAGACCGTGCTGCCACTATGCAGATGCCCCTCCTCAAGCTGGTCTCCAGAACCCCAGAGGTGAGGGGGGTTTCACTGGCTATTCCCTTCTCATGTTGAGTTGATCTGGCTGGTTGTACAGGTTCATCACCATTCCCCACAGCTTTGCTGCATGATTTCTGCTGCTCTTGAGTGTGTCTGTAACTATGTCTTGCCAGTCTGGACGTGCCTTGCTGCACTGTCTCTGTGCTGCTTCCTGAGTGCATGCTGTCATTCCAGATGATTTGGACTCAATTTGAGGCAAGCGCCTGTTGTCAAGGGACACATTCCAATCACCGTCTGCACACTTGCCTGTTCAGGTCATGTCTTGCAGAAGGCTGTTGCAGCAGCATGCTGTGCTATCTTGTGGCCTCATCATTTGTGTGCTTTCATGCAGCCCAAGACAACTAAAGCTGCATGTCTGTGCCTTCAGCTGCATGTAGCATTTCTTTGGTTCCATCCATCAGCATGCAATTGTGGAGGTAAGCAACAGTGCATACGATGGTGCTGCAGTTTCTGAGTCCCAAGGACAGGCAGAAGGATGAGCCCAGGGTGCTGCATGCCGGCGGCATCCACTGCCCAGGCCATATTGTGCTCAAACTGTAGCTCACTCTGCACTCGGTAATGTTTTCAACATGTTCTGGTCCTCTCCCTCAGCATGCAGCGCTGCTGACATAAGCAACAGTGCATACAATGGTGCTGCAGTTCCCAAGTCCAAAGGGCAGGCAGAACGATGCGTATGGGGTGTTGCACACCAGTGGCATTCACTGCACTGGTCGCATTATACTCAACATCTGGCGCATTTTGACTCAGTGCTGTATTCAGCATGTTCTGGTCCCTACATCAGCATCCAATCTGCTGGCACAAGCAACAGTGTATACAATGGTGCTGCAGTTTTTGAGTCCCAAGGATAGGCAGAACGATGAGTATGGGGTGCTGCATGCCAGCGGCATCCACTGCACTGGCCGTATTGTGCTCAATGTGTGGCGCATCCTGCGCTCAGAGCTCAAGCTCAACATCTACACCTTTGAGTCATGCGTGGCTGCTGTGCTGCAACTGCGCACCCCACATGTTCAGCCTCATGTGCTCACACAGTGGTTTAATGGAGGACCTGCAGGTGTTGTCCACTCCTAAATGCTTTTCCCAATGCCAGTTATTGTTTATACGCTTGCGGTTGGCAAAGGCATCATTGCTTGCACATCTGTTTGCATGCTGGCTGTCAGTTTGTTCAAAAACACTTTCTAAGCGTCAGTACAACACCAGAGGCAAAATGCCAGTAAGCTATTTTGCTGCCAACTATGTGTAGCGACTTCAGCTCAGGGTTGGCAACTTGATGTGTACAAATGGTTTGGCAGGAGGCCGTTGGCGGTGCCTGCAATACTGGCTGCGACGGGGGCGTGCCAATCTGGCCCTGCTAGAGCAGCTGGACCTCATCAGCCGCACTGCTGAGCTGGCCAGGTCCTAAAAGCTCATTCTACTGCTAGCTGTATCAACCCCCAATCAGAATTGGTAGAGGGAGCTTGACAAGACATGTGTTATGGCAGGGGGCAGGTGGCGCTGTTTGCAGTACTGGCTGCGGCGGGGCCGCCTCAACCTGGCCCTTCTGGAGCAGCTGGATCTCATAGGCCGCACTGCTGAGCTGGCCAGAGCCTTTGGCATTGACTTCTTCAGTGTGCTGTCGCGTGGCAGCCAGTACCGCGTGGAGAGCATGATGGTGCGCCTTGCCCACACCCAGAATTACCTCATGCTCTCCCCAGCCAAGGAGCAGGTCAGCCCTGTAAAGCCACAGTTTTGCTTCATGACTGCATTCTTTGCAAGGAAGATTGTTATATAATTGTTCTTAACAGCACTGTAGTGAATGTGAACAACAAAGACTGATGCAGGTGGCAAACCAGCCAGCCATGGAAGCAGTGCTCCTCATCCTGGAGCCAGAGTCCCGCTTCTATACGGACGTCCTGCTGGTGCTGGACTTCCAGTCCCTCTATCCCTCCACATCATTGCCTGCAATCCGTGCTACAGCACTGCGGTGGGTCTGAACAACCAAGACTGATGCAGGTGGCGGAAAGGCGAGCCATGGAGGCAGTGGCTCTTGACCTGGAGCCAGAGTCCCGCTTCTACACCGACCCCCTGCTGGTGCTGGACGTCCATTCCCTCTATCCCTCCATCATCGTCGCCTACAACCTGTAACACGCCACTGCAGTGGATCTGAACAATCAGGACTGGTGCAGATGGCAATCCAGCCAGCCATGGAGGCAGTACTCCTCATTCTGGAGCCAGAGTCCTGCTTCTACACCGAGCCTCTCTTCATTCCGGACTTTCAGTCCCTCTACCCGTCCATCATCGCCTACAATCTGTGACACAGCAATGCAGTGGTCTGATAAACAATGACTGGTGCAGGTGGCAAATCACCAGCCATGCAAGCAGTATCCTGCTTGATGTCGTCAAGGGTAGATCACCAGTGAATAATGCCAAGACAATGATCCTGAAAGACGGACATTATTGCAGGTGGCTAACCAGCCAGCCATGGAGGCAGTGCCCCTCATTCTAGAGCCAGAGTCCCGCTTCTACACCGACCCCCTGCTGGTGCTGGATTTCCAGTCCCTGTACCCCTCCATCATCATCGCCTACAACCTGTGCTACAGCACCGTAGTGGGCCGCCCTGCCCATGCTGCTGCCGCTGGTCAGCCTGTCAAGCTCGGCGCTGCCAACTATGCTGTGCCTCCAGGCACCCTCACTGGCTCCAACGCTCCAGACAAGTAAGCCAGTACACCAGCTGCTGCTGTTGGTGCTTTGTGTACAGCTTTTGGCACACGCACATGTGCCCACACGCATTTGCCTGGACAGGACGCAGGGCCAAGTCCTGTTTTGTCTTTCCCTGGTTTGTGATGTGGCTCTTGCTTTGTTCATGATTTGTCATGCTTGCAGCTGGAGTGGCGTCATCAGCAGTTGCTGCTCGCAGTCTTGCCAAGGATGAGGTAGCATTGCATCTTTTCAATCTGTCCTGATGCTGGCCTGTGTCACGTTTGCAGTTTTAGTACAAATGCTTAGCAACAGATGTGAAAGCCTGGCTGACAGACCTGCACCGCTGTTGCCCAGCATTACACTGCAGAAAATGCCTTGGGCTTCTGGCCGCTGTCCCACCATACAATGCTTGCTGTTCAGCATTGCCTGACACTGAAGCTCTGTGAGCACTTGCAGTCGTCAAGTGACAACATTATGTAATGCAGGCTGGTGATTGCAGCCAATGGGGTGGCTTATCTGCCCCATGAGGCCCGCCCCGGCATTGTCCCCAGGCTGCTGCAGGAGATCCTGTCCACGCGCATCATGGTCAAAGGCGCCATGAAGACCACTCCAGCCTCTCACAAAGTTCTGCAGGTCGGGTGTTGACTTCACACCTGACAGTGCTGAGGGTCTGATCACTCAAGTGCAGCGCTGTTGATTACCACACCCTGCAGTGCTTAGGGTCTGATCTGTCAAGCACAGAACTCATGATTTCCGTACCTGGCAGTGCTTTGGGTCTCATCGTTCAAGTGCAGCGTTAGTGAGTGAAACACCTTGCATTGCTCACCTTGGATCGCACAAGTGCATGGTAAGCTCTTGACGTGCATGCCTTGCACTGGTCAGGTTCAATCAGAAAAGAAAAGGAGAAGAAAGAAAAGTTTACGGCGTTAGGCATGATAACAGGAGCCTCTGTCTTCAGCAGCAGGCCGGGATTGCTGCTCTAACAGCAGCAAACAGTAGAAAGCTGATCATATCAAGGATCAGCCATTGATTTGATCACTCACTGGCTAAGCTGACTGATGCTTTGTTTGCCGCAGCGTGTGATGAATGCTAGGCAGTTTGGGCTGAAGTTGATAGCCAATGTGACATATGGCTACACCTCAGCAGGATTTTCTGGCAGGATGCCTATGGCTGAAATAGCTGATTCCATTGTCCAGGTCAGCACTCATAGCTGCTGTCACGTTGCTGACGTGGGACTGATGACAAACATGACATTTTCCAGCAAAGGTGTTAGATGTGATGGAGTGATTGTCGTGTGAAATTGCAACTGCATTCGGACTGCATTTGCATTCATGCACAGGCTCTCTTTTGCGTTAACAAGCCTGCAGACACTTCAAGCACTGAAAGCCCAAGAACTTTGTTAATGCTGGCGTCTGACTGCATAACATGCTTCTCTTGCACAGGCCAGCTGTTGACTTGATGTCAAGTGTACTGCTGAGATCCTTATCTGCACGTACCTCACTCTGCCCTCTGACCCTGCCTAGCATGCATTTTCAATGAACGAACAATAAGATTGTTGGCTGAATTGATGCTGACACAAGCTGCATATACTGCAGTCAGCAAGGGAGACTCTGGAGAATGCAATACGCATGGTAGAGGCCAGTGACAAGTGGAAGGCGCGGGTGGTGTACGGGGACACAGATTCCCTCTTTGTGCTGCTGCCTGGCAGGTCAGCTTCCACTGCAGCACTCAACAACATTCAATCAATGCAAGCTGTGTATTGTTAGCTATCTGGTCAGAAATGCTGTGTGTGCAAAGTGCCTCCTACAGTTGGAAACCTTTTTGGCTCAGTTTCTTGAACTGCCTGCTGTGTTTGCTGTCCAGTGTTATCATGTGTCGTGATGTCTGATAAATGTACAGTCTTACGAGAATGACTCAGCAGATGGTGCATTGTGTGCCAGCAGAAGCTCTGGCTTTATGACATGCATTGTGCTGCCTTGACACAATATAGCCTCAAGTCAACGGCACAAATGATACAGTACATACCAGCAGCAATTGTTGATGGCTTTTCTTACAAATTCAGAGGCGCAAGGACTATGCACAGTCTGTTCACCACATCCCGAGAATCTGTATGTGCACAAAACAGGAGCACTATGGCATGCTGCAGGTCAAGGGAAGATGCTTTCAAGATAGGTGCGGAGATAGCAAGAGAGGTGACGGCCTCCAACCCGCCCCCTGTTACCCTCAAGTTTGAGAAGGTGTACCACCCCTGTGTTCTGCTCACCAAGAAGCGCTATGTGGGCTACATGTATGAGTCCCCCAGCCAGGTATGCACATGTCATCATCACCATCACCATCACCATCACCATCACCATCACCATCACCATCACCATCACCATCACCATCAATTGTATGCTCTCATCATCATTCAAGTGTTTGCACGGTGAGCTCCTATGCTCATCTGCCCTGGCTGATTGCCGCTACCATGCATGCGACTTTTGCAGGAAAGTATGTTTGATAGTATGGTACTGTACAGCATGGCGGCATTCTGTCCCTTGTTTACATGGGAGATGCCCATCCTCTTTCAGCCAGGTGCTGAGTGAAGCACAAGAGTGGCATGTGCATCAACAGTCATGATGCAAATGTAAGCTGTTGACCAGTAAATGTTGACCATTGACACGTGAGTGTTGACTGTTGACAACAAAATTGAGGGACTGGTGGTGCAGGTTGCGCCAGGGTTTGACGCCAAGGGCATTGAGACAGTGAGGCGGGACACATGCCCAGCAGTGGCTAAGACCATGGAGCGCAGCCTGCGCCTCCTCTTTGCCACCCGTGACCTCTCTGAGGTCCAGTCTTGTATGCAACAATTGCCAAAGCTGATGAGTCACATGTGACAGCAAGCATTGTCGTTGGGCTGACACAGCATGCTTGAAGCCAACCTTTCCTCAAGAAGGCAGCTTCAAAGCCTGCCTGCAGGTTCCCCTGTCATTTGACGTAATTGCACCAGTGCTGCTATCTTGACATCACTGAAATCTGGTTCTGCTTGATGGTGAGAGACTTGTTACTGCTGACACTTGTGATGCTCAACGCATCAAGGAACACAACCCAGTTGCAGTATGCATGGGCACAGGTGAAGGAGTACCTGGAGCGGCAGTGGCACAAGATCTTGGCCAACAGGGTGAGCGTGCAGGACTTTGTGTTTGCCAAGGAGGTGCGGCTCGGCACCTACTCCCCCAAAGCCGCAGTAGTGCCTCCTGCTGCCATTGTTGCAGCCAAGGCCATGGCCACTGACCCCAGAGCTGAGCCACGCTTTGCTGAGAGGGTCCCCTATGTTGTTGTCTATGGCGAGCCAGGCAAGCTACGCTGCTCATGCTGTGTATGGCCATATACAGTCTTGTCTGAAGACAGACACGCCTGCACTCTTTCTCAGGACATGCCGAGAGGCCCCTATCATGTTGTCTGTGGCAAGTCAGGTAAACTATGCTGTGTACTTGCTTGTGTGCACAATCACATGTTGATGGGTGGTTGCTTGTGTGCACAATCATCTCCTGTTTTGTGGTTGCTTATGGGCAAACTTGTGTTGGTGGATGCAGGGGCTCGGCTGGTGGACATGGTGGTGAGCCCGCATGCCTTGGTGGAGTCCGCCTCCCGCTTGCGCCTCCACTCCATTTACTACATCACCAAGCAGGTGCCTGTTCGTCTACAAACAACTGGCATGATCGCTAACTAACAAGCAATTTGACGCAAGTGCTTTGCTTGCAATGGCAAAGCAAGATCTATGGTGCACCTGTGATGCCACAGACAAACAGCTCTGGTCAAGCCTGTATGCTTGTCATGATCATGAGGGCTTTGTGCTGTGTAGAGGCGCAATACAATGTACTTTATCAATGTGGTGCCTGTAGGTCTTCGAGCATTGCACTGTGCGGGTATGCATCATGTGTGTTTGGAGAAACACTTGCAATACGTAGCAGCACATACATTGCTTTGACTAATGTGCTGGTGCAGATCATACCAGCTCTGGAACGTATTTTTAGTCTGGTGGGTGCTGACTTGCGAGCCTGGTTTGCTGCCATGCCACGGCCTCAAAAGCTGCTGCCCCAGAAGCGGCCTCAAGGCCCTAATGCCCCTAGGGACGGCCCTGCTGCCCAGCACCTAGGCCCAGGCAGAGCTGCTGCCTCCAGCATTCTCGGGACCATTGACAGATACTACCTGTCACGGCATTGTGCGGTACGAACTGCTGTGAGTCATGCATAAGATCGCACTGCCTTACTGATACCAGCTACGTGTTCAGATGACACATCAGCATGCAAGGTGCTCATCGTTTCCGTTTCAATGTTGCCAGCACTGCCAGCAGGACCTTTGTGCAGAACAATGTCAAACACCACGATGATGATCAATGCCATGTTGTTTGTTCGGCAACAGGTGTGTGATGGCCTGACCCATGCTGCTCAGCCTTTGTGTGACCAATGTAAGCTGGACCCTCAGCTAGCTGCAGCTGTTCTGACAGCACGCTCTGGTCGGTTGGAGCGGCAATATGTGCAGCTGGTGCGCATTTGCCTGTACTGCAGCGGCGGCGGCGGCAGACACGCACAGAATGGTGGCATTGTTTGTGACTCCCTGGACTGTGGCGTCTATTATGAGCGTCGCAAAGTTGCACACGAGCTTGCTGCTGCAAATGCTCTTGGCCAAGCAGGCCTAGCCTTGTTGAGTTAGTCTCTGTGACAGCTGCCTGAAGTAAACGGTGAGATGAAGTGTTGAATATGAAATACTCCTAGCAAGCTTGAAGTGCGCTGCTGTCATCGAAGTATGCCCATGCTTGCTCCAGCCGTTATTGTCTGCAAGCCAGACTGTCCAAAGAATATGCAGTGGACCGAGGGCACGGAACGAAGTGAATCAGCTTGCTTACAATTTATTGAATTCATTTCGATCTGACAACATCCTAACTCTCCCTAAATCAATGCAGGTTGCTGGCACAATCAGCATCAGAATTACAAAGTCAAATCAGCTTGACATACAGCAATGCACACTCAGGATACAACTGTCTGCATACTATTAGTTCACAAAGTCGAAAGCAATACTTGTACAGACATCATCTCACCAGAGTGCAGTTGCATTAGTTCAACACGCATCTAAAACCTGTCTGCGAGAACAATGAGTACAAAAGCACACAGCCGTATCTTTTCTATTGTTATAGCTTGAGAAGGTCGACCAGGCAGCTGCCAAGCTATCAGTCTGCCAGTGGTGTGACTTGTGCATCTACACTGCACCAAATCCTTCAAATAAAATATACAAAGTGGGTAAATCTAGTACAGAGTACAAAGCTGGATACAGGTACATACAATAGCTGACAGTCTGCTGCGTTGCAGGCCAGTTGGATGGTTCATTTCCTGTCTTGTCATGCGTTGACAACATCCTTCTCAGCGTCAGCATTGATCTTGTTGAGTAGGCCATCTGCTTGAACGATTGAGTTGCGTAGTGGTTCAAATGAAGCTGTTGACTGCACTGTCACGACTACAGTACCTGCTGCATCGCATTCTAGCAGTGCTGTGTCGCCACTGACAAGACGCTGGTGTAGCAGGGCATCGCTCAGAACTGACTCGAGTGTGTTTGCTACGGCACGCCTGAGAGGCCTTGCACCATACTCCTGCAGGCAAAACAGCATGCTTCATGTAAAGCAGAAGCTGCCAGAGAGAGAGTGATAGATATGTGCCGTCAGAAGCTACCACCTATCATTGCCGGTCTAACAGCTGCTCTCCTTGCATTGACACAAGCCTTGATCGCTGCTATAAGTGTTGCGTTTACCTCAGCAGTCAGAAGTGGCAGGCACAAGACATGTGGCTGACCTGGTCGTAGCCTTCTTCAACAATCTTGGCCATGACTGCTGGGGCAACTTGCAGCTTGATGTTTTGCTTGGCCAGCTGAGAGGCAGTCTCTGCCAGCACCAGATCAGCAATGCGCCGCACACTCTGCTTGTCTAGTTGACAGAACACTATCACGTCATCCAGCCTGTTGAGCATCTCAGGCCTGAAGTATGCCTGCAGCCATGGCCACCAATCTTGTACAGGCTGTAACAAGGGTAAACTTCCAGGTCAAGCTTTGCAGGCAGGAGGACAGTGAGCAAACTGCAGTGTGCTGCCTTGCACACAGCAGTGATGTAACATATGATGTACATAAGAAACCCCTCCTGGGAAGCAAGTGCACATCCTATGTCCAATAATCAGTGCTAGCCTCATCAAACAACTGAAGTAGTGCTGCCGCTACCCTTGTGTGCTGCCCGTCCTGTGAAGTGATGAATCATCAGTGTAGGTGAACAGCTCACCTTGAGTTCATCCATGACAAGGGTATGCAGGCGCTGATACTGGTCATCCTCTGGGGTTGTGCCGGGAAAGCTGAAGCCAAGAGTGCCCCCGCCGCCAGCAATTTGCTTGCTGCCTACATTGCTGGTCATCACCACCAGGCAGTTCTTGAAGGACACAGTGCGCCCAGTGCTGTCTGTTAGGCGGCCGTCCTCCAACAACTGTCACACAATACAGTTGTAGTGAGCAGTCTGTGCACAATTTCTTTACAGGTGGCGAACCATTACATATGTCTGTCACATCTGCATCAAAGCTGTGCATTATCTGCTGCAGGCAAGCACAGATGCAAGCTTGCATGTGAGTATTGTACAACAAAATACAAGCCTGAGATCTATGGAGCTATCTCCATAAGAGAGATTATTTATAATGAGGAGCTGCAACATTGTTGACACCTCAGACAGCAGTGTGTATGTAGTGTCAGAAAGGCAGCCAAAGGTTTGTGCGATGCCTGCTGCAAGAAGGCAGCAACAAGACTGTGATGCATGCACGCACCTGCAGTAGTATGTTATATACGTCTGGATGTGCCTTCTCAATCTCATCAAACAGTAAGACGCAGAATGGCCTGCGGCGGACAGCCTCTGTGAGCTTGCCACCGTCACCATAACCCACATAGCCTGCAGCATTCATGCACTGTTGACACCACTGCCTTCAGGCTTGACATATCTTTGCTGTGATTTGCTGCTGCGCAGAGCCTGCATTGGCTTGCCGCTTGGTATACCATGAGCCACATGCAACTCTAAACTGATTGACCTGTCAATCAGTGTTCCTCGTGCAACAGTGTTGCAGACATGACATGCAAGAAAGCATGCGGGTGCAGCTCTCAAAGCCCTGCACAATGGCTGAGCATCCATTCCCAAAAGGTATGCATGCTGACAGTGTAAAGCCAAAAGAGTCAGTGTGGTGCCTGACCTGGAGGTGCTCCAATGAGCTTGGCCACAGAGTGGCGCTCCATGTACTCACTCATGTCAAGTCGCAGCATAGCCTGGCTGCTGCCAAAGTACTGCTCACTCAGCACCTGCATGCCACCATCCTTTTGCAACATGGAGAGCAGACAAGCACAACTACCTTGCATGCACGTGTAACATGATGTGTGCCACAAAAGAGCTCATCAGGCAACAGAGGCCCTTGTTATGCCCCAAGGGTTCAACAGCTGTCTTACTATGCAAAAAGGCATACGGACTTCTGTTCCATGATGACAAAGGACAAGTAGTAGCTGCATGCACAGAGCTTGACGTTTACATGGCATTTTCTGCAGAAAGATGGCTGGAGCACCTTGGTGAGCTCTGTCTTGCCAACCCCTGTGGGCCCACAAAACATCAAAGCAGCAATGGGGCGGTTGGGGTCCTTCAGCCCCACACGAGCCCTCTTCAGAGCCGTAGACACTGCTGTCACAGCTTCTCCCTGTCCAATCACGCGCTCCTGCAAGGCAAGCAACCTTGTCAGGTTGTGAAGAGGATGTGACCAACTGTGATGGATGCAAGGCATTGCATGAATTGGCTGCCAAGTTGGTCATCAGAGCTCGTTCGGTAGAAAGTACCAATTGCGTGTACATTGCAGCATTTGCCAAGTCAGCTTGCTTCCACACCCAGGAAGCCAATCTACATTATGGGGACGTGCTTGATGAGGTAGAGTTATGTTCAGCTGTGAGTCAGCTCTTACCAGGTGATTGAAACTGAGGACATGTCTGTGGGCGTTTGATCAAGCAGAGGCAGCACACCTTGAGGGAGTCCTGAAGCTGCCTTAAGCGCTTCATCTCATCACTGCTCATCTGCTCCACAGGCACCCCAGACCAGGTGCTGATGACAGCCTCCACATCAGCAGCGCTGACACGGGGAAAGCGGGTGGTGGCCACCTGGGCTGGGCCGCCAAGATCCCGCTTCAAGTCCACCTCCCGTTCTCGCAGCAGCTGAGCCTCCTCAAAGTGACCATCCTGCCAACACACAAAATCATGTCATTAACCGTCAAGGAGGTGTCAAGGGACCCTTGAGACCAACCACATGATATTGGTTGAGCATGCTTCCAAGACCTGAATATTTTGCGCATGATAATGACGATCACAAAAGTCACATATTCCGCCACAAGAGCTTGGTCTGTGTAGCCCTGTTTTGCCACGCAAGCTTGTGCGAAATCCTCGACAACTGGGTGATTGCCATTCCCCTGCATGACCTCCCATGCACCAGCTTACAAATGACATCTTGCATGCCAAACTGCTGAAGCCAGCGCAACAAAAGAGGACTGCATTGGACACTATGCAACAAGCACGGTGGCAGCCAAGGCATCTTCAGCAGTGCAGAGACTGCACCAACAGGCAGAGCCACAGTCAACACATTTTCAACTGCAGTAGGGTTTGCAGCAACAGGCAAAGCCACAGCCAACACATAATTTGCAGCAGCAGCAGCATCGCTTACAACAGGCAGAGACCGTGTCAACAGCATCAGAAAATGCAGTGGTGCCAGGGATTGCAGCAACAGGCAGAGCCATGAATGTTCTCAGCAGCAGCATGAGAAACTGCATCAGTACCAGGGATTGCAGCAATAAGCACAGCCGGCTCATTTTCAGCAGCAGCAGGGATTGCAGCAGACCTTGACAGCCTCGTCTTTGGCGTCCAGGATTTGCACCAGCTGCTCCCACTCCTGCAGGTGGTGGCGCCCCAGCACCGCAGCTCGGCGGGCACTGTGGGCCTGTATGCGCACCCGGCTGGCTGCCTCATCCATCACATCAATGGCTTTGTCAGGCAGGAAGCGGTCAGGGATGTAGCGGCAGGACAGGCTGACAGCGGCAGGCAGAGCATCTGCATCATATATGCACTGGTGGTGCCGCTCATACCGCTCCTGCATAACAAGAGCTCTGTGACTTACAGCAAGATGGAGATCTTGTGGTGAGCAATACAACTGCAGTACATACAGCATGGTAACACTGTGCAGCAGTTGTTGGACTACATTGCTCACAATTCGCTGGTCCAGCTTTCTGGCAAGTAGACAATTTGTGCCTGGGCAGATAATGCTCATGCTGCAAACTGAGATGTCTGCATAGTCGTCTATGGTTTCCTGACAGTACTCAGCCAACAAGACAAGAAACCCTCAGTACATAGTCAGGCAAACAGTCTTTGCCCAGCAATGTTGCATCTCACAGAGGCGTTTTCTTGTCAAGATCAACTGTGCATTGCGGGGCAACATAACAGTTTGTTGTTTAAGACAGGTTGCAGTCCACGCAAATACAACAGGCAGTTCAGCACAAGGAAGGTACTCAAACAGCAGAAATTCAATAAGTGCAAAGGCACAGCCATGCAAAAACACGATGGCATTGTCACCGCTGACAGGCAAACAAGCAAGACTGGCGTACAGGCAGGTGTCATGCATCAATGTGATGACAACTTTTTGACTGGCAACCACCTTGAGGCCATTCTAAACACAATAGTGTCACAACTGACAAGCACCTTGACGCTTTTGGGACGCAACCGTGCAATGACAATGCTATGACTGGTCCCCACCTTGAGGCCTTCCAGGATGACCAGGGCTTCAGGGGCAGAGGGCTCATCCACCATGACAGGCTGAAAGCGGCGCTCTAGGGCCGAGTCCTTCTCAAAGTATTTGCGGTGCTCGTCCAGAGTGGTGGCACCAATGCAGTGCAGCTGGCCTCGGGCAAGGGCGGGCTTCATCAGGTTGCTGATGTCCAAGCCACCGCTGCGCACTGAGCCACCCCCTACTAGCATGTGAATCTCATCGATCCTGCAGCATTGGCAAGGTAGATACGATCAGAGCAGCTCATGTGGTGGTTACTGAGCACGTTAATGCAGGTAGCAACAGGTGATGTTGTACATTGCTGCTGTATTTGCTTGGCAGGGTCATGAGCCATTGCTAGCAAGCATGAGGTGGTGATTGATCAATCGATAGCCGAACAACATTGTGTTGTGCGGCATCTGCAAGCACTGCAGAATGCAAGAGTGGCTGACTGAATGGCATGTTTGCAATTGTGTTGCACACTGCTGGCAACATACACATGCTGATGTACTAATACACACAGTAACGGCTGCAGCAGATATTCCAGCGCTGGCGGCTGCGCAGTTGAGCAGCAACTCACATCAGAATGATGTCTTTTGTGCTCTGCAGCTCGGCCACCATGCTGGTGACCCGCCTCTCTAGCTCGCCTCTCTCCTTTGCGCCTGATATCAACAAGCCCACGTCCAACTGCAAGATCTTCTTGCCAGTCAAGAAAGAGGGTAGGGGGGAGCCATCAGGGCAGAAGCCCCGAATTATGCAGTGTGCCAGGCCCTCAGCAATGGCTGTCTTGCCTACGCCAGGCTCGCCAAGCAGAATTGGGTTGTTCTTCTGACGACGAGCTAGCACCTGGATCACCCTTTCCACTTCTCTGCTCCTACCAAATACCTGCATATAACCAGAGGTTGGAGCGGTGACTTTGCTGATGTATTTTCCTGGTCTAGAAGATGGTAGAGCAAAGCTTTGCAGGAGCAGATGTGGTATAACAAGGACACACTTTGTTTGCACTTGGCATGCATGCACGAGATGGACATCAGGACTATAAAAGTAGCTTGCATGGACAAGTGAGTTGACATCTAGCATTCACAGCTTTACCGGATCGATGCTGTTCTTTGATGCAGCCTCACACAGGTCTCGGCAGAACTCTTGCACAGATTTGGCGCTATTCTTGGAGCTAACAGTCTGCACAGCAAGGCGGCACCATCAGCGTCAACAGAGTGGCGTGCAGGCTGTATTGCGCAGCCCAGTCATCAGTTCTCGAGACAGTTGTTGAGCAACAGTTGTTGCAGTCAGGCCCCAGGCCAGATTGGAAATGCTGATTCAGCACATGGTACAAGCTGCATTGTGTAACTTACTGTGACTTTCTTGCGCTGCCCTTCTACTTCCTGGTCGCCTGCCAATTTTTTGGCTGCATTGTTTTTGATAGCATCAGGGCTGTATCCCATCCTGGACAACAACGCTTGCAATGAATACATGGTGCTTGACACCAAGCCAGAAGGGCACAAGACATTGTATGCTTGCACATACCTTGCAAGGATGCCACGGCAGCCAGAGCCACCAGCAAAGAGTGCAATGACTATATGCTCAACTGTGATTGTACTCATTCCACTCCTTCTTGATTCCTGCAAGATAAAGTTTGCATGAGCAAGTGTGAAGGTTCCTGATTCAATGTTTGCCAGCAGATTGCCAGGAATGCTGAGAATCAGCAGGCCTAAACCGTACAGCAACCAGTAAATAGCTTGTATAGTATGCGTCCAAGACTGGGGGACAAACAGGATGGTTTTGAGCCAGCACATTACCGTGAGAGCGCTCTCAAACAATTTCTTGGCTTTTGAGCTGAACTCAGGGTCTTTTGAGTGAGGTGAAGTAGGTGCTCGAAGCTTGTCAGGACTGAGCACCGACTGCACCTCCCTTTTTGCAGCCTCTCGCGAGACATTGTACCCAAAGAAGCTTGAAGTGCTGCTGACTGCCATCATACCTAGTAGCAGATGTTCTGGCTCGACCTGCAGTCCGTGAGGTCAGTGTTTACAGCGTCCAAGCTGACTGGACCTCCAAAAGCTTGAGCAGGCAAAACATACCTCGTGAGCTCCCATGCTCTTTGCCTCACGCTGGGAGTTGACGACGCCCTTGATGGCTTGTTCTGTAAATCGCTCGAACAAAGCTGACGTGCATAACCGCGACTTTGCCCTGCCCTCGGCGGTTGATCTCCAGATGAAAGCAGAGACCGCGCTGTGGAAATGCGTTGCAGGCAAGGCCCCGAGCAGAGGCGATGGCCTTGTTAGAAAACCTCTGCACCTTCTGTGCTGTCGTGACAACCTAAGTGCGCCGCGAACGGGCTGTCTAACAAAGTTTGATTGCGAGGTGACACGAGGTGATTGCGAGGTGCGGCACCGCACAACACGGCCTGCCACCTGTGCCGTTCCCTGAGCAATGCAGTTCATCTTGATGCTGGAGACTTGCTTCTACACTCTCACCAGGAGCGTCAGCGCTGACGCAATTTTACGCTCCTAGCAGCTGTTTGCCTCAATTCAGACTTGACGGAATGAGGCTTCCCGGACTCAGTGGGAGCTGAGTTGAGTCAAGGACACCTGGAAGGGCGGGAGGACTCATTGCTCATCGGTACTTCCCGAGCACGAAAGCGTACCTTTGGCTTTGCAGCATTTGCTTTGGTGGAGGATTGCTCTGGCTTCATAGCCTTTTCGGCAACAGCAAGCCATTGGAGCAGATTGCTGCCAAGGTGACAACCTGGTAGAGAGGTGAGTGCAAAACTCACGGTCTGTCAGCTTGCTGCACTGTATTGAAAGCAGATCAACGAGATTTCAACGAATCCTCAACGACTTCATGCAGGGGATTCTTGCTTGACAGCTTTGTTGCCAAACCGTTCGCAACATGGCTCCAGCAGGCTGGAAGCCCTCAAAGTACAAGGCCATCGAGCCTACGCTGATTGAAGACCTTGTCAAATACTATCCTGGTGAGGGTGTGCTGCGTGCTTACTCGCTTGCGAGTGGCTGGTTGCATACGCAACACGTCGTTTTTGCTCCTGCTGCGAAAAAGCTTTGAGATTCCTGTCGGAGTGACTGTGCTGCATACCAAAACACAAGCAGCTTGTCATCAGCATATAAAGTCTGAAGTGCTGTGCAGATCAGTATAAGCAGCCAACGGAAGATGAGCTCTCAGGACTTGGTGAAGATGACTGTGTGATGATTGTCTTTGTGAACAAGGAGGAAGCCTGGATATATGTGGAACATGTTGATGAGAAAGACAAAGTGTATGGCAAGCTGTGCAATTATCCCAAGCACATTGAGCTCCACAAGAATCAGAGGGTGTACTTCCATATGAACCGTGTGGCAGCAATTAAGTGTGAGGCTGATGACTCTGACTGATTCAGATCATTCTGTTCCAGCTTTGCTACTGCACTGCTTTCCCTGACTGTCCTGACCTTTCTGCATTTGATTGCTTGAGTGTGATCGCGTGTGCAGTTGACATCCTTTTGTTTGTGCATGACTACCTGACATATTCACAGCGATCTACTGCTATCAGGAAAGCATTGCCATTGATGCACTCCTGAGCACAGGTTTACCCCAGTATTGGTACTTTGCTGTCATGCTCGCTTATCAAAACGTGTACATGTGTGTGGCATTACCTTTATGATTTGCTGTATCATAGACCTGGCACTGCTTTCAAACTGCTTTGCTGTGCCTATGAAGGAAAAAGGGCAATACTCTACTGTGTGCATTGTGCTACGTTATACTGTAAGTACTGACTTGTACTGATTTCAGTATTGATACCGCTGCGTGCAAATAACAACTTCTGCCTTAACCGAGGCTTAGCATCAAGACTGCCTTCATTGCTGCAAAGGACTTGCATTGGTGCACCAATGGTGGTGCTGTTTACTGAGGCAACGCATGATTGATGCTGAAAATTGTGTGTCATTGAACCTGTTGGTTGACACTGTCTGAGCAGCAAATGCATGCTGTAGCAGCTAAGCGGCTTGCAACAAGTTGATGAACCTGCCAATAGGTTTGTGGAGCAGAAAATTGCCACAACGTCATCTAAATAGTCTGAAAAGCCTCTGTGCACTTTAGGTCGAATGGCTTGAATAGGCTAGCAGGCAGTTGAACCATCACAGCAGCGCCAAAATTTAAGTTGCACAAAGTTTCCAGCTAATTGAAATGACAGCATGCGTTCAAAACCAGTTGCGTTTGTTGCACCAGGATTGCCCAAACATGGCTTGACTGTCAAGCATTGCTGTCAGAATCTGTGCCATAACTATCCAAACCAAGGCCTGCTGTGCTGGCAAGAACAGTGACACTGCCTTCCTCTGTGGCTTTGACTGGGGGCAGTACTTGCTTGGGCTGGTCTTTGCTTGACCCCATTGAATGCCCATCTATGTGCTCTCTTAGCAATGCATTTTCCTGAGCAGGTGCATCATGACGCGCACCATCAGCAATAACGTTATTGTGCAGCATGGCCCGCTCGTGATCTTCAACTGAATGCCCAAATTGAGCTGTTGCTGCTCTCTGACCATGTGCCGCAAACAGAACGCCATGTGATGCACCATGAGAAGGAGTGGCTGGAACCGCACTATTGGCAGGAACTTCTGAAGTCATGGTGGAGGTGAGACCATACGTGCTGGTTGCTGCTTCCCCAATCGAGTCCAGCTTTACCGGGCACGAGAGGCCTCTGTGTGTGCTGCTGCTGAAGGCAGTCACCAGCGCCATTCCCCACAGGCTTGTTCTGAGGCTGTGTCTCCTGTGCCTTGGCTGCTGATGCAACAACTGCTGGACTGGATGGTGGCAACACTTTTGGCTGAGAGGGCATTGCTGCTGGTGCTGCTGACGTTGGTTCTGCCATTGAACTTGGCAGGGTAGCCATGTTGGATTGCTGCTGTGCCCCTGGCTGCTCCACAACAGATTTTACAGAGAGCGGGGCATCTGTAATTGCCTTTGCGTGAGGGATGTTTGCATGCAAGGGTGATGCTGCTGGCCTTGTTTGCAAGGCTGCTGACTGCCGAGGTAAGGAGGCAGTCTGTGCTGCATGTGCCACAGGCATTGGCTTTGCAGCAGCCCCTGCTGACTGCTGAGAAGAGGCCAGGGCATTTGGCAATGAAGTTGTCAGTGTTGAGGCAGGTTGCGCTGCCAGTGGTGCAAGTTTATGAGGCTCTTGCCCTTGCTGTGCTGCTGTTGTGTACAGCATTGGCTTAGCAGCATTGTGGCTGTCAGCAGGCATCAGCTGTGGGGCAAACAAGCTTGGCTCAGAGGCAGCAGGCAAGCTGTGTGCTGGCAGCTGCTGTGACTGATTCACCCTAGCTCCAGGCTGTGCCACATTTGCAGGCACAATCTGAAGTATGGCAGCAGCTTGAGATAGAGCTGCTAGCACAGGGGCTGGGTTGCATGCAACACTGAAATGTTTAACAGGTCTGCTGGCAACACTTGCGGCTGCTGCTGCGGCTGCATGCTGAGCCTGTGCTGCTGTTGACTGTGACTGTGTCATTCCAGGCGCGGGCACAGACAGACTGCTGGATGGGGTTTGGGACAGGGCAGCTAGCACAGGGCCTGGATTGCATGCTACACTAGAGTGTGTCACAGGTTTGTGAGCAGCAGGTGGTGCTGGTCGTAGTGATGCCGCTGATACTATTGATGGTGCCATTGTCCCTAGTGGCACTGCCGGCAGTGCTGGCTCTGCTTGCAATGCTGCTGCACCATGCTTGCTTGATCCAAGCAAGGGCTGCTGAGCAACAGGAGGACGGCTGCTTGTTGCTGCTGGGAGTGTGGAAGCAGCAGTGGCAGATGTCGTGTCAGTACCTCGTTTGCGCTTGCGTGTTTGCTTCTTGCGTGCTGACTTGGCAGCTGCTGCTGTTCTGGCACCAGGCTTGCCTGCAGGACAATGTACAAACTGTCAGCAGCGAATAACGATTTTTGTTATCTGCTTTTGGAAAGCAGCAATATCCATAGGCACACTGCAATCAACAAGCAAGCATTGGTATAGCCAAAATGCTGGCAACAGAAATGTCAATGAGCAGGCCTGGTTGGCAATGGTTTTCAATCATGCCGTGCTCAGCTTGGTAAGCAAAGCAGCTCTCATGCGCCATACGTGCTGTATGCATGCTGCACACAAGAAAACATGGGACGCTGCTGGGATGACTGGACTCACTTTGTGAGGCTGGCAGGTGTGGCGGCACAATGCGGCCCTGGGAGTCTGGAGTTGGCAGGCGGGGTGAAGTGTGTGGCGATGCATTCTCGTCCAGCCACCTGCATCAATGTGCATGCTGCTGTTCAGCGAGCAGCCAGTGCAAGAAGATGGTGCGTTTGTGAACGTGCAGCAAATTCTGAAAGCATCACGCTTGAGAGACTGTGTGCTGCTGAAGTGTGAGCTGTAACAAATGCAAGCAATTTCTGTCAAGGACCATAGGCACCAGGCATGCTATAAGACTATGATAATAATTACACATTCCAGCACATGTGCTAGGTGTGTGTCCCAAGTCCTGCCTCGCCAAGCAAGCTTGATCTGAGCCACTTTGGAGCGACGTCTATTCAAGTTTTGAACGGAGACAAGTCAAGACCATGGGCATCTACTTGTAAAATGCCAGCACTGACTCAGCATGGCATCCAGACCACAATTGCTTGAAATCTTTGCTGCAATCGGTACCAAAAGCGCCACCCCAAGATGCAAGCTCAGTGCAGAGCTCAACAACGAATGATGCGCACCTGTGGGGTGTGTTGTCCAGAGCAACCTTCTCAGACTCATGGTCATCATACAGGATGGTGTGCTTGCGAGCCTTTTTGCTAAAGCCAATGACTGTGCCTCTGTAGTAGACATTGTCCCCTTCCCACCACACCTCGATGCGCTTGCCAAAGTCCTTGAGACGCTCCGGCTGAGTGTCCATGGTGCCGCGGCAAGTGGGCGCCCCACACATGCACCTGCATTCATTTGCCATGCATTCTAAATGTGTACTAGACAGGCTCAGCAGGCCCAGCTAGGCATGTAATGGAGCAATCAACCGTGTCCAACCAGTTCAGACCTGTGCTGTCACAGCCCATTTGTATTGAGCATGGCGAGGTCCTTATACATGATTGTCTGCCAAGTGTCTCTGAATTGCCCCTAGCCTTTGTACCTGGTATCCACCTGGAGTATGAGGATGATAAGCTTACATCAACCAGGTGCCTTCAATAAAGTCACCTCAAAAAAGGTCTGTTCAACTAGGTTGTTTTGGCCAGCTTACTTTAGCAAGGTTGCAGCATCACAGTCTGTGAGAGCTACTTCCCTGAGCTTATGACTGCTACTTGCAAAATTGCATGGATTCAAGCAGGACTCCAAGCAGGAAGCCATAGTTCATGATGCGCATGCCTATGACTATGCACACACTGTGCAGTCAGGCTCACACGTGAGCAGCTGCTCAAGACTGTCAAATGATTGACTTTGAATCTCTTCAAAGTTCATTGCCACTAGTATCAGCAGCCAGTCATGCTTGGATTGTTATGTGCACCAGCATGCAGCGCTTGTTCTTCTGGTGCACTCCAGTGGGCGCAATCCAGAGGCTACTTGTCAGCAGCATGTCTGTCATAGCTCACGCATTTGCATGTTTGGCTGAACATGAGCATGCATGTGGTTTAGGTGTGAGGACTTGCCTATAGGCTCCAGCAGCTTGGGCAAGGCCATAATGCTGGAACTGGTAGTCGTAGCTCAGCTCCTCCCCAACAGGGATGTCATTTAGGGCAAATATGCCAACCTTGACCTCACCTGTGCAAACACACAACACAGTAAATAGTGAATCATGCAATGTGGCAATCTGTTGCATGCAAAGAAAAGCAAAGAAAAGTCTACACCATTAGGCGCCATAATGGGAGCCTTGGTCTATAGAGGCAGCCCGATATGTTGCGTGCAATGCATATATGTCTGATACTGCCAGGGACAAGCTGAGTCCCTTTGACAGGCGTGACATCAGCACTGACAAAGTCCAGCATTTGTGCTCATCTGGCCATGACATGCAACAGAAGTCGGCATTAGTGCAGTAGTTGTGAAACACAGTATCTGTTCAAAGTTTGACTTCAGACACAGGCGACAAAGCAGAGATGTCAGGTGATGTGTAGCCCACCTGTTGCAGCATCGTGCCATTTCTGGGACTGGCAGTTGGGAGCACAGCTGCTATTGATGAGGCGCGCCACATTGCCCTTGTCCCTGGCGTCAATAATGAGACCAGGGCTGAGCTCCATCATGTAGAAGTGCGGCTCTCCTGTCTGCTTGGCCAGCTGCATGCGCCGCTCACACTCCTTGTCTGTCACCACTTCACCTGCACCATACCATGCACTTGGGCTTAGCACATTGCATTGTGACCAGCCTATACACACACAACAGCAATAGGAGCATGGGCATAACATGCTGTCAAGCAGGTCGCCAGATGTATAATGGCTGATGGTTGGAGCAGCATGCACGTGACATGCTAAGAGGAAGGCCACCAAACGTATGACAACATACGGAAGAGCCTGTGATCATCATCAGATTTGCTAGGGTTTTGACATGCCTCACCAGCATACTCAACAATGAAGGTACCCTTGCTGATAGGCTGTGCAGCTTTGACACCCCAGCCGCGATTGGTGGTCAAAAACACCTCTACCTCGGGAGACTGAAGCTGATGAAAGGGCCTGCAGCCACACCATGCCATTCAATTGCTTTTCTATCAAAGCATCCCCGTGACAGCCATGCAGCGCTTAGTATTGAATGTTCTGAACAGCAGCTGGCCAAACATGTGTGTCAGCATTCTGTTTGGTTCACATGTCATGTGATGATGCACAGCATGGTGACGACTGTGTGCATCGCCTGTAGGCTGTGCACGCTGTGTCGTTCTGGGGCCTTAGGCGATGAAAAGCACTTAGTGCTTGAATGTGGAGCATTGGCTGTGGTGCAGGCCAAGTATCCTCATTGGTTTGAGGGCTGCAGTCATAACATGCGCGCCCTTTTTGCTCAACATGATTATTTGGGGGTTATTCACTATGTCATGGACTGCCTGAATTTCATGGACATACAATCATTGCCACTGTGTGGCACATGCAACCAGCCTTGTTGGCTGGCTAAAGCATGTCAAACTCTCTCTCTCTTGCCAAAATCACCTATTGCTGCAGGCCTCCCCACAAGGGCAGAGCTTTGGGTCGCAGTGTATGAATGACAGCCTGTTGAGACAGTCCTCTCCGCATCCCAGAGGCTGAGCCGGCCCAGCTTGTGCCACAGGGCTGGGTGTAGCGCCTGGAACACCTGCATCAGCAGTTGCTGCAGCTAGCCCAGAAGGGCTTGCAGCACCTACCCCATTGGCCACACCTTGGGTAGACCCTGGCATGGCATGGACTACAGGACTGACAGCTGAGGCAGGGCTAGTATCAGCTTGCTGCAGTGGAACAGGCTGCTGACCAGCAGCAACTGCACCACCACCATCAGCAGCAGTGGTAGTAGCAGCAGCACCACTGGCAGCAGCAGCAGCACCACTAGCAGCAGCAGCAGCAGCAGCAGCAGCGGCTGCTGCCTTCTGTAGCATCTGCTTGTGTAGGGTGCTGTTAGCTTGGCGCTGTGTGGGCTGGCGGGCAGGCAGAGCGCCAAAAGCGCCTTGCGGAGCGCGGCAGTTGCAGATGTGGATGTCGTCTCTGGCCTGCCGTTTTGGCCTTTGAATGCCTCGCATGTACACGTTCCTGGCAATGTGCTGGTACTGAGGAGCCCTGTCCCTGAGCTCTGCATTCTGGATGCTTGCAAGCTGCTCAGGGACATTGGCTGTGGCGGCTGGCTGTGGTGCAAGAGCAGCAGGTGGGTTGGGCGCCTGCTGAGCTGCTGCTGCTAGCTGGGGGTTGTGACGCTGCAGGCTGGTTGCGCGCAGAGCTTGTTTCAGGTCTTGAAGGCCCTGCTGTGCCTCACTGGACAGAGCCTGCAGCAAGCACAGCTTGTATGTTGGTTGCAGCATGAGCATGTACATGATCATAAACATGGTGATCGTATCCATCATGATCATGTACAGAGCATACAGAAGCAGTTGGTAGCCGCATGTCTTTCTCAGAGCCTTTGTAGGGTTGTCGCAAATTTGCGGTGCACACAGACGTCTTGGACAGATGAGGGAACTGGCAATCATTGCATCTGTGAATTTGAGTACTGTGCAAAGCTGTCATGCTAACAGGCCAGCATTGGGTAGGCATGTGCCTTTGCAGTGATCCAGAAGTTTGAAGTACTGTACACAGCAGCATTGCACAGTCTTGCCTGCTTGTGGGCTGCAAGGACACTTATGCACTTCAATGAAGCATGTGACTAGCAGCTAGCTGTGCTACCTCAAGGATGCAGCTCGCTGTTTGCTGCTGCACCTCTGGTATCAGCTTGCACTCAACCAGGCTCAACTGCTGTGGGCTCAGGCCCAGCCCAGCTAAAGCTGCATGCAATGTTGACTGTGCCTGATCTGCACCAGGAAGCAGCCCTGCAGACCAAGAGCATAATTTCAGACTGTCTGCAGCAAATCTAGCTATCCCTGCCAGTCTTTTCAAAAGGGCTTCAGCATTGCAACACAATGTAGTCATGCTGTTCAGGCAGTGAGGGCTTGATGCCACTCTTGTTACAGCATGTCAAGCTCCCCAATATTGCAAGGGATCTGCAAGATGCTGCTCATCCAAGGACGCAAATTGCAACATTTCAGAAGCAGCTAACTTACCGTTAGGGTGTTGAGGCTTTCTCTGTGCTGAGCTGTGTTTGAGTGCACCCTTTGCATCCAGTCCCAGAGCTTTAGCCAGCACTGCAGCCTTGCCTCTCATCCTCTTTGCATCCTGGCGGTTTGGCTGTGTAGCCTGTGCAGGCACTGGTGCTTGTGCTGCTGCTGGCTCTGACTCTGGCTGTGCCTTGACTTCAGCCTGATTTGCCTCAGGCAAGCTAGCAAGCTGTGCAGGGTTTGGAGTTTGTGCTGCTGCTGGCTCTAACTCCGGCTGTGGCTTGACTTCAGCCTGGCCTGCCTCAGGCAAGCTAGCAAGCTGTGTAGCTGCTGAATTGCCTTGATGTCTATGCTGCTCTGCAACTGCTGATTGCAACAGTCCAGGGCCTGTGGACGAAAGACCAGCAGGCTCATGTGCAGCTCCAGCAGAGGAGTTGTCATTGATGACTGCAGGGCCCAGCGCTGTGCCCATTGGCAAGCCATGAGCTGCTTCTGGGAGTGCAGTCCCGGGAGCCTGCTGCAACTGCAGGCCAGGTGCAGCATCTGGGAGTGCAGACTTGGGAGCCTGCTGGGGCTGCAGGGAAGAAAGCAGGTCCTTGAGGGCCTGAAGCAAGGGCACATCCTCCATGAGGTCGCTCAAAGTCCGAGCTGAGAAGGCAGTGGCTTTCCCTGAGCCGGAGGCTGAAGGCCTTCTGGCTGCTGCAGGCTTTTTGACCTTGTCAAAGTCAAAATGGGAAGTTTGAGCAATTCTGGGGCGCGTGCCTGGCTGCAGGACTGCTGATGGTGCTGGCAAGTCTGCAAGAGGTATGGCGTCTTCAGCAATGTCAGTTGCCATGGCGGGTGCGTGTGAAGGCTGACTAGATCCAAGAGACTGTGGCTGACTGTCCACATCAGCTGCTTTCTGAATCACCTTGCCATCAGAGGCTGAACGCTTCCTTTTGAAGGCTTTTGCAGCCGGAACAGTGGCCTCTGCGACATCAGATGCTTGTTTGGCAACTGCCTCTGCCTTAGCTGGTGTGCTGGACGCTGCAGGCTTCGCAGCAGACTTTGTCTTAGCAGGCTGCTTTCTAGCAGAGGCCTCAGGCTTGGCTGATGCAGAGGCGGGTTTTGGTGCTTCCTGTCTTTGAGGTAGGGGTGGGGCCTTGCACCACCAGAGCTCTGGAGCTTTACGTCCAGCTTCAGGGTGCAGGAAATCTCGTACCTAGGCCAAAGCAAATAGCCTATCAATGCCAAAGCAGGCAAGCGCTGCTATGTTGAGGAGCGTGCCAATGATGAAGAGACATGAAAACATCCAAGCATAAACGCATTCCAGTCACATGACAACAGATTATGAAGACTACAAACACTCAGACAATTTGCACAGACTGGCGGACAACAGTCAGACCTGCTGGCTTTCCTTGAAAAGCTCATCTGTGAGCTTGTCTGCAGCTTTGTGGAGATGATTGAAGGCTGTCAAATGCAGGCGAAATGCTGCCAGCAAGAAAGTCACCTGCTCTACACCAAGCTCAAAAGGTCGTCTGTTCTTGGACTTGTTCTTGGACCAGAAGTTGTCTTTCAAGCCCTGACTCCAGCTGAAAATGTCCTTGGCAGTGGACCATGTCACTTCAATGGTGCCAAAGAAGATAATGGGCACCTTGCCAGTCTTAGGCACATGGCCAAGTCTGGGCTTAGCTGCAGTTGCTGACATGATCTGAGCCTACAGACCAACCAAGTAAACTGTCCCAGTTAAGACCTTTCACTGTACCAGCATGCCAGCTTTTGCAACATTATTGGCAGGCTGCCTACATTCAAACAGCATCTCTTGAACGTACAGGCTGCTTTTGTCCGCATTCATGGCAGAATCCCTGGCATGCAGATAGGGGTTGGTGATTGCAACAGAGGCAAAGCATGTAGGTCATGTGCATCAACAGCAGACTAGCTCAGCGCAGCAGGTGAGCATGACCAAAGCATGACCAGTGCAAGTCAAAGCAGCACTTACTGGCCAAGCAGGAAAGCCCTTCACCCTGCACCACACAATATTCTGCTCCTCTGCCAGCTTCATGACCTCAGGCACTGCTACTTGATCAACTAAGTCTAGGCTGCCAAAAGGTTGTTGGTTGACATCAGCAGCGTCACCAGGAGGGTAATTTGCAGGCACAGCTGATGCTTCTGCGTCCCTTTGCTGCGGGTGAACAGCAGTGTCAGCACCTGCTGAGTCTTGAGGCTGAGCAGTTGCAGTTGGTGCATCTGCTTCTGGCTCTTCTGTCTCCCTACGCCGCTTCCTGGTGGTCATCACTGGCAAGGTGGGGCTGCTTGCTGGTGCTGTGCTTGCCACGCTTGCTCTGGCCTCAGCTGTTGCCTTGCCGCTATCTGCATGTGGCCCGTGCTTGCTGCTGCTAGAGTCGTGATCAGCTGAGGGGCTCATGGCAGATAAAGGTATTGTGCCAGCGGTGTTTGCAGGTGATATTGCCTCGTCCAAGGCAGGCTGCTTTGCTTGCCGAGCTAGCTGAACCACAGCAGCAGGAGCAGCAGCATGTGCACTGTCTGTGCTGTAGGATGGTTGGCTGTCTGTGTGCAGGTTGCTGCTAGCGGTGCCCACTGAGCTTGCCTGCTGCACCTGCTGTTCACAGCAGGGTCAGGGATGCCACTTTCTGAGACTGCAAGCGGGTAGAGCAAGCAAAAATAGGTATGTCGCACCGGCAGAGCTGACGTGCGTGCTTGAGTGGATTGCTGCTTGTCGTTCAGGAATTTGTTGCGCTTGTTGGTAACGCCCATAAGCTACAGCATTGACTTGGCGTTATCAAGACCTTAAGTCATGCTGAATGCTCAGCTGTACGCATGCAGAAGTAGTGTAAAGAGCCTGAGTGCAGCACCGCTCACGGCGTGTGCCTGCTACTGATCTGAGTAGAATCTCAACGTCGGGTTTTGCGGTTCACGCATCGCAGCATCCATGCAATGGCAGACTTTCATACGATCTGTGTTGCTGACTTCACTCCGCGAATGTTTGCAAAGTTATGCACGCTTGGTCAAGCGCTAGCTCGAAAGTTGAAGCTAGAGTTGACTGGGCACTGAGCACTTTTAGTCAATGCATAGAGTTTGAATGGAATTATCAAAGCAAAGCCACCTGTTGTGCTTTGACAAGCCATGCAGCGACACAGAACATGAGCCGCACTAGCTCTCAGCAAATGCAGCTCAGGCCAGACTTTGTGACTGCATGTAGTTATGCTCTGATGCTTCATCATGCCTGCAATCTGCCTGCATGCACCTTTCATATTCATCTGTTTATACTGCAAGACAAAAACATGCAGGCCGCCCTGAGCAAGGGCTCAAAGCCAGCAAACAAATCAGCTGACACCTGCGTTACTCTTCACAGTAGTGGGTCATGCATGGCTGTGAATGGCTGCAATAGAAGGTAAATTGAGGCCAGTTCTGACATGGAGGATTTCTCAAGCTGCTTTACATGGACAGTGTCCCAAAACTGTCCCACATAGCATGCATTACATGGCCAAGCAGGAACATCCTATAACTGTTCTGGTGGCAGCATCTTGTGACCACCGCAAAATTGTTGGACACACAAAACTTGCTAGGGACTGTAACGTTACAGATGAGGCTACTCCCAGGCTATAAGAGGTAGTCAAAAAGCGTGATTGTGCGCTGGCACAGCTTGCATCTGATCTATGAGTAGCGGCAAGAAGTACAAGCTGCAGTGCGGAAGCTGCAAAACCCTGCTTGTGCAAGGCAACTCTCAAAAGCTGAAAGAGCTCGAGTGGTACAACAGGCCATCTAGAGTGTAGGTAACCTTTCCTCATTGCCAACAATTGTCAATAGGTTGTAGCCGAATGGGTCAGCCACGTGCTTTGACCAGTTGGCATATGGGCCCTCTCCGGTGACATAACTTTGAATGGCAAACGCCTGCAGGATCAGCAGACACAGTCCTGAGCGAGTGATTGACACAGTAGTGAGGTTTTGTTGTCAGTGCACACCCTGGGCTTCAAACTGGCAGTCTGTACCAATGGCAGCAGGCATGCGGGAGGTAATGCAAACCCTGCATGGATGTTAAGCATTGCCAATTGTCTAAAGTCTGAGGCTGCGCCAATCAGAGCAGGAGCAGCTGTAAAGTGATCTGCAGCAATGCAAGCAACAACATGGTGCTGTGCACAAAGTAGCAGCTCATGCCAATGTTTCTGCAGATGCTGCAAATACGTATCATACAAACCAGCATTTTCTGTACCAGTTTTTGAGAGGCACATGAAAGCTTACCAAGACAGAAACCATGGCAAGACGGCCATTCTTGATTTCCTTGACCTTGAGCTCTGCGAACGCCTCTGGGTCATCTGCTAGGCCAAGAGGGTCAAAGGGTCCACCCGGGTATAGGTTGTCTAGTCTGTCAAAGATGCTGGAGTCAAACTTGCCCACGCCGGGTGAGTATCCCTGAGGTCCCTTGCCTTGTGCCCTGTATCAGCAGCAATCATCATGATGTGCCATGCTGTGGTTGTGATGTGATCAAGACCACAGCAATGCTCACGGCGCAGAGCAAGCATGCCTATAAGTTGTTGATGTGCAAGACACGTCTGGACATGCCAACAATCACAGATTGCAGTTTCTTAGACCTGCACAACATCATGCGACTTGGCATTGCAGGTATGACACTCCCAGAGGTGCACATGCGCAAGACATCATCATACCATTGAGAATGCAACAACAACTTGACTGTTCCTAGTATGCAGAGCTACCTGAATCGCTCTACTGCTCCCATCAGCACAACTTCAATGCCTGTGACTGCTGCTAGAGGCAGAGGGTTGTTGATGACACCCCAAGGCACTGCAAAGTAGTTCAAGGTGCCGCCGTTCAACATCTCAGCACCAGTCTCAAACCAGGTGCCTCCATAGATGTCTGCACCGTTTGCCTGCAGCCCCTCTGGGATGACAATGCCAGCTGCTGCAAGCATGGCCCACCGAGCGTGCAACAGCTCGTACGCTCTGTACTTCTCGACTGTCTCGGGGTCCTTTCCGAGAGACAGAGGGTCATATCCATAGCTGCAAGACGCAAGACAGCATCATATGCTATGCATTGCGACAAATTGAATAGAGACAGCGGCAGGATCAAGTACGACAGAGATGGCCAGCAAAGGTGGAGGCGACTTACTCGCCAGCCAGTTGGCCGTTCAAGTATCCTGGAATCTCTGCCTCGTCCAGCAGACCTCTGGGCAGGAACAGCGCCCGAGATGGACCTGCATACGAGTGCAGACATAATGAGACGGAGTCGGTTGTGCAGCAAGCAAGTTCACTAATCTGGCATATATACGTACCATACCACTTGTCCAGACCAGAAGCTCGCTCCTCACCAAACCAGCCCTTTGACGATGAACCAGCGTTCTTTGCTTTGCTTTGAGCTTTGTTGCCTGCCTTCTTGACACCTCCAAAGACTTGGGTAGCTGCCCTTTGTGGAGCCTTCTGTGCAGCCTTTTTTGATGGAGGAGAGAAAGAGGGGGCTGCTTTCTTAGCCTTTGACTGAGCCTGCTTTACGACTTGGGTACCCTTGCCTTTGGGTGGCAGGGCTTGCTTTGCCTTTTGTTGAACCTTTTTGCCCTCCTTTTCTGCTTTCTTAAAGATGGCAGAAACCTGGAACTTTGGCTGTGTCACCCGAGGAGCGACTGAGCCAGACTGCAGGGTCTTGCCCATAAAGCCACTGCGCAACATCGTAGTCATGGCTGCTGTAGGTGCACGGCAAACAACGGACGAGCGCACCACTTGTCGATGCGAAAGTGTCTGCAAACGCCGATCAGTGAACCAATCTCAGTCGAGATAAGGAGCGGGATTGACCTGCCCACATGGCTAGGGCCCGTGCCTGCACGCTGTCCGTGCCCACGGAGTTGTATCAAGTTGCCTGGCAAGATGGCAATGCAACTTGAGGTCGAACGCAACACGCTTAGAAGCAGTGCACAGCAGCAACTCATTGCAAAGCAAAATGTGCTTGCACAGAAAAACTGCTTGGTTTAGGTCATTCGACCCCATACAGCTATGAGCTCATACGTGTTGCAAGCTTTAGAAACATTTTCTTGCATCTCAATAAGCTATCTGCAACATACCGGCTGATCATACAATTCAATTGTCAACTGTTTGTGCCGAATTCAACAGAAGCCAACATGAGTGAACAATAATTGCCTTGCGTAGAGGAGACATGTCCGTGTGAAACTTTTTGCTGTCTGAAATCTAGGCCTGTGCTTCCAAGGCACGTCAAGGAGATGTCAGCAATTTTGATGTTGCTGAGATGTGTATGTCACCATACGGCTCATCCTGTTTCAAGTTGACATAATTCCTTGCCTTCAAGACTAGCATCTCAAAGAACCATCTTGATGCATCCTTGCGGCTCTTCCCTTCCACCATGGCATTCATGCTCACCTGCAAGGAAGACTTGCAGCATTTGCCACATCTGCAGAGAGGCTGGCGCTTGAGGTTGCTGCAGCATATCAGGCGTACAACAGGCAATCAGCAAAATGGTGCCAGGAGATTCTCCATTCAGCTGCACAATTTGGCTTGTAAAGCATTGAGAAAGAAATGTTGCAATATACCTCAGGTGAAGGGTGATGTGGGGAGGTGGAGGAAAGACGCCGCTTCTTGAGAGAATTTTGCTCTGCAGCTGCTTCAAAGTTGGTCTGCAAGCTAGACAGCACCATCCTTGTCCGGTATGTAAAGCTATCCCTTGCATCTGCATCTCCACCTGTTGACTTCAGTTCTGTTCCCTGCATCCAGACACACTTTTGCTCAGCTCTTTTCTGCCATCAGACAGTCAAGTAAGTCAGCAATTGTGCAAATGATATGCACTGGAAAGCATCAGCATCACCAACACCAACTGCAGCATGCATTTACACACAAAGTTTAGCACATGCTGAGCAAGCAGCAATATCAAATACAGCAAGATAATCACACCTGTGAGCCTGCCTCATCACGGCCGTCAGTGAGGGGCGGGGTAACCAAGGGCACATGGTCAGCATCATGCTCCATGGGGCCAGCCGGGCAAAGCCCATCACGACGGTCATCAACATCAGCATTGCTCTCTGCACAGCAGAGTGTACGAATTGCTGACAAGCACTTGCAGGCGCCATATGGCAGACGGAATTCGTGCACGCGCAATGCTGAGAATCACCTGTAGGTGCTGAGACATTATATGACAGATGCAATTCAGTGACTGCAGGGGCCGCAGCATTTTTGACAGATGTCATTCGTGCATCACAAGTGCTGAGACATGCTGGCATGCATGCACGAGTGAGAGCTGGCTTCTGACCTTGGCCAAAGCTCTGTTGAGACAGCGTCGCTTGGGGAGGCCCATCCATTGTCACGGGCTTCTCCTGCATACTCTCCATGTCGACAGGGCCCCCAAAGTCCAGGTCTACATCAGCAGGTCCAGTCAGGGCAGCTTCAGGTTCAGCCGCTTCTGCAGCTGCAAGCTCATCTGCTGCTGCAGCTGCAGCAGTGGCCTGCTCAGCAGCATCAGCCAGGGTGCCGTGCTCTGCTGCTGTGTGCTCAGCTGCCCTGCCCTCTGTGCGTTGTCTGTCAGCTGCAGCCCTGTCCTCCTTTGAGGTCATGGCATGCTTGTACAGGCTGAACAGCTCTGGAGCCATGCTGGCTGACACTGCTGGCCAGTGCAACAAACTCTCTTGGGCATGCTCACTGTATGAGGCCTGCACAGCAGCAGTGCATAGATCAAAAAAGGACTGACAGGTGCTGCATGTGTGCAAATGCATCCACACTGTCACATTCTTCAAGTCTGCCTGACATAAGACGTAGAAGAGCAACAAACCTTCTTTGTCCGCCGGCCAGCAGCAGCTTGATGGGCATCATGCCAGGCTTTCAGCGCTAGATTTGCTTGGCATTTGATATGTTAGCTACTGCGAAAGCCTGTATGAGCAGGGGTGCTGGGCTGTGCTGCAGGGCTTACCACATGATAGCTTTTGCGGACTTGGCGCTTGCTTCTGAGCATTGCAGTACTGTCACGCAGCTGCACCAGGGAGCTGGGATCCTTCAACAAGCTCATGACCTCTGACTTTGGCAGCACAGTGTCCTGCTTGTTGTCTGCAGCAAGATGATATTTAATAAATCACAACTATTGCACATTCACAATAATCTCCTCAGCTTGATTCAAACTACAGCTCCTCCACTGTCAACAATACGTTGTGACGTGTGCACTTGCACGCATGCTTGACCCATCAAAGGTTGTGCAGACTGCATTTTCAGCCTTAAAGGAGCTTGAACAAAGTACACCGGAGCAAAGCACAGGCAGAAAAGCCATGCTGATATGACGCAAAATGCTGCTTACTTAATGTGACATCCAGCCGAGCTGGGCGGCGCTTCTTGCTGAGCTTGAGAGCCTGTCTGGCTGGGCGCGGTGGTTTTGCTGCTGCCTTTTCTTGCTCTTGTACCTCAGGGCTTGTTGCTCTGTATCCAAAGGACGTCGCTAACCTCACAATGTTTCAAGCACACTAAAGCACAATGCTCATTGCACACCACTCCCAACTCACAATACTCACAAAAATCACGCAAGCATTGAGAACAAATCAATTTTACAGTGTAAACAACAAAATGCGGAACGCACTGGCACCGATGCATCAGAAGTGATAGACAACTTTAAAGCATGAATCATTGTGATCAACTGCTACAGGGTCGAAGGCAGAACTCAGGCAGTTATTGCACTTCTGCTGCAGATGTAGGCTGGCAAGCAATCGCCTGCTCCAGTCACACAACTATGCGCAAAGAGCTGCAAGGCCTGGTGCAACCAGGCATGCACAGTGAGGTACCTGATGCTGTCCCCTGGGGTTGACATATTGCCCAGGTCTGCAAGTGCCTGCAAGCCATCACTGCGAGCAGGGCTGGGTCCGACAGCTGGCTCAGAGGGCGGCACAGGAGGAGTAGGGCCCTCCATGCCAAATATGAGATCATCTGGGGGAGGAGCCAGCATCTCATCCTCAGGCAGAGCCCCTACACTCCAGAAAGCCAAAGCTGACCAACAGATAAATTGGAACTGACAGTTGTAAGAGCATTTAATAGTGCAACATCTTAGCTGGAAAACAGGAAGCGGCAAGATGGCAACGCACATGAGCAGACCAGCAAGATAACAGCAATGTGCGCTGCATTGCCTGATCAGCAATTGTGCCAAGATGCTTGGTGCCTGTTATTGATATCAATCACAGGCTGTGAGGAGCATTGTCAATGCATGATCATGCTGTAGTCTACAGATGTGCTCACCTGCTTGGCTCATCATGTCATCGCCCATGTCAGAGGCCCCTGTGAAGAGGGGTTCTGGGGCTTGGCGCTGTGCCTCTGCAGAGGGGGCAGCCCTGAGCTTCTCAGGCTCCATGGCCCCGTCCATGCTGAAGTGGCGCCTCAGCTCCTCTCCGCCAGCCTCAAACTGCTCATCTGCACAGCACAACACAAGCCTGATGACTTCTTGTAGCACGCTGTGTGTGCAAGCACACAATTTTGTTTGCTTGGCCTGTTAATGTTGCATTTAAACATGCGCAGATAGTCAGGTAAATAATTAGCATGATAGCTAGCTCAGTACACAGCTCTAAACAAATTTGACTCACCATCTATGCTGTGCTGTGTGTTGAAGAAGTCTGACATGTCATCTGCCAAGACAAACGATTCACGCCGGCCATACGACACAGTGACAGGGCCGCCCTCATCATCCATCCTGCAAATTTGTATCCGTTGAGCAAGTGTCTTGCTTGATTTGCTCAAAGCAAAGCATGATTGTTCAGCAGTAGACTCACTCAAGAGTGAACTCAGGTCCATCAAGTCCAAAATCCAGCCTGTTGAAGTTGTCTGGCAAAGTAATTGCATGCATAGGGGCGATGACGCCCTCACTCGGAAGGTCAACATCTGCTGCCTTGAAGGCCTGTCAGTACATGGCATGACCTCAGTCCTGATCTGCTAAAAGAGCTGGCAGCACTGCTGGACTTTGATGATCTTGTTGCTGACACAAAGCTGCTCGTACCTGCTTGATTTTGACAAGGGCATCATTGCAGTCTGAATACAAATAGTTGATTTTGCGCGAGTATATCCTGACCACTCCTAGTAGCAGCTGACCAGACAACCTCAAGGCTAGTGGAGCCTCAGGATTGATGATGGAATCTGTGTGCAGTAAAGCACAGTCAGCTGTTCTGCTGTGAGTGCACAATAAAATAGCGCTGCAGGAGCTTCAGCACAACCTCACCTACGGAGCTAGATATGTTCGTCTCATAGATCTGATTGCGCTTGAGCCGCTTGTCAAGATGGCCAGCTATCCACACAGTCCCTAGCGGACCTTTTTTGGCCAGCAGCTGGACAGAGTAAAACATGTTGGTTCCGCGGTGAAGGTGCTACTTAGTCTGGCCGATCCGACCAAAGTATCTGCGCAGGTCGGCGAGCTGCTACTTGCTGACCAAAAGGACGCTGCATTTCGCCATCCTAGACGTTGACCGAGGCATCGTTGTCAGCTTGTTGCACAGCATGCTGCGCTGTGCTTTGAATGCCGTGCTCCCCTCTCAATTAATCATCCGTGCTGAGTGACATGTCTATGAGGCAGTCAAACATACCCGTGAACGCTGCGCTTGAAGCCATCTGTGCTGGAGGCTTCTTCGGCGATTGCCTCCCTGCAGAGTTGTTGATCGCCGCGCCTCATGAGCTCCTGCCGACGATTTTAGCAAGACACCTCGGCTTACTGATCTGTACACCTCACGACTGCGGGAAGGACGGTCGCCGCTGCTGTTCTTGTCGAGCAGATTCGCAGTGCAAGGTTCATCGACAATATTTGCTTTTGTGAGGGGCTCATAAGCATGTAGCACTTCGACGAGACGTGACTTGAGTCTCGAGGATCATCTGCGCCTGCTCGACGCCTGAGGCAGAACGCTTCTCCGAGCCCAGCATGGTGAAGGAGGCTGGCGCTGAGCTTGAGCGGCCGTCTGGCAGGTATTTCGTGCTTTTCCCCGTGACTTTGGTGCCACTACAGCAGCCAGCTGAGGACCTTGCTGTGATGTATGCAGATCTAAATATGATGATCTCCTCTCCAATCCCTCAAACGATGGTCAGGATGCTGGGCACACGCGAGCCACAGCAGCATATCAGCATAAGGTGCTGTGCACTCTGCAGCAAGCACCCAAGTGCCCATACAGCAACAGCACCACGCAAACAATGTTGTCTGAACTTGTGGCCACTGCAATTGCAGGGAGACCGCTTCAAATTGGCAACACAAGCATTTGATCGCCAGTATGCACACATATACTTTCAGCGCTTGATGCTCATGAAGCCACCACTGCTGGCAAAAGTCAGAAAGAAGTGGCCTGGCATTAAGCGTAAGTTCTCTTCTCACTTTGTGCAGCTGCAAGCCAGACACTTCCTGACAACTGCTTGTTGATAGTCTGTGCTGAACACTGCAGTGGCAAACATTCTGACATTACCTGAGAATGATGAGGTCCTGGTTGTTGGAACTGTATACAAGGACATGAAGCTCAAGCCAAGCATTCTGGACGAGTATGTCAAGGTGACTTTCCATAGCACTAACCACTGGCAAGCACTAAGCAGTAACAAGCACTAATGCAGCACTAGACCAAACGCATCATAGATTTACCTCCCAATTGCGCTCCGCCGCTCTGTTTGGAACTCACCTTCCACGTATGCAATCACGCATCTTACATCTTTTTTCACAGCCTACGTCACATGATCAGGCTTCAAGCTGTATCAGCTTGCAAGACAACGCACAGCGTGCAAGATGCATGCTCTACACTTCAAGCTGCAATGTCCTCAGAAAGAAAAAAGAAAAGTCTACGCCATCGGGCAGCATGGCGGGAGCCTCTGTCTAAAGAGGCAGCCCGGGATGTCCTCGTATACACGCACATGCCTGTAAGTCTTCTGATGCAAGTTTGCAGGATCGCGGTGCATCACAGCTTGTGGGCCGTACCAAATTTGTTGGAGCGGATGACAGCATAATCTTGGAGGATGAGAGTGCTCGCATGAGGCTAAGAGGTGATAGCCTGCCAGTGGGTCAGCTAGTGACAGGAGTTGTCATGGCAGTCAAGGGCATTGCTGCACCTGGAGGCGACTTCCAAGTCAATGTATGCTCTCACTGAACCAGCCTCTAATCAAGCTGGTGGCGCTACCCATGCTTGCAGCATCTCTCTGGGTGTTACTGCGCAGCTCTACACTTGATGGGACAGTTGCAATTATAGCACCTCTGTACATTGTCTCTACTTGTTCTCACTTTGCAAAACGCTGCCCATCAGCCTGGCAAAGATGTCAATTGCCTTTACTCACCTGTTACTGACACATCTTTCATAAGGACTCAAGCCAGTAGTCACCTGCTGCTGCCACATACCATACGGCCTCAAGTCAGCATTCACCTATTGCTGCCACACATTGTACAGACTCAAGCCAGTATAAGTGGCAAGTGGCGGCTGCCATGCAGGCCTTCTGCTTTGCAGACATGGCGCCTCAGGCACCCCAGCCTTCCATTGCTGAGGACAAGTACGTAGCCTTAGTCAGTGGGCTAGGCTTAGGCGATGATGCGGGGGACCCCTTGAAGCTGTCTCTCCTAGTTGACTACCTTGTTGGCTCCCTTGCCAGCAATGAAGAGCAGACCAGAGTGTCCAAGGTCAGTCATTTTCCAATCTCAAGCTCCACAATTGTTGTTGCAGGTTCTGCCCACACTCTGGCGCATCACGTGCGTCCTCCACCTGATTCCCACGGAAATGTCAATGACATCCTTTGTATCATTACCATGACATAGTATTATATGTCCTTGAACATGCTGTATCATTTTATTATGTTCAATGAACAGTTGAATTACACAAGAGTTTGCAAGCAGAGTTTGCAAGCAGTGGATTGCAGAGCCAGTTTAGCATGCTATGGGTGGAAATAACTGCTGCTTGCAGAAGCATGCCCCTCATGAGCTTGATGGACAGTGGTGAGTATTGCCTGCTGTGTGCAGATTGTCAGAGTTGTGATTGCTGGTGGGTTGCTACGGAGCACAGATGGGTTGCTACAGGCCACCACACACAAGCAGCCTCGCCAGCAGGCGGCTGCATTGGCTCCAATCAGGTGATTGCCCATTACTCAGCCAGCATTAGGCCATACTTCCTCACAACCCACAAATTATCTCTGATGTGCTTTCATCGTGCAGCGCTTTTTGTCAACAATTTGAACTAATCAGCTGCCCGATTCTACACAGGCTTGTTGATTGGTATCTTGAGGCCAAACTCCTTGAGTCATTGTCTGAGGCCAGAACGACATGGGCTGCAGACAGTGCTCAAAGTGCATTGCATGGCATTTGTTACAAAGGCAGGTTGATGGCATTGCAAGGTTCATATCTCAACAAGCTGACAGTGCATGCACAGGCAGGTGGACATGTGCTTGAGTGAGCTGGCAGGTGCAGTGCCAGTTGAGGTCATGCCGGGCAACAATGACCCGGCCAACCACTCCTTGCCGCAGCAGCCCCTGCATAGATGCCTCTTCCCTCTTGCCTCCTCCTTCACATCCTTCAACAGGTGAACATATTCTGAGCTTTCCAGTCTGCGCCTAGCACACATGTAGCTAATCACTGTACAGTGCCGTTTTGAAAGCTCCCAACCAACAGGCTCATGGCAGGTCTGAATGGCATCTGCTCTGACATGCCATGCTCATTCTGAAGCAGATAGCACTGACAGATCCTTGCGCGTGCCACTGTGCTTCGCAGCAGACCAAGCGTCAGTGTGCTAGCCAAGATCCATGCCATGTCTGCAGAAACCTTTATGCAAAAACCTGCCCGTTAATCTGCAAGTCAGAACAGAGTGTCTTGGCTGTGTTGCTGACTGCATTACCTGCATGCAGAGTCACGAATTTTGCACCTTCATGCAAGTGCTTGCCTGTCAGTCTGCAATTCAGGATGCATTGTCTTGGCTGTTGTGCTGATTGCATTGTTTTTATGCAGAGTCACAAATCCACATGAGTTTGAGGTTGATGGTGTCACGTTCCTGGGAACATCAGGCCAGAACATTGATGACATTTACAAATACTCAGCTGAGGAGAACAGGTTGAAGCTGTTGCAAACAGTCCTAGAATGGGGGCATTTGGTGCCAACAGCCCCTGACACGCTGACTTGCTACCCCCTCAGCGACAGTGACCCTTTCATCCTGCAGTCAGCGCCGCATGTCTTCTTTGTTGGCAACCAGCCAGCCTACAGCAGCCACATTGTCACAGGTCAGCACTTTCTCATCATGATGCCCACACATGATGCACCTTCATCAATCTACTGCTGCCGTTAAACAGTTGCCACCAGCTGCAATTAGACTAAGGCGCACAATACATTACTTTGCTACAGTATCTTGAAGTCTGCATCACAGGACACAAACAAACAGTCATCAGCATCGGAGCACGCCAATGCACTGCATCATGGACTGACTGATGTCTATGCTTGTAACATATATGGCGTGCTGCTTCGTTGCAAAGTCGTAATTTGTCTACTCATCACTATCCAGTACAATGAACAAAGCAGACTTGACAAGCATGTGCAATCTGGCTCAGACTTGGCCGCTGTACAGGTCCAGAAGGGCAGAAGGTGCTGCTGGTCAGTCTACCCAAATTTGCAAGCTCTGGAACAGTTGTGCTGGTCAACTTGAAGACTCTAGCAGTCCATCCAATACAGTTTGATGCAGACATCTCTGCATGACATGACACAGGCTTGCTTGCAGAGTAGATTAGACCCTCCACAGTGTCCACTGCAGGACATGAGCAAGTTTTCAATTTGTAATGTGGCAGTGTTCTGCTGTGTGCAGATGTTTATACCGTTTAATTTATAATTTATAATAATGCTCTTGGACTTGCTTGCATCTTAAGCTATTGTATGGTGGCAGTTGTGCACCAATGTCGCTGCTGCATGACCTGCATATCCTGAATTGCAAGCCCTCGTCATTGATTCGTACAGCGTCCAGCCTGATGTGCTTATTTTCTGCTCGAACCATGTTCAAGTTCGCATTGCCTACCGGTACCAAGCTGACCAGTAAGTACGATGTACAATGCCCAGCCTTACAGAGGACCGGACCAGCTGCCGCTACAACAAAATGCAATCCGTACACTGTAACCTGTCCCGTGTCAAGGCAAGGTGTGCTGCTCTTCACTTGTCGTCGAGAGAGAGAGAGAGAATAATTTCGCATGGATGCTTCTTGGGCAGTACCGGTGACATAATTATGACGTATTGCACCGAGACCATGCACGCTGGGCTTGCACAAAAGTTAAGCTCGACAGCGATGTGGGGCCTGCAAAGACGGTCGATCCTTCTTGTCGATCAGCAATCAATTGGCATCTGCAGTGTTGCGTGACTCAGAACTGAAGGCACGTAACCAAAACCGGAAGCGTTTACGAACGTACTGCAGGCGCATTTGAAGTGCCGGACCGACAAGTAGTCATGCCGGGCTACGACAGCGAGAAACAACCGTCTACGCACCTTGGTGTTCACCACGATGCTGTTGATGAGCCATTGTGGCCCGTCGAGGACGACAAACTCCAGAAGCCGTCGTATCGGTCCGTAAGCTTAAAGCTTAAGCTGTGCAAATCTGTGACGCACACCGAGGCAACTGCTAGCAGCACATGCCGGAGACACTGGCCATGCACTTGCTGCTTTTGATCAATCCATCGAGTTCATTGCAGATCGTTCCGACTTGCAGTGCGCACATACTTCCTCAGATGGCAAGGTAGTGGGCAGAAGCACCCACCACCGGCTTCACCGTACAGGGTGAGCTTGGCTATATTGTCAGCTATGCTAGCAATATAGCCTGTGTCATACAGTGTTTTGTCCGCTGTCTTTCGTGCATTTGAGATGGTGTCATATAGACAACATGCTGTGCAGGCAGTCTTGGCTTGGGTTGGCTCGTTTCTTAGTCTGCTTCTGATCGGTGGCATGCAGCAGTGGATCAATGAGCATTGGTCTATACCTCTGTTGTTGGCCACATTTGGGCCAGCTGCTGCGCTTGTCTTTGGCCTACCTTCGCTGCCAGCATCGCAACCCATAAATTGTTTAGGTACAAACACACATTTGACTGCCTTCAGTCTTTGCTGCTGATGTGATTTGAGTCTGTGCACAAGAATTTCCTGTCTGCAGGTGGCATTATTGTTTGTGGCATTATTGGGCTGTTTTGGAGGGTTCTTGTTGGCAGGCAGTCTTGGCTTGCCATGAGCTTAGCTGTGGCGTTTGCAGTGGCCGTGACAGAACTTGCATCACTAGCCTATCCCCCAGGTATGTCTAGTGTCTAACATTGGGTTTTGAGTGGACTGTGGATCGTATGCGCATTCTGAATGCAGCTTGTGCTTGCAGGGGTGGCTACCACAGTCCTGCTGACAACACTTGTCCCTGAGGACACATTTCAGCTGCGCACCATTGGTCACAATGTGGACCATAACTGGTGCATACGACCTTTGCTGGAACACTCTTTGCTTCTCAGATTTACTGATGGATGCAGAATTTTGCTGTCAGCAATCATGGGCCATGTAGTGATACTGCTCGTGGCCCTGATTATCAACAACCTTGACCAAAAGAAGGGTTGGCCATTGAGGTGGTTGTGATGCTGCACAAAGGCACATGTTGCGCAGACAGCCTTGCTCTTCAGTGCCTTTGCGCAGCCGGTATGGATAAATTCCCTGCTAACATCAGGTTGGTGTGCTGTATCAGCTAGTTGCGGAGATTTGTGTTGCTCTTGGGTTGGCCCTCTTCTTTGTGTTGAAGTCAATTACAAAAAGACCATCAAAGATTGTGAAGCACTTGCAAATACAGCAAGATGCTGCTCGTTTGTCGCTCATTCAAAGACATGTTGGGTTGTATCAGGGCAATTCAACATTCGAACATTGGCAATTTGAATCCAGAGCTGAACAGGCTGCAGGAGCTTGCCAACTATGCTTGACATTAAAGTGATCACATCAAGAGTTTTAGGATATGCTTGAGATGTAGCAGTCATTGCATGTCTGGACCCAGTGCTATTCTCGAATTGCCAAGACTTTCTCTTGAGCGAGCACATCAGATTGCTTGCTCAACAGAACCCTTGTCTCAACATATGTTTGGAACAAAAACATTGTGTAACTGCAATAGCAACACCACGTGCACATTGACAAGCGAATGGACCAACATTTACGAGGAACAGCAAGGAGGAGTACTTCACTTGGCATTTGAGGCCAAAGATCCGGGCAGCCAAAATATGCCTTATTCTTGCTGCCATTTGCGTACTGGACGAGATTTCCCAGCTTTACTGCGTAGAGGTACACCATGTGGCAGTGGAGGGTTTGTCCGGCGCAGCTGCAGGCCAGTGCTAGAAGCAAATTGCAACTTTTGCAAGTCAGCTCCTTGTTCACCCTCTCGTTCCAATGCTGATGTCATTGGGTAAAGGTCCTGCAGTGAGCAAAGCTCAGCATGCTAGCTCGATCATCATGCCGTAGATCCTGGTATTAATCTTTGACTGAGTGCAGTACACAAGGCATGATAACATGTTAGGCTCTCGCTGCAGGACAGCCCAGGACAGAAAATGGCAGTGCTCCAAGCACATGACAACAACATTCTATTGACGTCTGATCTCCTTGATTCTGTGCCATCTCTTTTATTGTGACATAATTGCAGTGATCTTTCATTATGCATGACAGCTTGTGACCCACGTGATGCAGACGTGACTCACCCCATCAGCAACAGGCTGCTCCCAGCCACACAAGAGGGCGTCCAGCAAGATGGCGTCTGCTGCACTTTGCAAGCTGTCTGCTGCCGTTTGCCCTTTACTGCTGGGCTTACGCGCTGGACTGGTGCTAGGCTGCACCGGTGCTGGACGCATCCTGGTAATGGGTGGCCCAACTTGCCCTGTATCACTGGCCTTCGTGACTTGCCTGCTTGGAACTGCTGGTGCCTTAAACTGAGGCTGCACAGGCTGCTGTGGTGGCACTGGCAGTGTTTGCTTGGACTGCTGTGACTGTGGCTGCATGGCTTTGGCCACAAGTTGCAAGTAGTCTTCGCCTGAGCAGGATGCTTCAGCTGCAGCAGCAGCTTGGCAAGCGCCAGCATGAGTGTTGGGGCTGGGAGTGACCATCTGTGCGCGCCTTGCTTGAGCTGTGCGCTGCACTTCTGATCCTAGCTGCTCTGGACTTAGAGCAAGGTTCCAGCAGCTATGCTGTGGCACGGGCTTAGCCTCCGGGCTGGAAGTCAGCTTCCTGTCATGGGAGCTTGTTCTGGAAGCTGCATCAGCATTAGCAGAGGCAGCAGCCAAGGCAGCTGCCGCAGCATGTGCACTGAGCAGTCTGGCTGTCTGTGGCATGAGAGGTGGCAGGCATAGCGCCGTGCTGTCATCACTTTGCTTGGCAGAGCCCCCACCCCCAGGCAACCCCAAGGAGACCCTCCTCAGACCCCTGTTGGCGCTAAGGCTAGCTGGGGGCGTGAAGGCAAGGCGCTTCTGACTGTCCCAGACAGCCTGCCTGAACTCAGGAGCTGTTTGCACAACAGCTGCTGGTGGCACTGGCGCACTCTTAGGCCCTGCAATGTTTCAGTAGTGTATGGCTGTGAAAATTTAACATGGGAAAAGTCATGCTGCAGCACTGGCCGCACATACATTTCAGCACAGCAGCATGCTGTGGCATCACGCAATTGCTGCGATTCGTCAGGCGGGAGACACCAATTGTATTCAACAAAGAATGCTGATCATCAGCATGCGCAGCCTGTTGCACACGCCAATGCATGTCATGCCACAGCACACAATCCAAGTGATGCCGAAGCATACCACTGCTTGCTGCCCTTTCAGCCTCAGGCGCACTGCTGCTTGACACTGGTTGAAGAGGTGATGCAGGCAAGGGTTCTGGAGCTGATGCATTGTCCACACTGTGAGCTTGATCTGCTGTTTGCAAAGGCTGCTTTTGCCAGTTGCGGACTTGCGGGGAATCAGCACGTGTTGGGGTTGAGGGCTGACAGGTGTGACTGGGTCTCACAGGACTGACTACTAATGCTGCACATTTGCCTTTGGCACCAGAGACAGCTGCGTGGGTGGCCAGTCGGGACTGGCATCTGGAAGATATGCGAGTCTGCTGGCTCAAGCTGTCAGAATTGCTGCGCAACAAGTTTTGGTTCTGGAGTGAAGGGCGCTGACTACCTGCAATCAAGCAAGGGCTTGCCACGCATTCTTGTCTGTACAGGCTTTTCCATGACAATCTGCCAAGCTTGTATGTTAGCTCACCGCCTTGAGCGCGTGAGCTTTGTTGAGGTTGTGAAAGAGTGGCACCCTCCAGCAACAAGCTGCTGCAGCGCACGGTGGAATCGCCAGAAGCACTGTCCCAAATTGCACGGCGCATGATGCTGCTGCCTCAAGCTTGTATGTTGTTGATCCCCCGTGACTAGCGCATTTTGCCGATCCTGGTGAGAGTGACTGAGATTCAAGCCGTGCCTTTTTGTCGCCCGGTCCGTCTGATGTGCTGCGGCAGACGGAAGATAGTCACATGCGAAGAGTTCCTGGCATTGTGGCCAGATTGCGCTCTGGTCTCCTTGTGGCAACCCGGGCAGGAGAGCCTTTGGTAACAGTGCAAGGGTCAGCAGAGCATGCACGGCCCTTGACGTCGGTGACAACAGAGATTGTTGACTGACTTGTGCAAGTTGCGTCAGCTGACGCCTCTACTGCTATCACACCTTGATAAGCCAGTGCAGCGAGCGCAAGGCTATATCGCTGTTCTTGAGAATGGGGTCAGGCCGCAAAGTTCTTTCCGCCCTTCCCTCAGAGGGCTTTGACCCGTTGAGCGCTGCCAGACCATCAGTGGTGTAACCCTGGAGCACAATTGTCAGGTGTAATCATCCGCAATATACATGCCATCCAGTACATGGTGTTCAGTTCAATCTATATCTACAACTTGTTGCAGCCTGCCCTACGAAGTGCCTGTCAAAATTTGATGAGCTACCTAATCTACTAGCAGGCAATGCTGAGCTACTATAGTACGTGTCATAGAAACATACAAACTATACAAATACAATTGACTTATTCAGTACTTGGTGGCGCACGCGCTTTTTCAGCATGGGCTTCTGCAAACTCAGCTCTCAGAGCTTCCATGTTATGTTCTGCAAGGAGACCGTAATTCTTGAAGCTGAAGTCTGAGAACTGATTCGTTGGGGACAAAGCTGAGGGGTCGGCATCTGGATCATCACGTGCTAAATCACCTGCGTGTACTTCTTGAAAGCCCTCAGATTCAGATGAGCCAGCTGAATCTGTCAAATCATCCACATCATCCATGCCTTCCATGTCAAACACCTCAGACTTGGCAGCACTACTGATGTTGGACAGGCGGTGCATCAGAGTGCCTGCATCTGCTGCAGTGCTGGGTTGCACTGCTGCATCCACAGAATTGCGAAAGGACTCCCGTCTGCTGGCAAATGTTGGCAGGCTGCCATCACAGGAGTTCTGCAATGACCCACGCCAACTGCGCAAAGGAGGCAAGCCGCCATCACACGAGTTGCATACTGAGCCTGGATGGCTGCTGCTGGTGCCTGGCAGTCCACCATCTGAGGAGGCTCGCAAGGAGTTGCGTCTGCTCAGGAAGCGGATCTCATTGACTGCAGGGGCTTCTCTGTCATCAATGCTGGGGTCAACGGATTCACTGGCGTCAATGGAGGTGCGCATGGAGCGGGCTGCTGAGGAGGGGTCATACTCCATGCCAGAGTACTGGCTTTCGGCATCATGAGTAAACTCAGACTGACTATCATCTGCACAGCACACTACAGCTGACCTTCATGTGCACCTACAATTTCATGGGCAAAGCCATGCAATGTCAACACAGTATTGATGCTGAGGCTGCATGACTTGACAACAGGACAGTCATGCTTGTGTGCAACTGGTACATCGAGATCAATTGCAGCAATGAGAGCAATTGCAGCAATGAGAGCAATTGCACATCATTGTGATAGTGGGGTGTGGCAGATACGTGCTTGCATTTTAGGGTTTGAATGGGAAGCAAGGAGGCAGACCTGGAGACATGACAGGAGGGGATGTGGTGCCGCTGTTGCCGCTATTGCTAGCCAGGCTCATGCGGCTCTCTCTGGCCTTCACACCCTTGCTCCTGGTCCTTGCTGCCCCTTCAAGCAACACCCATAGCAATATCATACACCATGCCACGTGCACAGCTTGACTCACAAACGCTGCAGTATACAGCATTTGCAGCAATCCACATGACTTTGTATACCATACAGTGCATGCTTGTCCAGTTTCAAGACCAAAAGACACCCTGAATCTGAAGGTATGCAAGATTATCATATGTGATAGCAAATGCATGTGTCAGGAAAGCAGGTCACAGGCAGACAGCATGTGTAACCAGCAGATGAAGCCAGTATGTGGCTGTGCCTTTAGCTAGCGCCCCCTGAAGCAATATGTACTAGCGTCACGTGTCATGACATATGCATGTGTCAGAATATCAGGTCATAGGCAGACAGCATGTGAAGGCAGCAGGCAAAGCCATCATGTGGCTGTACCTTCAGCCAGTGCCCGCTCTGTGAGGGCTCGCCGGCTGTTACGCCTGCTAGGAGCTCTGCCTGTTCCTGAGCTGGTGGCTGCATCTAGAGCAATGCGTGAGCTAGAAGACAGAGGCTCTGCAGGGCCTGAGTCTGTCACATCCCTTGCCATGCTCATTGCTGACACCTGCAGACGTCAAGCAATGCTTGCTGTTGCCTTTTGTATTCTTTGGCTGTATAAAGTTGGTGCTGAGGTGGAGAGCTACAATTTGGTTCAAAGGCTTCAGAGCAGATTTGTGATGCATGTGGGCTTCTCAAGAGCAAAATGTAGTATACAGCAGGGCTCAAAGCAGCTCAAAGCAGCTGGTATCACCTGGCGTGCATGTATTCAGAGCATGCAACAGCGGCATGCAAGCAGCACAGCAATAAAAGTGATGCCCACTGACCCAGCTGTGATCATGGCTGTGTCAGCCATGAGCGTGTAAAACAAATTGCAGGTGCGTTTGCAGTTTGGACAACTCAGCCTTACAGGTTTGTCAAAGAAATAGGAGGTGTCTGTTTCGCTCTCCACAGCAGGGATGAAGGCAGCCTTGGTGCGGGCCAGGCTAGTCCAATCAAGGCCTTTGAACCAGGGGTGCAGCTTGATTTCACCAGCGCCTCTGTGGCCAAAGCGCTCACAGGGATCCAGCTGCAGCAGCCTGTCCACCAGGTCTTTGCACTCTGGCGACACCTCTTCGTCTTCTGGCCACACCAGCTGCCTGTCCAGAATGCGGCTGAAGATCTCCTGCAGCACATGTGTTGCACAACATCAGTAGGGGTCAGAAGAGGAAATCATCGAGTATGTAGGAGGCCCACATCCAGCATCAGAATGCTTGTGCTGCCCAGACTCGAGCCTGTCCAAACTGAAGGTCTCATTATACCTTAGACTTTGCATCAACTGTGTGTCAACAAATACATGAGCTTCCGCGTAGCAGACAGAACCCAATAGCTGCTGATATCTGCACCTGACTCAAGCTCAACACTGCCACTGCACAGTGTCTATCCTCCCAAAGCAGCCGTCAAGGTCCTACTTTGTTAGCTGGCAGGAGTGCACAGCGTGTGAAGGGCCGTACCTCAGGGGAGTCAGCATTGAAGGGAGGCACTCCCGTGACAAACTCATACAGGATGGCGCCTAGGCTCCACCAGTCCACCTCAGCACCATGGCCCGTGCCTAGCAGCAGCTCAGGTGCCAGGTAATCTGGCGTGCCAACAGCCCTGCGCTTCTCTTCCTGCAGTACATATCAAGCCATTCAGATTTGCAACAAATGGCTTCGCACAGATTATGTAGAGGCAGTTCCTTGCTGCTGTATGCACCTAGCAGGGTCATGCAGCCTCACTAGCAAGCATGTAGGTGATAATGACTAGCAAGCATGTAGGTGATGTACACGCTAGCTGCTTCCATCACACAGCAGCCATGTACAAGTACAACTGAAAGCTGGCAACATGACAGCAACATTGTTTGTGCAGTACAAGCTCACGCTTTCTGGGCCGCTTGTATAGCATGGTCACACGCTGTTGGCATATTCACTCTGAAGGCATGGGCAGCTACATGGGCTACAGCACATGTGAGTGTGCAGACGCATGCAGGTTTTGCTGCCTATACATGCTTGGCTTGTTTGCCATCAGTGCTTGTGGAATTGCTCAACAGCAGCAGCAGCAGCAGCAGGGACGTGCCTTTGAGACTTTCAGCCTGGGGCTTCCTTTGGCGACTGGCAAGCTGTCAGCTGACATGCGCGCTGGTGACGCTTTCAAGCGCAGCCGCTGACGTGTCAAGGATGTGTCTATGGACCTGGCTCGTGTTGCCAGGGCTTCCTGCTGTTGCGCTGCCTCTGCACAATGGGTGTACAACTTGCAGATCTGAGTTCTATTATCAACTCAAGCATGCACATCAGTAAAAGTCATGGCTCAGCAAGGTGCTGCACAACAGCTGATGTACATATGAGCAAGCTGTATCAACAGTAACAGAAGTGGCATTGCTGTTTTGGCCTGGCTATAGCAGCACGCCAAGAATGCAACACGGCAGGATTTGATGTCTCAACATGAAATGCATCTAGCAATATTTTGATTGCACAGCGTTCCCAGTCTGATTGGTCGTCTGGTTCAAGGAGATTGTTGAGGCTAGTTGATTGAAGACCTGATTGTTTTCTCTATATTTGCTTTAGACAAAATGAGATGCGTGATGACCACGGTCTTTATCCTCTGCATTGTCCAATGTTATCAACACACAATTATGAATATCAGCCATTCTTTGCCATACCTGTATCAGGTGAAGTTGAGCCAGAGGCGTCAGCAGGCGCCTGAGCATGGGAGCCTGCTTCCAGAGTGGCTGCCTCAGACGCTCGTCTGAGCATGGCGCCTCCCTCCTCAGAGAGGCGCGTGGCCCGAGTGCCAAATGAGGACCAGCGGCGTGGGGAGGCAGCAGCTGAGGCAGCCATGCTGGAAGGCGTGCTGGACCCACTCTCTGTCTCCCTGCAGATGGGAAACCCTTGTCAGACTGTGCTTGGAAATACCAATTGTTAATGTCTGTAACTGCAAATGTGCTTGGACACTGTCACTGGGGAAATGCCAGATTTCAACATAACCCAAAAAGGGGTCATGCTAAACATCAACTTGAGTAGCTTGTAACTCTTAAGAGCTGCAGGCAACTGATTTGCCGGGAGAGCAGATCTTGTAAATAGGGTTGCAGGCCAAAGCATATCATTCAATGCAGCGACAGGTACGCACAATCAGCTTGGAAAAATGCTTTGGACATGTGCTGATGAAAGAGTCATGCCTGCTGATTATTCTGGTTCCTTCCAGGCATGCAGCTTACTGTGCTTGTGCCGTTGAGCATGTTTGGTCAGCTGGTCCATATGCTTTGAAGCAGCGAAGTGAAAATTGCAAAAGAGAAGGGTGGAGAATTGCAACATCACCGGGTGTAGAGCAGTCAATGACAGCCCATGCACTGGCCTGCAACAGCATTTGATGCAAACTCACATGGGCTGTGTTGTGGACATGTTGTCAGTCCGGTCAATGACGCCAATGCAGGACAGCCCAAAGTCTGTCAGCTTGACATGCCCCTGACTGGAGATGAGCAGATTGTCTGGCTTCAGATCTCGATGAATGATGGCCTGCAATGCACCCACCATAAGCCAGAATATGCACAGCGTCCACCTCACATTGCTTGCTACACCAGTGTCAAACTATAAGCCTTGTCAGCAGTGACTCACCGTACATAGTATTGAATACATAATATTCAATCATAGTGATCGAGAGTATCATTCTTTCAGATACAGTGCAAATTGTGAAGTGTGCAATATGTTAAGATAATACCCAATATGCAAGCTTTTGAGAGTATCAGTCACTGGACGGGACAGTGTGGTGATTCAACGCTTGTGAGTGCAGAGACTGAACTTTTGGATCATGTGCCCCAGGGTTGTGTTTTGCATTTGTGCAGCAATGACAGCAGCAAAACGTGTAAGGGCAATTCCAAGGCACAGGCACACACCTGTGTGTGGCAGTACTCCAGTGCCAGAACAGTCTCAGCAATGTACAAGCGGGCTGTGTCCTCGTCAAGAGCACCAAACACCCTCAGAAGGCTGAAGCAGTCACCGCCATTCAAGTACTCCATCACAATATACAGATTGTCCCTACTGGTGAAACTGTAGTAGAACCGCACCTACAGCAACAGCAGGAAGAGTCAAGCCCTGTATGTCTGTCATGATTATAGCAGCTCAAGTTCACAGTGTGCAGTTTGACTGCAGCAGTCAGAAAGCAATTTGGAACAGCTGGCAAACTGTAGATGTGCCTGGCCATGTCAAGCAATGCTCACCACAAATGGGTTGTTTGCCATAGCCAGGATGTTGCGCTCGTTCTTCACGCTCTCTACCATGTTCTTGCGTATCAAGTCATTCTTCCGCATCACCTGTACAGCAGCACAAGCTTGCTTTTGCACAAACGGAAATAGCAAAGCAAAACCGCCAGCAGGCATGCTTTGCAGAATGTACAAATCCATTTGAGTCTAGCCTGTAAGCCAAGAAATGTATAACACCTGCAATTACAGCAGGTTGCATACATGGACAGTGGCTCACAGACCTGGGTGCTATGCAGCAAAGAGTTTCTGATACTTGGTAAGAGTAGTACCCTGACTGCGGTGCTTTTAAAAACCGAACATGCCAGCAAAACATGTCAAGGCACAGTTTGAGACAATACCTTAATGGCCAGGAGGTCCCCTGTCGCCCGCTTCTTACACAGATACACCCGTCCAAAAGCGCCTCGGCTGATTGGCTTCAAGATCTCAAAGTCATCAATTGTCATGCTGCTGATGTTGTTGCCGCTAGTGCTTGCAGCAGGGGTCAAAGAACCTGAATTGCAGCGCATGCGGTCATAGATGCATGACTTTGCTTGCTCAAACAGCCCAGCATGTGGAACAGAGTCATCATAAGTGAGACAACACAGACATAGGTGTGTTTGGAAGCTTCTGCATTTGTCAATCTCAATCTCTCGAAGACATGCATAAAGATCTGGTGTTGTCGTGCAAATGAAGTCCCTTGCATGTGATGGCAAGGTGGCTGACTGCAACTCTTCATCATGATGGCAACCATTTGGGTGCCTGCAAGTCAGCTGCCCTCAATGTGTTGCGCACTGCAAGCATGACCGCAGCAGCAGCAGATGGCAGGTCACTGTTGTCCCTCATGTGACCTGTGTGACAGTGCGAGAAATCGCGCCCAAGCTGTGCAGTGATCACACATCAACAAAGAACAGGGCCAGAGATAATCTGAGTGTGGCAGGTGACCTGGATCCAGGCCAGGTGTGGAGGTCTGCAGCTCCTCCACCTTGCTTCTCATCACGCGTCGTATCCTGCTGGCAAAGGTGGCAGTCTCTGCATCCATAAAGCCAGCAAAGCCATCATCTGCTGGCTCCAACACCGCTAGCTGTGCTGCAACAGCCTGCACACATCCACAGGTCCCTGTTGCTGCACTTGAATCTTGTCAGGAATAGGCACCTTGCAAACGGTAGGATGGGTGTTGAGCGCGTCTGCGTCGCTGAACAACTTCAGAGAGACTGAAAAGTTGTCGACAGAAAGCATCTTGCATGGGTCGCCCATTGATGCCTGCCTGATGAGCAAGGTACCCAGGGCATGTGACCAACAGTTTGCAGCTCTTAGTAATAAAGCCTTACAGCATCACTTTAAAGCATGCATGTCAGGGTAGTGAACGCATGAATTTGCAGACATGCAATATCAACTTCAAGCCATCAAGTGGTGCTGCAAAGCTTGGTGTCAGGCCTGGGTATATACCTCACAGCGTGTGGCGGGGACATCAGTTCCATCAGGCTGCAAGGCAGCAGCAGCCCTGCACCACACCACCAGGCTCTCCATGTCCTGCCAGTTATGCGGGGAGGCCAGGGGGCCCGCCATGCTAGCCTCCTCCAGCCTTTCTTCCATTGCATTGGCCAGCCTGCACACAATCAGTCACATGTCCTCACTGATTGTCATGCATTCTGTGACATTACTTGCTGCATTGGCCATCCTGTCCATGACACGGCCAATGTCTTCACTGTCTGTCATGCATTCTTGAGTGTTGTATTGTGCAGCCTGCACTTTTACATTTGAGCAGTCCAGAATGTCTATTATTCAACCTTGTAATACCCCTTTGTGGCACAGATCACAATCGCAAGCTGTGCAGTGCTTGCTGGCGCAGCACAGCAGGTCAGTGATTTTCACGGCAATTCGGGTCAAGTGTGAGGCCTTTGTATGCTGCACATTCTTGAAGTTTGGCAGGTGAAGCTTGACAATAAATGCAATCAACGAAGATGTGCTGGAGCAGCCGCTGTAAATGGTTTCAAGACAGTCTTTCCTGAGTATCTGAATATGCATATTGCAGCTGTGGACACGCAATGGCAATGAGTGATGCAGATAATGTTGTGATCATCAACATGCATCCTGTGAAATGAGACAGACTGTGATTTGGCTTGCATGGTAACGTGCTCACTGGGTTAGACGTGCATCCACGCTCATGACTTGATCATTGGCTTCATCCAGCAGGCAGCAAATCTTGCTATGTCTTTCCAGCATATCACCAGGCACCTGCACTAGCATCGAACATGACTTCATGCCCTGGCGTCAGCAACCACAACACTAATATGCACAATGCGACAAAGCAGACATTTGAGCTTGGGCAGCTGTCATGCTTGCATGTCAGCAAGATGTGTTATGGGTCTATTGCTAAGACAGCAGCTCAGTCTGGTTCTGAACAGGGCATGTGACTGGGATTTTATGAAACACTGAGTGCTGAGGCATCAGCAGAGCAGCAGGCATGAGGCAAGGTGCCTGCCTGCTCTTCACAGATGCGGCACACAACCATGATCTTAGGGGAGGATTTGGGAGAGCAGGGGGTTGACATGCCCTCCCCTGTTCTGCCAGTGCTGGCCTCAGACTCACTGTCCTGGCGTGCAATACGCAGAGGCTTGCAGTGAGACAGGCGCAAGCTGAAGGCGGTTTCAGGATGCTGCTCCCAAATAGCATCACTGGTGCTGGCAGACAAAGGTGTGCCAGGCTGCATTGCCTCCTCAGCTGATTTCAGCTCTGCGGCTTTGCCATGCTGCTCTCGCCAGAAGTGAATGGCTGGAGAAGACTTGTGCTCATCTGTGATGTGCGGCGTCTTGGTGCGCAGCATTGCTGCGTCTGATGCCCTGATGGCACTGTGGTTGGCATTGGGGAAGGTGGCTGCCTTTTTGGGGGGCGGCTTTCTGGAGACAGACACAGCAGGGTGCAGGCGGGCAGGCTGGGGCTGAACGGAGCCTGACCCCTCCTCAGGGTGGGGTGAGGCCTCCCCCTCATGACCCCCCTCATGATCACTAGGGCTGTCCTCAGGGCGGGACTGGATTGGGGTCAGAGCCAGGGGGGCATTTTCTGAAGGCATGACCGGGCTCTCTGAGCCGCTGTCTGCCATCCTGACTGCGCCCCTGAGCATGGCACAATGTCACAGACATGTGGCTAACAAGCAGGAAGCTCAAATGGCTGCTGGCAAGGCAATATGCTTTTGCAACAGAACTCTTGCGAGCAACTGCATGAACTAAAGCCAGCTGGTGCTATGTACAATTTAGGCTGCTGGGACTGAAATGCACACTACTCACCAGGGCATGACGCTGCTTCACAGATGACTTGAAAAAATTGCTTGATGGAATGTAGAACGCAGTGAGACGTGGCAGCACTTACTCTTCATCAGTGAATGAGGTGTCAGTGGTCTCATGACTGGTGGGAGTGGAGTCCAGGCTAGCAATGCGTCTGTTTGTCCGCAGCCGCCGCTGAAGCTGCTTCAGTCCAGCCAGGATACCTGCACAACAAACGCATGCTGTTACAGGATGAACTGAGCCTTCAATTCAACGCTCACTTCAGTGCAAATGCTCCTCTTGCAATGTGAAATGCTTGAGCTTACACTGCCACCAGAGTTCACGCCTGCTGATGCTTCACATGAATTTGCTTTAGTGTAGCTTGCCAAAAGGCATGGCATATATGCCCCTTACCTTTCCTGCTTTTGGCTGGGGTCACAAAGCGTGGCGTGCCAGGCTCAGACAGCTCTTCCTGGCTGCTCTGCGCCAGTTCTGGGCTAGCTACCTGCACATCAGGTTTGCACAGCTCTGGTCATTGCTGCAAGGCCTGCCAACAACATGCAAAAACTTCTGCAAGCCTGCTGCGCTGACTGACGCCACAAGACAGCACAAAAGCTGTTCTCACTGCACAGGCCTCAGATTATGCAAGGCATTAAGCCTACCTGATATGCAGCTGAGGATCATCAGCTATGTGTGGCAACAGAAGGCAGCAAGATGCTATTGTTCGTGCAAAGGCTTGAGCATTTGCATGCAGTGGCGCTTGAAGCGCATGCTGCTGAGCTTGATGTGCATGCAGAAAGGGTTTATGCTGTCTGTGCCAACAGCACACGGCAGCAGCAACATCAAGCAACAGCAGCAGCACCAGGAGCAGCCGCTTCACACCTGGTCCAGCTCTGCTTCCAATGCTGTGACGACGCTTCTGCCCAAGGGTGACCGCTTGAGGGAGTTGACCCTGGGCGCAACACTGAGGCCCTGTGTCACTGACCCGCCATCTGACCCGCTGCTGTTTGTCTCTGAGGATATGCGGGAAGGGGACTCTGCTAGCGTGGACAGGGCTGGCTTCTGAACAACGTGGCCATCAAGATCAAGAGCATGCATCATGTCTCTCAGTGATCTGCAAGACAGATTCAGCTTCTTGCATTGCACCTTCGTGATGGCATGCCTGATGCATTGCAAATTGCTGTCACAAGAATGGTTTGGCATGCTGCACATGCTGAACTGTCAAGGCAGTGGCGTTCAGATCAACACAATGTCATTGTGCTAGCGCAGCAACAAGTCCGTAAGCTGTCGGCCGAAAAAGCTTAGAGTTCCTTGCAGAGGCAGTTCTGTCGCATCTGGCAGCAATCTCGGTGATGGCACATGCAACAGGACAGCGCAGTGCACCTGGTAGGCAAGGTGGTAGCACGTGCTATGGGTGAGCGGGGGCTGCCCAGTTTTTTGTGGACACCTCCAAACGGCCTCTGGCTGGTAAATGGGAAGCCAGAGAAGCGCCTGTGCTTCTGATGCAGCCTGTTACGAGGCTGTGTAGCATACATGGCATTGCTGCCAGAGATTGGTGAAGGCTCCTCTGCAAGCAACATCAGCTCGTGTGCAGGAAGGTCCTCCAAAGATGTATATGTGATGGAACGTCTGGCAAGGCATGTACTGCTGAATGACTTGGTTTCCTGGGTTTTGTGCGATCAAGACAATGCATGATGCATTCCTGACCTGATAGGACAAGACGGCTGCATCTGGTGAGGATGAACAGTAAACGGGACACCAATGCCTTGTGATTGCTGAGCTTGCAGGTTTTGCGCATTTCCTGCAATCATCAGGGAGTGTCAGGCAGCTCATTGGTTGCGTTCTGCTTGCTGTGTCAATCCCAAGCAGGCACGACCAGGCAAAAAGGGTCTGAGCTGTTGTCAGAAGCAGCAGCTTGCCTCAAGCTCATCCACAATGTCTTGGATGCCGTACTTGAACACAGCCACATCTTCCTCCATACACTTGTTGGCAATGTGCAGGATACTGCAGCACCACAGGACAAATGAGCAGCACTCTGCAACAAACTGCTGCTATGATTCAGCAAGCAGCAGACAACAACAAAGCATGACATTATTAACTTAGATGTGAAACCATACAGCATACAGGAGGCATCAGGAGACCTGTTCAAATAAGTTTTGTGACGATAAGTGAGATGCAACAAGTGTGCAATCAAAATGCCAAGGAGATCTCTTAATGATTTCTTTCTATGGTTGGGGGCAAGCACACCTGGACAACACTCCATCCTCAGCAAGCTCAGGGTGGCCTGCTTCAGCCAGCAGAAGGGAAGTGACCTCACAGCGAAAGCTATGCAAGTCGGCATCAACCTGCATTTTGCCCATTAAAATTGTTCTGGCTGTTTGACACACAATGCAAGGCTGACTTGTGGTGATCGCTGCATTTGATGCATCTCAACATGTCATCAGAACTGTGCCAGGGACTGGTGCAAAACCAGTAGCAAGCGCTGCACCTGTGCTTTTGCTGTCTCAAAAGATCGTTGAGGTCTGATTCGAACAGGTGCAGCACCAAATTGCGGGGGAGAGGTGATCTCTGTGATGTCTTGTACCTGACAACAAGGAATAGTGTGAGCTACAGCATTTACACATGAAGCAAGTGTGGCATATTGCACAGGCATCTGGTTCACAAAGCAGGGTGTCTCACTGGCACTAAAGAAGTTGAGCCCATCAGAGTCTTGATGTCTAAATTCCTCAGAAGTGATGGCAGCTGCATTGGCATACTACATTGTTGAGTAAAGAATTGGCAGCAGAGGCAGCAACAGGCTCCAGCAGCAGGAGCATCAGCAGCAGCATCAGCGGCAGTGGCAGCAACACAATTGTGTTCCCAATCAATGGCATCTCACCTTGCCAAGGTCAGCAACACTGCGTGGCCGTGTTGCTGAGGAAATGTGGTGTGTAAGAGGAGTACCTGGTGACACCTGCAGTATGCTTGCCAAGTTGTGGCACTTTCACAGTGCAACTACAATTCCCAAGCTATTCTGAACCTACATTTGAGGCCAGGTTGAGCTCTGCATCTGAGTTTGAGGAGTTTCTCGTATGTGTTGGTAATCTGCTATGATGTTCAGGCCTTGCGCTGCTGTGCATACTGGTTTTGGGAGTGACAAGACACCCCAGCAAACGCTCTGTCTCTGCAGAAATCTCTGAAGCAAGAGGTGTCTTCTGTGCACTGCCAGCAGGCTGCTTTGTAGAAGTCATCGTGCGTACTGTAAATCTCTTGGCAGTGTTAGCTGCTACAATTAGCTTAGGCCATCAACCTGAGTTGCAAGCTGCCTATCCTGTTACGAAGCGGCTTGCGTCCAGCTGTTGCGCGCGCTGCACGGAAGGCCCAACACTGTCAGAGCCGTGCAATACTACAAGACAGACTCCGCAGTGAACAGGCGCACCCACAGGACAGGTCTCATCAGCAATCTAGTGATCAAAATTGCCTCGCATGCAAGTTGTGAAGGCTCCTGGGAAACTGAATTGCTCACCAGTTTTAGAATCTTTGCAGCGAGAGTTTCAGCTTAAGCGCTGCTTGATGATCACCACATCTGTACTGGATCCAAAGTTCGCCGCTGCATCGATCGCCTCAGCTTAGATTGCCAGGTACGGTCTGGTTTGGGTCCAGATATTCGAGACCTGCTGCTCGTCAACCTCAATAGATCAGATCAAACTTGAGTCACCTATCAGCTTGCGCAGAGAGCATCTCGCTGGGTGAGTGAGTTTTTATTGGTGCCACCGCTGCTTGCAAGCTGCCGGTGCCCGATCAGGCAGTCGTACAAGCCAAGTTGAATCTGTCCATGCTGTGCAGAATTCGATGGCGGGTGTACCTCCCACGGTATGTGCAATCCTTGTGCCTATCGAAAGCCAGCATGGGATTACTGACGTCAGGATTTTGTCTTCATGTCAGGGTCTCAAGTCAGCGGAGGACATAGAAAAAGAGCAGGAAGCTAAACTCAAAGCAAAATATGGCAATATGGGCGCCAAGAAGAAGCTGATGCCCAAGGTGTCAATACTGACACAACGTGCAATCCATTGCTGTATATATGCAAGGGAACAAGCAAAACACAGCATCATCTGCTTGCAGGACCATAAATTCTTTGATTCTGCGGATTGGGCATTATCAAAACAAGGTGTTAAGACTGAAAACAAGCAAGACTCCTTTGGTCTTGAGCCCAAACTGGAGCCAACTGTGGTGCGGCCCAGAAGAACATCTCACTTGGGTGAAGACGATCCATGAACCTTGCTGTATGACGTACTTTCTTTTCAAGCACCTACTCCAGATAGTTTCAATTTCCAAGGCTCAATCAAGCTAAACGAGGCGCTTGTAGCAGTTTGATACAAGCCCTTGAGGCCGAGTAATTTGAAGTACAATCTTTGGCATGCCATATGTTGAAATGCTGCTTCCCGGTCGTTGTTTACAATTTCTGCTTTTGCTGTAGCCTGCTCCGTTAACACAGACAGAAGGTCAGAGAGGCTCAGAAGTCTACAACAGCACACGTGTTTGGCATGCTGAAAAAACCAACTAAGCGCTCATGCACTGCCGCTATGTTCTCAAATGTCTGCGTTTTAAGATCCAAAGCTGTGAGACTTAGTGGTCAGTAGGACATGCAGACATCCTTGACACAAATCATGCGCAAGCTGATGCAAACGCTGCTGCGTTCAAAGGTACGAGAGCAATTGCCCCTCAAGTGAAAACTGATAACCCTGCCAGCTTTGTTGTTCTCAATCAAAAGGAGATTGTCAAGACTTGTGCATGCATGTTGTGTACTGCTTGCAGCTGTGATACCATATGTGAAGCAGCTAGCAAAGCTTTCAATTCAGCTGCATAAGGTCGAATTGAAAGCAAAGCAAGCATCGAGCAATCACCCTGCAAATCACAAATAGCTACATCTAAGCAGGACCAATCCACTAGAACTCTGACAACCATGAGGTGTCGCTGACACATAATTCAGCAGAGAATGGTGAAGCTGATGGGCTGTCGCAATGCGCAAGCCGGTGTGTGAAAGCATGCGGTGATACAACGTCCTGCTCTGCACCAGCTATCCAATCTATATCCTGCAGCCACATGCAACTGTGTCAGATGCTGAGATTGGCACACACAGCAACTTGCAGCAGTGTAACTCGGCATGATAATGCTGACAGAAGCAACTCAGCACCAGGAGCAGCACCTTGAAAAATTTGTGTGCCTTGATCTTGACATGATCGCCAGCAAAAGCACCAAGTCTTTTGCTGGCATCTGCGCGGAGAAGTTGCCTAAGCAGATCTACAGCATGATCACTGAAGTGATCTGGGAACTCCAGTGATCTTGTCTGCACATCTTCAAAACCTTGAAATGGGCAGAAGCCAGAAAGCAGATAGTATATCAATACGCCCAAACTCCAATAGTCAGCCCCACAGGTGTATCCTGCACAGCACTGCCTGTGTATTAATTGCACAAATAATGGCATAGTCATCGTTGTTGTTTGACCTGAGTCAGTGGCTGGTGAAAACAGTATAAAGTGCTTGCAAACCCAACAACAGACGGGTGCCTGTCAGGCAGAAACGCACCTTGACCTTGCAGCACTTCTGGCGGGTGATACAATGGGTCTCCACACAAGGAGTAAGTGCGCTCCTGAGGAGATTGCAGCTGCTTCAGAAACCTGCAATGATACAGACCAACTATCAGCAGTGCACACGAAATCAGTGGTCAAACATTGCAGGTTGCACAAACAGCACGGGGCTCATATTGGTTTGCGAAGCACTGCTCATTGGCTCACCTAGTATCTACAAGTTGTGCCATGCCATTGACATCTACAGCCACTGTGTTGGCTGTCAAGCCTCTGAATGCTATATTCTGCTGGTGAAGCTGCACAAAAGCTGCAACTACACAGGCTGCCACATGAGCTGCAGATGACTCATTGAGAGGCATGGGAAACATGAGATCACTCAGAATGCAGACTGCGTCTGTGTCCAAGATCTCAGCTGTCATCCTGCAGCAGCAGCAGAAACTGTTCAGCTTTCAATCGCAGCAAAGTCCTGCAAGCAATGTATTTGATCAAACTTCCACAGGCAGCAGCTGATGAGGATGGTATGCAATGGAAAAAAGGCAGCTTTTGAGCTAGCTTAGGGTACCAAGTTCATGCATGCACGTAAACAATGGAAGTGCACAAAGCCTGTGAGTCATTGCGTACCTGTCGTCATAGAGAGACTTGAGACATGGTGGCATGAAGATCGACCCTGGCAAGCCGGCAGTGATTGCGCGAGCTGAGCGCAGCTGCTGCTGCAAGTTTGCCTTTGCAACGTCGGCAATGTTGCAGACCCTGGCAGTATACAAGATGCCTGCAGCAACACACTGAAGGTGATGCAGCTGCACCCTGTTATGCACAGAATTGAGGGATGAGACATAATGACTAGCACAACCTTTGCAGCCCCTGCTGCAACAGCAAAGCATACGTAAGTGATGACAAGTTGTAGGCGTTTAGGTCAGCCAATTGAGTGACATGCAGTGTACGGAATGCATGACCGATACTTGAATTTTCAACGCAGTATGTGCCCACTTAATACTAACAACATTTCCAGCAATCTCCACCTAAGAACCCAGGCACATGGCTCTGTAAAGGCCAGCTGCCGAGTGTCTGCACCTTTACCTTGATCCCTGAGCTCAAGATGTACGAGCCCAGACATGCCAGTATTGTACAGGGTATGCCGCAAGTTCAGGTCCTGCAGGGTGAAGGAGGCTGCTGCAGTGGCGGCTGCATTGCTTCTGCTGCGCTTGCTGCCCGGGCTGCCTGGATGGTGATGCCCGTGGTGGTCTGGCCTGTCCTGCCACTTGCGGTCAGCCGTAATGATGTCTGGCAGAGGGCCCAGCACCTGGCAATGGTGGGCAGGCTGTCAGAGTGGGATGTGGTGAGCATGGAGGGCAGCAGCAGTTTGGCTGAGATGGCATTTGTGATTGCACCAAAGTTTGTGGTTCAGATGATTAGGCTATGGTGACCATGTGGGGCAGGTCACTTGCAGTGATAGAGGTTCAGTGGATGCAGGTGTACCTGAAAAGCTTCAGCTGATCGGGCAAGGCAGTGATCAGGCAAGGCAGCAGCATGGGCAAGCAGTTGGGATGAGATGGGATACATGGTCGTACCTGGGAAGCTTGAGCAGAATGCAGGTATATATGAAGATGCAGGCAGTGCTTAGGCAAGGCAGCAGCATGAGCAAGCGCAGCATGAACAGAGGCCTGTGATGTGGTCTTCCAAAGCCTAATTTTTGTGTACGCTGAAAAGTGGCTTAGTCCATGCAGAGGCATTTGAATGGAAAAGCTGCAGAGCAAGGTGAAAGAAAAACAGGGCGTAATAGTGGCATACTTACAATAGGTACTTGCATATCTGCTGCATGGTCAAAGAAGTTTGCACACAGAGCGCAAGCAGCTGCTGTAATTCAGAAGCACACAAGAAAAGTGTTCTCAACTCGCAACAACAGCGTACGTGATTGGTCACCAATGACCTGACATAACAGTAACGTAGGGTCCAAGACAAGGCCAAGCTTAAGCTACATGTACACAACTGTGGGGCAGATAGGGTCTGCGCCATCATCATAGGGCTTCCAATGGCATGGCTATATAAGCAACAAGCCAGCAGAATCTCCTTGTTGTTTCAACTGGCTACTTATTTGTACAAAAGCAATGGCACGCATTGTTTTCGAAAAGCCTGTTGTCTTCAGAGACAAAACCTGCACACTGCTAGCGGAGGGAGGTCCAACTCAGACAACATCAGTTCATACTGTTATAGCGTGTCAGACTTTGGGTGCCCAGAGCCGAGATTGCACACCGATGTGAAATCTTGCCGTGTCGCACGCAGCACTGTCACTCTTCCCTTGGCAATAGCGCTGGCTCTGTAAACGTAGTTGCCCAGCAGCGCCCGCTCAGCAAAGTACTGGTTGGGCCCAAACAACAGCAGCTGCAGCACAGGGAAATGGGTTAGACAGGCTATGCATGTGCATTTGATGACTGAGAAATCACTGTATCAACGCATTGGGAAGTCTCTATCCAACAGAGCATCACAAAGATCACAAGCTAGTACACTGCGTCTCGTAAGGCAAGGGGTCACTGCTGACGTCACAACAATCATGTTTTGTCTTTGACAAACACAGCAGGCCACACCACAATGGCACAACCTTTCTTCAATTGCCAGCAACTCACATGCTTACGTGCCCACGATGATGGGTCACCACAGTGGAAACAACAGCAACAGCAACAGCAACTCAAAGGAGATGTGAGAACAGCAATTTTTAAGGAAATTTGCAGTTGTCACAAAATGATCCGTACCTCTGTGCCTGATCCAATGTCACCAGTAGCTCTGTGACTACCCACTACCTCTCCAGACTGCACCACAAACATGGAGTCTCCAGGCTGCCCCTGTTGGATGATGGCTGCTCCATCCTCATACGCTTCCTGCAAACAAACCACTTAGCATGCCAGTCTACCCTATCCCCAGACATCTTTTGCAAGGGCAGCAACACTCGGCGCTGAACACCCGATACAAAGCATCAATGATAGAAAACAAGACACTGATGTGAAAAGTGTTCTGAGCAGCAAAAGGTGATGTGGACAACGATACTGTGGCCTGCTAGCTGTTTCAGTAGCATTGCGAGCGTGGCATTTGCTGGTATAAATTCATGCATGAAGTGAGCAGGTTCTTACAGGTCGCATGATCTGCGCCAATTGCTCTAACTGGCCGACAGTCAGCGCCTGCAGCAGCTCTATGCTGCGCAGAGTCTTGATGAGCGCCTTGCCATCCTGCTTGCTGGGAGCCACAACTGTCCTGAAGGTCTCAGCATCCAGCTGAAACAGTATACCTGCAGCAGCCAGCACTGGTCAGGCAAAAATGCATTTAATGCCAATTCAGCTTGTCTGTTAGCTGCCCAGCTGACAGCGTGAGACAGAGCGACATGTGCACAATGAGCTGCTGCAGCAACATCGGTCTGCTGAGCAAACAATGGTGGGAATTATAGACAATTGTGGGGCTGCACAAGGGCAGGACTACAACATCAGTCTGCTGAGCAGACAGTGGGGAGTACCAGAGTTCTGGGAATGGAGAAGGGCAGGACTCCTCACCATCTGTCCTGGCAGCAATCTGCGCTGTGTGTGGTTGGCCTGAGACCAATGCTAGTTCCCCAAAAGCTGAGTTGGCATGATCTCCAGCACTGTATGAGTGAAGCACCATGGTGCCAGATCCAGTATGTACGATGACGTCAAACTGTCCTTCGTACACTACATAGAAATGGTGCCCTTCCTGGCCCTGCAAAGCAACTCAGCTGTTTGCATCAACATTCTTCAGGCGGTGTGCTGTCAGAACATGCTGGGCCAAGCACAGTCTGTGGCCGTGGCAATGGGTTGATGCAGTCTTGCAGCACAGGCTTCTGGTTGCAACACACATTGCTGTGCAGCCTCAATCTACAGCAGCCTGACTGTTGTTTCTTCTCTCTGTGTCTGCTGATGCATGAGGCAGAATGTCTACCTTGTCCACAATGACCTCTCCAGCAGAGCAGTGGCGCTTCTCCATGGCCAGCAGCACAGACTGCCATTGTTTTGTATTCAGCGCATCAAAGGCACAGACACCCCTGCAATCACACCAATCAGCTTTGATGACAGTAACATCATATGATATCACACCACATCACCTAGCATTGACTAAATATCTGTGCATTAATCAGGAAAGGCAAAACCTCAGCTGCTTGCTGCTGAGACTGTGACTGTGCATTCATACACAGAAACTGATTGCTGAAGCAGTGAAGCATTGAAGCTGCAAAAGCCTGTCAAATGCATGCTATTTGACTCACTTGACTGCTGACACAATGTTCTGCAGGTCTTCTGGAGACTTCGAATGTGACTGCGGCTGCTGCTTCTCCACCTGAAGCACAACCCAAAAAGTGAATACAGAGGCTTGGCCATATACGCTTGCACAGACCGGTCATTTCTGCAATCTGAAAGCTGCATCACCGCTCAGCTGTGAGCAACAAGGCAAATAGCAAACAACACTCAATCTAATGGTTTGTAACTGTTGACGTATAGGTTTACTGCTTGCTCAATCAGTATAGAAGCAATAGTAGTAGCTTGCCAGCAGCAGCACACGGGCTGCAAGCAGCAACATGCTGATTTCAGCTGACCTGTACACTAGCTTCTTGTAGGTAGGAGTAGTGGTCTGGCTGATGCCCTGCAGGAGGCTTGAAGACGCTGGGTGTGGGGGACTGAGTGGCACCTCGGCTGTGCAGACCAGAGGAAATGGCCTTCAATGGGCTGACCTGCTTCATTGAGGGAATGCCTGGCAGCGTCTGCAATCTGCATCCAGATACGATGTGAGAGCCTTTCCAGACAGCTGAAGCCTGGCTGCCTTGCTGAGCTCACAGACTTGCAGCTGCAAGATTGAACTTTAAAGCTGCCTCAGCAAGACTTGGCTCAAGCCCTCAGTCTGAATGATGAAATGTGAGAGCCGTACAAAGACATCATGTGAGCTGTGACTCTCTGCCCTCATGAATGCTTGAGCATATGCGCTGCTGTGACATTGACTGCCTTGTGATGCCCTGTGAATAACTTGCCTGGCAAGCACAGAGTGGCCAAAGCATCACAACGACACTGATAGCTGAGAAGGCAAGCTCTGGACAGTACGATGACCCAGCAAGGCATCACACGTTACAATCCGCCTTTGTCACTGCTCATAGCCCTGCTGCTGATGACTGGTGGTTGCAACAAACGGCAGGAGACCGACAGAGCAGCATGCAACGCCTTCCAAATCAGATTTCTGACACCCATGTTTATTTCGGACACATATTGGGGAAGTCACAGGGACGCACTTCATGCTTTGCTTTTTGTTGATGGCCGAGGTCTCTTTCAGGCCCTCCACCCTGGCAATGATGATTGTGATGTCATCAGTGCGAACTTCATACTGAAGCCAGAGTCTGTATGCCTCAACAACAACAGCTATTGCAGCTTCCTGAGGATCTTCATATTTGCTGATCTGCAAGGAGCCAGGCACACCAATCAGTATCAAAATTGACTTGTTTGCATTCAAGCCAAGCCTTCACTTGTTGCTCAACAGTATGATTGCAGGCATTGAGCAGTGCAATGTCTATGCAAGGCATGTGCAGCTACAATGTCACAGCATATAGCGGGCACAGTAGCAATCGTGCATCAAGATTACTGCAGTGGTGCAGTCAAGCTCTCACCATGTCCACAACACTCTGACTTGGCATGAACTCGAATATGCCATCGCTGCCAATGAGGAAGAAGGGGTTGGCAGGCGTGAGGTTGCGAATAGCAAGCTCCGGTTCAGCACAGACTCCTATCATCTCAGCAGCTGCAGTACACACCAGTCTTTGGGGCCAGAGCAACTGATGTATGCAATGAGCAGCGTGCCTCAGATTCATACAACAAATCAGCATGTGCAAGAAGAGCAGCAGCTTCTGCCTTTTGCATGACCCAAACGCTTTGCACCGCAGATGCACAGATTCCAAACTCACCATTGTCTCCTATGCTCCGGGTGAATGCTGTGCCAGGAAAGTTTCCAGTAGGTGCCCACAACCTTGGAGGGTCCCCTCCATCCTCTTCCTCAGTGCCCCAACAGTCTACAGTAGGGTCCTTAACGCCATATACCTGGTCCAGTGTCAAGACGCGGGCGCCCAGCATTTTCACACGGTCACACTCATCTTTCCTGTAAATGCAGCACATCACTTAGTGCCATGCATCAAGGTCAGCTTGCTGGTCACCAATCTATGGCATGCAAATGTGTATAATAGCGATACAAAGCATACAAGCACTTGTGCTCGTCATGTACTTCACATGCTAGCACCTGTGCTAGCATTGTGTGAGCCAAATTTGTCTCCCCAAGCCTGCTTGTTTTGAGCATCACATGGCCAGGACTTCTTTACAATGCGTATGCTGCCTCACCTGAAGGCTGTCTGATCAACCGTCAGGTTGATTGCCACATTCTTCCCACCCTGTCGCTCTGCAAGCACTGCCCTTGAGTCGCCAACATTGGCTACATATAGGCCAGTTCCCCTGATGAGTATGTTGACAGCTGTGGTCCCGCTTTGCATGTCATCCACTGGTGACTCATGCAGTTCATGGTTTGCTAAGACCATGGCGTTGTGAAAGGACTTTTCTGGATAGGACTTGAACAGCAAGTCCTTCTGCATTGCTGCGGGCACCTGCAGGTGCAGGAGTGTCTTTACTATAAGCAAGTGCGCAGTGCAGAACCTGCAAAAGGTGCATGCATGCATGCGTGCCATGCCAACCTGTTCCTTTGCAAACTGGGAGCACTCTGTCCCTGATGTGCCATGTCCATCAAAAACTCCAAAAAATATCTGCTCAGGGTCGCCAGCAAAGTTGCTGATAGCGCAGGCTGTATCTTGGCTGGGCTTGTACAATGCCTCTGGGTAATAGCCCCGAAAGCTGACGTAGGCGTATTTGAGACTGTATCCTGAGATAGGTAGTTGCACCTCTTGGGTTCCAGCTGAGCACACGACGCGCTGGCGAAAGTCCTCTGGTGACAGTGGCCCAGTGGTGGGCAAATGAAACGAGAGGCCTGCCGGCAGTTGAGTGGCACGATCAAGTACTGGACGCTTGGCTGCGTATGGATCAGATGCGCCTTCCTTTGAGGAGCAACAACCCATTCCCCAGGGCCAGCCCCAGGATGTCACAACCGAAAATATCTCTTGCACGAGTTTCAAAAAGAAAGCGACAAGGACACCTCAACTGCGACAGGTCCGGCGCCAATCGCGCAGCACGTGGACGGCCTCAACGCGCACTGTCCATGGCACTCAACGTCAGCGCATCGCAGTCGTCGGTAGATCTCAACTCGCTCCGTATTCAAAACCATCGAACTGTGACTGAAGGTGGCCTTTGTCATTTTGCCAAGTGTCCAATACTGAGGTGTGAGCATTTGGCGTAGCTCAGTGCAACTCTGACTGTCCACAATAACTCTCTGGCTCGACAGGCTGCACCGGAATGGTCTGCTCGAAATGTGAGAAGAAGCTCAGCAAGGCGAGCCTTTTTGTTCACCAGATGTGCCATCTTTCAGGCTACACCGTGTCAGTCGCTCTCAAGACTGAACTGTTTCCTGGCATAAACAGGTCATAGTTCCAGACAAGTGGAAGGAAGGAGCCTCGAACGTGACTGAGGGCGGCGGACGGAAGATCAACGAGAACAAGCTGTTGAGCAAGAAGCAGAGGTTTGTTGTGCCCACCTGAGGTGTTATTTTCCCGGTTCTTTATTGCTGCAAGCCAAGTTTGCTTCCGGTCTTTGTAGGTGGCAGCCTTATGCAGCCAGATGTAAGACCTGCAAAGCAACCCTCCACCAGGAAGCTCAGTACTGTCAGGGCTGCGCTTACCAAAAGGGTATATGTGCAATGTGCGGAAAGCAGATTCTGGACACCAGCAACTACAAGCAGTCAGCAAAGTAGCTCAGCAAGCAGAAGTTGAGCTTTCTTGATACAGACCAGCAGCAGCAGCACCACCACCACCACCACCACCAGAATTTGAGCTTTCTTGACACAGACCAGCAGCAGCACCACCAGCACCACCAGCAGAGATTGAGCTTTCTTGATACAAACCTTGAGATCGCATCCTGATTTACGCCAACTGGACAGCTGCCTTAGAGGAATGTCACACAGATGCAGTATGCACCATGTGGACATGATCAGAGAGCCAAAACTGGACCATGCTGCCTGTGTTGTAACAATACATGACAGATGAGGCTGCGCTACACACAAGCATGCAAGACAGCCTTGCAAGGGTCCAAACACCTCTGTCAGCTCTGTCACTAGCTTCAGCGCCCAATCCTTCAAGCAATGAGCATGCTGCAAAGCTCAGAACTCTCTGGCGAGCTTTCAAGAGCTCAAGCAGCGCGTTCACCATAGTGCTGCCAGCTGTCAGGCCAGCCACAGCATCAGAATGACTTTCTGGACAGTGATGACCTTGATTGGCAGCTCAATTAGGCTAAAGCTCCAATGTGAGAGCTCAGACACTCCATGAGGGCACGCTACAATAGGTAGATGCCCATTTTGTAGCAAATACTTTCATTTATTTGGTTTTTCCTCAACAGCTCGTCAGTCACCGTTGGAGTGTTTTGTGAAATGTTGATTCTGGCACAAATTCTCATGACAAACTGTTGACCTGATTATTGTTACGAGATGTGTCATTGCCTCTCACAGAGCCTGCTAAGTTAGCGTAACATTGTTTCAGCAAAGGGCTTCAGCCTTAGGGCCTGACTAGTATCCGATATGACCCTGCGTTGACCTTTTTATGTTTTGGCAGCAGAGGCCCCACGACTCTGAACAGGTTTATCATCAACAGTCATAAGCTGACCACAGAAAGTGACCTCTACAGATTGTGTGCAGACCAGTTCCATCCCTCTGCAGTTGAGATGCATTGTAAGCAAATAGCCAACTGGGAGACAAGGGTGACACAAGGCAAGGACTCAAAGCCTGATCCTTGCAGACCGGCTTAAAGGGATCTGCACAAACTTCGCAATGAAGTGATCTGACACAGACTGAGGAGCAATGCCGATCTGTACCATTACAGCCTGAGCTGATGTGTTAAGCTGCCAGGCTGTGAAGATATGCTGAGGGCAGGATGTTGACCCTTGCAGTCTGCCATGGGTACATGCACAAACTTTGCAAGTCAGGCTTGGCTACTGTGTCAGCAACATGAGATCCCGCTGTGCAGTGGTGTGTTCTTGCCAGAGAATGCTGACAGCTGTGACCTGCAGATTGTACCAGTTCTACAAGATTGTGCAGTTCATCAGTTGATCAGCCAACCTGAAAGCTGCCACCACAGCAAGCCTTCAGTAAAGCAGAGAAGTCATGCATGTATCAGCTGCTACAACTGCTGTGTCCATTCACACATGCATGGCCCGAGTCCCATTATAGTGTATATGTTACATGATCGCTTCTGTATCTAGTACACTTGCGACTTCTTCTTGCTGTCACCACCAATCTCAAAATGCTTGCACCTCTGCAGCATCAATCACAGCCGGTCATTGCCAATGCCATGCGAGCATTCGGCATGCATGAAGCCATTTGCACAGCCATTTTTTCATCAAAAATCTGGCGTGATGATATGTGCAGACCTAGCATGGCAATGGATGCTCCAGGCGCTGTGCTTTGCATGCTCAGCCTCGACGGCGTTTGACGCAATGACAAGCGGCAGGAGCTGAATTCAGGCGCCAGGCAAGTTCTCAAGTCTACCTTGATTGGGTGCATGTGTACAGCCTTGCATTGCTGGCAGGAAAGTCGGAGCACAATCTTCTTTGTGGTCTTGGCCTGCAAGGGTTGAGCAAATCAGCAAGTGGGCATGGCAAACTGTTGAGGAATAACAGTTCAAGCCATTGACTGCACACAGTTGCCCTATTGATTTGGTACAGTGTAGCAAACTTCGGACCATGCTCTAAAAGCATACCTTCTTGTGAAAGACAGGCTTTGTCTGGCCACCGTATCCCGACTGCTTTCTGTCGTACCTCCTCTTACCTGTGAAGGACACGACCTGGTCAGGACAACAACAACAACAGCCAAGTACAGGGCAACACCTCAGATGCTCCAAGAACACTTCCCCCAGGTGCTGTGTTTTACCTTGAGCGTACAAACTGGCTTTGCCTGTCTTGTACTGAGTGACCTTGTGCAAAGTGTGCTTTCTGCAGTTCTTGTCCTTGCAGTATGCCCTCTTAGTCTTAGGAACGTTCACCTACACGACGAGATCAACTCCTTGCTCCGCAATAGACCTGAAACGCTGCTGCACAGCGTTGGAGAAGCGAATGTGCTATAATCTCACCATTTTGAACCCTCTCTTCGCCCGCTTGCGAGATGTTCCCGTAGCGTCAAGCCTGACCGACTGACTACACAGCCGTCGAGTGGGCACAGCTTCAAGGGTTCCTTACTAAATGTAAAGCCCTAATCGATTTTGCATGCTGAGCTGCTTGCCTCGCGCATTGCGCAACCAAGCCGGCATCACAACTCTCGATCCTGCACAATTGTGCATCGTCAAGGTATTGCTGAAACCCCCTTCCCCTGTCATTGTACGTCAGGATTGCTATCACTGGAAGTTCACACCTGCCAGTCATCAGCGAACACTAAGGACACAAGCCTTCATGGCGTGGACCAACTTTGTCATCACTTTGGGTACGCAAAACACAACTAGCCGAGCAATTGCCTGCCTTTTTCTGCGAGCTGAGCTAAATCTGCTGTGTCCAGCGGCTGTGGGGTCTGTGGCATACCTGATGAAGTCTGATGTGAGGAGAGGGTCTGGCATGCTTAAGCAAAATATCAAGACCATTCGAGGCTGGTTAGAGGAGGAAGGCTCGCAAGCATCAAAGTAAGCCTGGTGCCGGCTGTCTACCTTTCAAAGCAATTCCTTATGGAAGTGTACACCCTGTAATTATGCATTTTCTCCAGGTCTACATCCCAGGAGGTCAAGAAGATTACAGAGCAAAGCAAACCGCCCACAGGTCAAAAGGAACCTTGACCGTAAAAACAATTGGACCTAGTGACATTAGGCTCAGGCGCTGGTGGAGTCTAACTTCATAGCAAGGAAATCCCCTTGCATCAGCTAGCTGGCCTGAGCAAATGGCCAGATAGACCTGATCTGTTGCCACTATCGGGCTGCCACGGACATTCACAGCCATGATGCAACACAGGTGGCCTCATGCGGCATGCAGACACAAAGTAGGGCATTAGCCTCCCAGAGTCTGCAGGCTTGTTCAGACAGTTGCCTTACCACATTGACATCAGCACATTTCACACAATGCTGACTGTGGCAGTCAAGGGTGTGTACTGTCAGGCAGCACAGCCTGATACAGCCCTGAATATGTCTCATTCTTGGGACATGCCACTGCTCAAGCGATATGACTGCAATGCTGACACGGTGTGAGCTTCGCTGTAGCATTGCACTTGCTGCGTCCACATGCAGCATGCATGTTGCAGCAAGGAATGCTATAGCAGGGTGTTGGCAAGGCAGAGCTGCATGTAGGGCTGCTTCTTGGGCATCAGCTTTGCTCAACTCTGAGCATGTCACAAAGACTTTTGGCTGTTGCAGCTGAATTACATGAGACTGTTGCAGTGCTAGAGTCACAGTGTATCCCTTTAGGCACATTTCAGAAGCATACTTGCGATTATGAGGGTCTACCACCATGTCTGCCTGGCAACAACATGGGCTTGGCAGTGGGTGCTGGTCTGCTCACTGTGTACGCTTGTTGTGTTGCTCAGCAATTGCTGTTGCTTAGGTGCCTGGTGAAGCAGGCAGATACATACAGTTCATGTCACCACATGTCAGCAGGCTTCTCAACGATCAAATCCGTGAGATTGTCAAGGTTGAATTTGAAACCCAGTCTGTACTGAAGTATTGCTGAATCTTGTCCTTGGTGTGTGCTAAACATGCTATGAGCTCAGATGATGTGGGAAGATCTTGCAATGCTAGATTGGTTGGTTACCTGACTGTGTCAGCCAATGAAAGACAGCTGATAGAAAATTGCACTCATTTGTTGATCAATGCCAGTATTCGACTAATGTGTGAATTGCCATTACTATGCCATGATGTGCGCAAGCACCACATGCTTTCTCATCTGGCCTGAACTGACATCAACATGAGTGACCCATTGAAAAACTTCCAGCGTCACAAATGATTGTTGCTGAGGCGTTGCGCTTGTGAAGCCAGCAGCACAAACCAGTAAAGACTGCACGGCGAATGCAGTCATGCAGGGCACTACAGCACCTCTGATCATCATCAGCAGAGCCGACCCAGGGTGCAGGCTGTGTTGACCAGAAGAAAATTGAGCCTATTCTATAAAACAGATGCATAGTTGATAGAAGGAAACAGCTGTTGGTGGAGATTTTGCAGGTATACAGAAAGGCTTTAACAGCTGCAGCTGCAACGATTAACGTTCACCTTGAGTGTGGCAGTATGGCTATGACACTGAGCGAAACCACGGTTGTGGCAGACCTTCTCTTGACATCTGCAAACTCGTTTGTAGTCCATAGGCACAATCCACTGTTCAATTCAAATTGCACATACTGTAGGCAGGCGCCTCACACTGCATTTGATTGCACATGACATGAGTCAAAGGACTATGACGCGTTTGCCTACTGGAACCTCTGGGCTATGGTACCGCTAATGACATATGGGCATACTGAGCAGCGATTATCATGCCCAATAATGACATGCCCCCTGCTTTGTCAGCTCTGTCTGATTTGCTGTCATCAAAGTACAAATGATCAACAACAACAAAGTGTATCACAAAGGTCTCATCTAGGTTCCCCTGGGTGCTTGCTGATGGTGCTGCCTGCATCTGATCATCGGGCTGACAGCTGATTGGTGCACGTTGGGACTTGAATGTTGAGCTACACCACTGCTACTGTGGTGGAAGGCCCCCATAATGCATCATGCCTTGAGGAACCCCCTGCAATACAAGAAGTGTAAACCTACCCACCATGACTAATACACCAATGTGTACAAGCCAACAGAGATGCAAGGCTGCTGCACTTACAGGATACATCAAGGACTGCGACTGTGTCTCCTCCTTCTTCATGCCATTGGCATCTTGCCCTTGTTTGGCTAGTGAAGCTTTCTCACCCTACATAGGCTCAACAGCATAAGGTGGTTGACTTTTGTTGCCAAAAGTGCCAAGATGACACAGCATAGACGTGACCTACCTCTCTGTACTTGTGAAGATACATTTTGAGAGGTTCTACGTACTCCTCGAAACCTAGCGCACTCATCGCCCATAGAAGGTCGTCCCCGTTTATGGTCTTACGCTTTTCCTTTGAGCACTTGTCGCTAGCTCTGAATTTGAACAGTCCAACATACTGCAGGGCCCTTGATGTACTGCATAGCGACACATCAGGAACAACTGCGCCACTCACTCGCTCGTAATGAAACTGATGAACTCCGAAACGCACTCCTGAACAGTTTCCTTGGCGTCCTTGGCTATCTTGGCGTTGGGAGGAAGCGCTTTTTTCATGATCCGACTGATATTAGCAATTGGTAGAAACCTATCTTGCTCTCGCACGCTGCCTCCATGCTCGTCACCAGAGTCGTCAGCGGGCACGGAGGTCATGACTGAATACTACGTCACCGGACTATCAGGGACGCTGCCCGGTCACCGCACGCAACGAGCATCTCGCACTTCATCGCATGGTGCAAGAGGTTCGATGCGCACGTCCGAGAGACGCCAATCTTACGGGCATGCGCTGCTCCGTGAGCGCTTGCAGATCCTAGCGTCGATGTCGAGGTATTGCACCTCAATAGAAGCAGAAGAACAGGGTTCTCAAGCAGCTACCAAAAACGAACGACATGCCGACTAAATTGCGCTTTGGCCCATGCGCGCATCGCTGCCTGGCGAAGCAGAGGTGCCGCACGGCTTCGACAGCTCCTTTGGTGCAAACTGCATTTCGAAGGATACCGCCAGCGACCCGATTATCAGTCGTTCAGTACGGACCACTGAACCACCCGGTGATCTGAGCTTGCGCAATACACCTGGCGCACCGCCCTTGAGTAGCATTGCGTCAATCAAATGGGAGTTCCAGCTTTTTATCGCTGGCTCAGTCAAAAGTATGCCCTTGATGACGACAACGAAGCTGCTGCATGCCTTATGACTTATGCAGTCATGCAGACCGACAGTTCCACTACATTCAACTCAGACCTGCTTTGTTGCACCAGGTACCCTCACATAGTTGAAGATGTTATTGAAGAAGAGGAGCAGACGGTGAATGGTGTCGAAATTCCCATTGACACCTCTCAGCCAAACCCCAACCAAACAGAATTTGACAATCTGTATCTGGTGTGTGAACACATGCGCATGTCATGCTTCTACTCCTCCTGCAGACAGTCCAAAATGCTGATTGATACCCATTTTGCTTGAGATCTCCTTTTCCAAGCAGACAATGAATTATTGCTTTGACCGCAGGATATGAATGGCATTATTCATCCTTGCTTTCACCCAGAGGACAGGGTATGTTTTGCAATTGCAAGCTTGCAGCGTCCTGTGTTTCCTGTCTGACATTGTTTGCAATGATGCAGCCAGCACCAACAACAGAGACAGAGGTCTTTCTCACAATCTTTGATTACATTGACCGGCTGTTTGCCATGGTCAGACCCCGCAAGCTTTTACATATGGCCATTGGTAAGCAGTCCTGCCATCACAAGGCATCTCTAAAAACAATGGAGAAATGCGGCTTTTGAAAGTTGATACAAGACATCAATAGCATGATGCCATGGTGCTGGTGCAGATGGCGTGGCACCTCGTGCCAAAATGAATCAGCAGCGGTCTAGGCGTTTTCGTGCAGCTCAGGACGCTGAGGAAAAGGTATGAACTTATGAACACTGCATCACTCTGTCCAACAAGCAGGGCATGCTTGCCGTGACGCCGACAAACAAGCCTGTCTGTACAAAGTTGCTCCTCAGTGCAAGCTTCAAGATTGCTGCCTCTGCTACCATTGCAGCTTGTGGTCATGCTGCGCAGTAGCTGCCGTCTTGCAGCAAAGTCAACATGGCATGCACAAATCTTGCAAAAGCATCATGCTGACCCAAGCGCAACTTCAGCTTTGTGACTGCTGATGCAATCTTGCAAAATTGACATTGCAGGAAAAGGAAGAGGCGAGGTTGCGGGAGGAGTTTGCCAAGCAAGGCATCAAGATTCCTGTCAAGGACAAGTCTGATGTCTTTGACAGCAATACAATCACACCAGGAACCCCCTTCATGCACAGGCTGTCAGTGGCCTTGCAGTACTACATCCACTGCAGGCTGAACTCAGATCCTGGCTGGAAGAAGATCACTGTAAGCACACACGCTTCTGGATTTACTGTTGTATGGGTATTGTGGGCAGCTGACTGCAGTACACATCAGTGTTTACCAGCAACGCTGGCCCTTGAGCAGAAATTATGGCGTGACCCGTATGCCAGTCTGCTCCTCACATTGCGCCTGACATGAAATAAATAGTAATGGTTGGCAGCTGCTTATCATAATGCCCCATACTTTCAATTGCACAACAAAAGTAGACAGGTTGGCTGTGGCATGCCTGGCAGATCATGCACAGGATGTCTTCACAAAATTCTTCATCAAAATGTTTTGATCGACACGTCTTCTGTGCAGGTGATTCTGTCTGATGCCAATGTGCCAGGGGAAGGTGAGCACAAGGTGATGGGCTTCATTAGGCAGCAGCGCAATCGGCCTGGCTGGAACCCCAACACCAAGCACTGCCTGTACGGCCTGGATGCTGACCTCATCATGCTTGCCTTGGCCACTCACGAGCCCCACTTTGCCATTCTGCGAGAGGTGATCAACCAGCGTGGCAATGCAGACTGTTGGGCTAGCTGTACCAGGCAATGCATCAGCCCACCTGTGCTACCTGCTCTTCTCTTATGTAAAAGAGTGTTGCTTCTTCCGATGGTGCCACACAATGGAAGCAACAATGCACACGGCTGCCTTGCCTTTAGCCTGAACTAAACGGGGTCATGTTGTGCAGTGCCTACAGCCTGTGCCTCCTCCACAACACAACACAACGCAGCACTGTTCTTGCTGTACAGCAGCATTTGCAAAGCTTTCATAGCTGCATGACACAGAGCACTTGCGCTCAAGGCGCACAAAACTTGAGCCTTGCGGCTGAACTTCCAGAATGTGACTTCTGCTGCAGTAAGGCCATGCAATGCATCTCAGCACTGACTCCATTGTGTGACATGGAACTGTTTTCTGCAGATTGTCTTCCAGATCAATCAGGATCAAGTGCAGCCAAGGGCACAGATGGTGAGCAGGAATGATGAAGGCAAGGAGGTGCCTGTAGAGCAGGTGGAGGTAGCCAAAAAGCCATACCAATTCTTGTGGGTCAGCATACTCAGAGAATACCTGGCATTTGAGTTCAGGCCAGAGGGCCCACTATCTTTTGAGTGGGACCAGGAGCGTGTCTATGATGACTTTGGTGAGGAGAACCAAAGTGATCCTTATGCAAGCGTGATGATCGTAATCTGAGCAGCACCAATGGCGCTTTGCAAAGCATCTATACCTTGTGCCCCTCTTGCTTTTAGCTGCTGTCAAATGCGTGGGCTCCATTGTCATCGCAGATGTCGGCAGCCAAGCTGTCTTCAGCAGTGCAACACTCTCTCCACTGAACAAAGGCTTTGAGAGCGTACTTTTGCCGGCCATGCGTGTTTGATTTGCTGAACCTGGGCAAATGCAAGCTCTGTTGTGTTGTTTTCAGCTGCATCCCCACTTTCAGATTCAATGCTGACAAACAGCCTTTGCCTAATTTGGCTTGGTGCGTTGTCTGCAGTGTTCATGTGCTTCTTCGTGGGCAACGACTTCTTGCCCCACATGCCCACCCTGGAGATCAGGGAGGGGGCCATCGAGCTGCTGATGCATGTCTACAAGATGGAGCTGCCCAAGATGGGCTACCTTACCTCTGGCAATAAGGTCAGCCTGACAGAGAGACCCTCTGGCCTCTGGTCTGCCAACATGATGTGTCAAGCCACTGCACTGAACAGCAGGGCAACTGAAAATGTGTGCCTAGCCCAATGCCTGTCACCTGGCCTAACTCTGTCATGCACAAGTCTGTGTCCCTCAAGATGCATGAACAGTGCTTCTCAAAGCTTCCCCTGGCTTTCACTGTGCAACAGTGTCAGATGGACTCGGCACGGCATCACATTCTCATGCTTTGGCCAGGGCATGCAGATAGTCAATCAACCTATTTTTACTGTCTTCTGGACCCAGCAGGGGGGTCAACAGACAATGTCAACAATGAATCAACACAAAACAGACAACTAAACTAAAACAAACATGCACTCAATTGTCTTGGCGCTCGTCAACAAAGCGCCTAGATAGCTAGGGAGATGATGGTCAGTTGCTAGTGCTGCGACGCCACTAACACACCACTATACCTTAAGGACCCATCTAGCAGTGACACATGTCAGTTGCTGTGCAGCAGCGCCTTGCTTCCCTTGCAAGAGCTTCAAGTTGCATGGTTGTTCCCATGGGTGGACCTGAAGCAGCACATTGCTTCAGCAAATGCGAAAGCAATGCAAAAGCAATTCAAAAGCTGTGTCAAAGTCTCAGGCGACATCATATGCAACAGGTAGACTTGAAGCATGTGGAGCACTTCATTAGCGTGGTGGGTGCCTTTGAGGATCAGATCTTCCAGAAGCGTGCCCGCCTGCTGCAGCGCCAGAAGCAGCGGCGTGAGCGTGACAAGGCCAATGGTGGCCGCCCTGGCATGCCTAACCAGTCACAGGCTGGCAGCAAGTGGAAGGCAGCTGTGCCCAATGCTGCCTTCACAGCTTCTCTGCAGCCAGTTGGACAGCAGAAGTCAGGTAATCATTGTACAGGAACTTGTTTTTGTAAGGACACTTGATGTAAGGAGTTTTCTGATAACAGGACAAGGTAGCCGGAGCCAAAGCAGCCGTTACAAAGAGAAGTCACTGTACTGATGTCAGCTTGCACATAGTCTGCTGTTAATTTGCCTTCCGACATGCCTTTAGCTTGCACGCTAAGCCTCTCTGCTTTCAGCATGTTGAGCTAGGCCAGTCAAGCAGACTATCACATTGCGCCAAGCTATATGTATGATGCACTGAGCTTCAGCAGCAAACATGTGCTGCTTTGAAGCATACAGCATTCACACACAAGCCCATGACCTTGATGCAGGGTTTGGCATTCTTCATGTGCTTCCTCTGCTTGGTTTGCTGAATATTTGAGTTGTTTGATTTTCACAACTGGTCCTGTGCAGTTGACTGTTTTCTGTGAGTCAGCAATGCACAAATGCAGTGCTGTGCTGCGGCCTCTGCATGTTGATGCCATGCTGACAGTGAACTGCCTGTAGGCAAAACAGCCATGCTGACTCCCACTGGCGAAGCGCCCCCCATCCCCTTCCACCTCGGCCCTGCCAAGGCACCCCTAGAGGGCAGGCAGGCGGTGCAGGCCCCTGCTGGCTTGGGCCCCCCTGGCTTCTCCCAACCCCCCAGCAACATGTCTGCCGCACAACAGCTGAAGGACCGCCTCAAAAGTAAGTCACCCAATTGCCACATGCAACAACTTCAGACTGTCTCAAGGGTCAGTCAGACTGTTGCCATGTGCTTGGTGCTCAATAGCTTCAGCACTGCCTGAACTGATGGTCAGTCAATTGCAATGTGTCAGCTGCTCATCAGCTTGAGAGCTCCCGCAAACATCAGGTCAAGCTGCTGCTGCTGCCCGCATCAGCGCATCAGCAGCAACCTAACCAGTGACTGAGGCAACTTGTGGCTGATGCAGTCACCGTTGCTGTGTTGCTGTAGTGCCATTGCATTTGCTGCCCCTGCACATGACTGTGCAGGATATGTGTGCTGTCATGCTTTGCTGCTGGAGACACCTTTTTCCCAGTCCTGCCTGTGCAGCTGTGCTGCCTGTACAGCTTTGCAGGAATGGTTTGTGCCTAGCTGACTCTTGCACCCTGAAGTGATCATGGTCTGCATGGTGCTGCAGGTAAGTCTGCCCATCAGAAGGCAATGCATGCTAGTTTGTGCACTCCTTACGCAGACAATCTGAATGGCATTGCAGGCAACCCTGCTCTCCAAAGGAGGGTTGTGCCACTTCGCACACTCTTGTACATCTACAGTTTTTGTTGCATTGCAGGCAATCCTGCCCATGAGAAGAGCTCTGCAGACAATGAGGAGTCCCCCTCCAAAAGGCGCCGCAGATCTGAGGACAGAGATGTGGGTCAGGCCAAGGCTGATGTCAGTGGGGTCACTGCCAACACAGCTGACACTGATGCGGTGATTGAGAGTGCCATTGCTAATGGGGCTGAAAATAGTGGTGTTGGTGACACTGCCAATGGGGCTGACACTGGACGAGTCGGTGACACTGCCAGTGGTGTTCAGCCTGTGAATGGGCATTCTCTGACTGAAGCAAATGGCAAAGTCCCTCCAGAGGCAGCCTTCTGGTCATCTATGGAGGATGCAGAAGATGAGGTCAGTGGTGATGGTGCATGCCAATCCTCATCCAGCATGCTGGGCCTGCCATGCATGCTCTTAGAAAAGTGCATGAGGGAGGTTCAAAACCGAAAGCGCTCAGCACAGTATCAAAGCATACAGACGCTGTTGTGCCTCTGCAAAGCAATGGGCAACCAAGCTGCTACAACGCAGCTTGTGTTGGCAATCCGTTGCATCAGAACAGCACAAGAGTGCACTTGTCTTGGTGTGTGCTTTGCAACAGCAAAAGCTGTCTGTCTTGTTACCTTGGCTTAAGAACCCATCAAGCTTTGGGGCCTCAAGCTGGAAGTGACTGCTGTATCACGCTTTTTAGGTCATTTTCTGCAGCACATTGCCACATTACCTCTCAATGAATCTGCTGCTTCTACCTTTAGGTGCCAAACGATGATCCCCTGATTGGCAATGGAACATCAGCTCCTGATGGGAATATGGCTGACAGCGCAAACCTAGCAAATGGGAATGATGCAGAACTATCAGAAGAACAGATTGCCAAGAATCAAGAAGCACACGAATCCTTCAAGGTAGGCCAGAAGCACCTGATGTGCCTCGTGGAACCTGTGGAGCCTGCACACTTCATCAGCTGTGGCTTGTTCTTGTCAAATATGGTCGCCTAACCCTTACGATCAGGTCTTGCATGTTTCATATTGATGTTTCCCTTGCGCTTGCTATCGACATTTGCAAAATGTCATGAGCAAACATGAGCGCAAATACTCACTGATTGCTCAGCTGTTCACCGCTGGTAGCAGCACGATACTGTTGACACTAATCCCACGAGAATAGCAAATTTTTACATATTTAGTAAGTAAATCTGCCTGCCTGCATCCAAATTCGTTCTTTTTCTCAGGCGCCTGCCACTTGCAGGCCCAGATGGAGGCAAGAGAGAAGGAGAAGGGCGACATGTTTGACATCATGGTGGTGGATGAGGCCAAGATCCGCCTGGGCGAGGAGGGCTGGAAGGAGCGCTACTACCAGGTCACCTGCTGCACTGCTTTTCAGCAACTGACCACTGCTGCATGTGCTCAAGTTTGCATGCTTGAGAGCCACTACCATGTCATCTGCTGCAGCACTCCTGTCTGCCCAAGCACTCATGCATACAGATAATTTCATGCCTGGTGTCACCACAGGAGCATAGACCTGCGTAGCTGCTAATGCTTCCATCGCAGCTGCAGAGCAAGTGACGAGCATGCAGCCAGACCTCAATCAATAAATCTACCAAATGGCATGCACAAGCTGACCAGAGGCAAGACCTTCTCCACAGGCTCTGCAATCTTTCAACCTGCAGGCTCCAGCATTGCATACAGTATCTGACTGGCTGTCTCACCTGAGGATGTGTGATGCAGGAGAAGATGGGCACCCCAGCAGGGGAGCAGGAGGAGCTGGTGCGCGACATGGTGCAGAAGTATGTGGAGGGTCTCTGCTGGGTTATGGCCTACTACTATGAAGGCAAGCAGCTCCTGAATTCAGCATCAGCAAGCATTGTTGTCAGCTGCATTTGCAAGTGTATGCACTGCCCATCGCCAACTGCTGACACTTTATGCACTGTGCACCACATGCAACCTGAACAGCAATAGTTTCTAGCAGCAGCACCACTGACAATACAGAAGCTGTAGCACGGTCTCCAGAAAGGCTGCAGCAACACATCACAACCGTTGCCTTTCTCAACTAAGCTTGCACCATGCTTTATCCAAGGCCTGAATTATGCTCAATGGCATGTACTCTCCTTCTGGCTTGTCATAGGTCACACTGCTTGGCCAATGCAAAAGTACCTGTGCAGGAGTGGCTTCATGGACTTGGTTCTATCCCTACCACTACGCCCCATTTGCCTCGGACCTGGTGCGCCTGCCAGAGCTGGACATCAAGTTTGAAGAAGGAACGCCCTTCAAGCCCTTCAACCAGCTGATGGGTGTCCTGCCAGCAGCATCTGCCCATGCTCTCCCCCAGGTCAGCCCCCTCACAATTCTGACATCTTTTCCAAGTCCATGTTACTCACAGAAGCTTGCATGCATGTCTGCGGTGTCTGGCAGGGACTACCTCAGGTGTGAATGAGGCACAGGCAGCTGTGACTGGCAACTCTCTTGTATGTTGATGGACCAGCAGAGCGCACACTCAAGCGTCTCTGACACATTGCCCACACGTTGGTTCAATCCCACATCAAATTTGTGGCAGCTGTCAACAGATGTTCATCTGGTGCTGAGTACTAAAACAGAAGGTGGTGCTTGCAGGAATATCAGAAGCTGTTCACAGACTCAGAATCACCAATTCTGGACTTTTATCCCAAGACCTTTGCTGTAGACATCAACGGGAAGCGCTTTGCCTGGCAGGGCGTAGCCTTGCTGCCTTTCATAGAGGAAGATCGCCTTCTGGACGCAACTGTGAGTCTTTTGACAGCTGACTTTTTTGATGGATATTGGTGTGTTGCACTAGGGCTCAAGCATGCAATTGCAGAGTTTTGCAAAGGTGTTGCTACAGCCTGCGTCAGCTCATGCTAGCCGGCAAGCATTGCGACATATGCCATCTGATATGAAAGCATGGGCATCACAGGCACAGAACAGCCATTCGTTGCAGAGCTGGTTGCTGCAAAAGAGTTGATGTCAGTGTACAGTGACTTCTCTTTGTAAGGACTGCTTCTAACCAAATTGTGCCTCAGAGGCATCATTACAGTCAGAATGCAGTGATAGGTTCCCAATTGCATTGTTCTTACATCAAGTGTTCTTACAGAAACATCACTGCACATGGTCAGTGCATGCGGGGAATGTCTTCCTCATGCAAGAGGTCAATAGCACAACCAACATGAAGTGTTTTGTATGTGTAGACGCCACTGGAGCAAACACTGACAGAGGAGGAGAGCAGGCGTAACAGCCGTAGGATAGACCTGATGTATGTCTCATCCTCCAGCCCAGTCACGCCAGACATCTTCCAGCTGGCAGACCAGAGCAAGGGCCTCACTGAGCAGGCTCGTGCTGAGGCCCCTCAACCACTCAATGCTGACATCACAGGTGTCCCACTGTTATAGCACCATCACAGCACCAAAAATATTATTGACACATTTTTTATTAGCTGTTACTGCTCCTTTGCAGCAATGCTCTAGCACTGTTATAGCACTGTCACCCTGCTTCAGCACAGTGCTGCAACGAGCTCAATTAGCTGTCTTGCTGGTCTGAAGCGATGTGAACTGCTGCATGAACTTCAGCTGTATCAGTCTACACAGCTTCTTCTCATCCTGCCTCCTTGAGTCAGCTTTCAACTCCATCACTGACCTGAAGCTGTCACTATTTTGTGGTCTGGTGTTCTGCAAAAGTGTAGTATCATGCTTGCCCAGTGCTGTCTTTTTACAGTCTTATTCAAGTGTCTTTGAGTGTAGGTGGCATGAGTGGACTGCTGCTGGTTGCATCTGATGATCCCTGCCCTACTGTGCTGCCGGCGCCCTTCAAGCTGGGCCAAGATATCTCTCCCAATAGAGTTGTCTGCGCAAACTACAAGTAGGCCTGTGCTTTGACACTGCTGTCTGTCACATAGTAATGCTTTTTGTTGTAGGTGAAACAATGCTGTTGGGCACTGTACATGGCATCTAGTGCAGCATTGCTTTGACAGATGTCTGTGACTGAAATATATATATGTGTGATAGCATGGTCTCTGCAGCTGGCTCTTGCATGCAACTCATAGCTTATGTCCCTGGTATTGTATTGTTCAGTTCTGCATGATTCTGCTGATCAAACAATTATCCGTAGCAGTGCTGCAGCTGACAGTGCAATGCGCGATCATCCAGTTTTTCAGCACAGTCAGGACTCAATCTGGCACATGTTGCAGAAACCCTGTGCCATTTCAGCAACACATACCAAAGATCTTGCCTGGCACCATTTTGGACCCTCCAAGGATCACAGAGGCAGATGTTAAGCCCTCCCAGGGTCTGTGGCATGAGGACCAGGGGGGCCGTGGAGGGGGCAGGGGGGGTGGCTGTGGAGGTTTTGGTGGGGGGCGTGGCGCCCTTGCTGATTCAGCGCATCGCATGTTGAACCATAGCATACACAGCATGGGTCTGGTGGGCCCAGGGGGGTATGACCCTCGGTCCAGTCAGGGTGGATACCAGCAGCCGCCTCGTGATTACAGTGCTCAGCAGGTAAGTCAAAACAACAAGCTCCTGCCTGCTGGGATGCACACCTTGAGTTGCTTGTGCTGCTGTGAAAAGTCCAGCTGACAGATCTGCTCACATCTTGTCCAACCACAGTGCAGTCTCAAGTCTCTTGGCCGTTCAGGGCATGATTGCTTGTGACTGCTTGGCATGTGCCTGGCTGGGGTACATCACTGGTTTAACATCTGTGCGTAACACTGCCTTGCAATTTGTTGGTGCTGGATTGCTGCTGGAACAAGCCATAGCTGCATCTGCAACCTGCCAATCAAGCTGTTCTGCTGCATGAGTGCAGTGGCATGACATCTGTCTGGGCACCCTGGACAGGGAAAAAGCAACCTTCAGACTCGCACCTGTATTCTTGGCCAGTAGCTCTGTCATACAGCCTAGCTGTCACTGGAGTTTCAATGTTGCTGCTCCCAAGGCTCTCAGACTTTGTCATGCTGCTGTCAGAGTGTACAGAAGCTAGCCAGTTGCTCAAGTCATCTCTTGTCCAGGCAACCGACTTTGCAAAAGTGCTTCAGCGCTTGTGTGGCCATTGACTATTGATTCGAGCTGGTACAGCCTGATACGTAGGTTGAGGCATACCCAGGCTTACCCCTGTGTGGCTTTGAGAGTCACCTGGGGATGAGACGATCTGCAATTGCTTACATACGCAAGCTGATGCATATTCCGCACAATTTTGCAGCTGGCACCACCTTGTCTTGCTTTGTACAGATACAAATGGTGGGTGTGGAAATTGTGCAGGCGTATGGAGCAGGCCAGTTTCACCCTGGCATGCCTGGAGGGCAGTTTGCTCCACAGCATCAGCGGCCTGCTGCCCAGGGCTATGGCTCTCCTGCAGCTGGGGGCTACAACAGCTATGCCCCACCTGCAGCAGGTGAGCTTGTCAGCGCCTCTCATGCTTTTTCTGCTGCGACAGGATTTGATGTCTTATTTTGTACTTTAGCAGCTTTTATGTATTGAAGGAAGCACCCAAGCATGGCTTGCTTCATCTTGAACTCAGCACGCTGTGTGCACACTGAATGCACGCTGAACGCACGCTGATTCAGTACCCAGTTAGCCATCAGCTCCTACAGCAGGTATCATTGCCAAATGCGCTTCGTGTGTTCTGCTTCTGGGGTTGTTGATATATACTTGCTGATGCAAAATGTTCACAGTTAATGTCTAAGCATATTGACCGCCACTTGCTTGCTAAACACAAGCAACTTGATGGCTGAGTTTGCCTTCAATGCTCCAGGGTACTCTCGCGAGCGAGGCAGCGAGTCCAGGAGGCAAGAGCCATTCTCAAGAGGGCAAGCTCCTCACAACCCATACAGCAGAGGCCAATACAGTCAGCCACAGCAACCCTCATACCAAGCCCCAGCCCCTTATTACCATGATGCCCCGCCAGGCTTTGGCCCACCCAGCAGAGATTCCTATGGACACCCTACTTCAGCACCACATGTCAGAGATTCTTATGGCAGTTCCAGCAGGGATCAATACAGACCTCCAGCTGCAGCACCACATGCTCGAGATGCCTACAGCAATTCCAGCAGGGATGCTTATGCGCCGTCACATAGGGGAGGCTATGCACCACCTAGCAATGACCCCTATGCACCTCCTGGCAGGGCACCATATCAGCCACCGCTGTATGGCCAAGCCCCATATGGAGGCCACTCAGCTTATGCACCTCCGCCCTGGCAAGCGCAGCAGTCAGGTCCTGCTGCCAGCAGGAGGCCTGACCCCAATAACCCTTACTCAGTTTTGCAGAGGGACCCGCGCCAGCGCTGATCAGTGTGGGGATATGTGAGCAATGTGTCAGTTGTATGCACTGCCAGGCCATTTGTTTGCAACAAAGCTCAAGTTTTGGAGCGACATTGTGTTGTCTATACTTTTTTGCACACTAGTGGCTGTGGACAAAGTGTTCATGCCCTGAAGGACATGCTCGCTCAGATGCACAATAGTGTGGTAAAAGCTGTTTCCATTGCACATCCACTTGGCCGCACAGATCTTGTCATGTGTTCACATGAATTTTTTGTGTGCACAGAGGTCACGTTCTCTTTAGCCTTCGACAACCATCTCCTGGCTTTCAGTCTGAAACGTCGCAAGCAAGATGCTGCATGTACGTCGTCTGCTGCTTATACATGCTGCTGGGATTGAGTCAGCAATCTGTGGACCCACCTCCTTTGCATTGAAAGGGGTTCAAAGCAGTCAAAGGTTTCATTTGCAAGACGTATGGAATGCTCGTCATCTGTGCACTCACCAACACTGACAACAACGAACGAATGCAGCAGATATGACGAGCAACAATAAACATGCAGCAATCTATCTGCAAAATCATAATGGCATTGTATGGCTGGCATCTTGCTACTGCCATAGTTTTCACTAATGTAAGGGCCTTTCACCAATCGGCAGAAGGGACCCGGGGGCGAAAGCTTTCGGCCCTTTTCGGCGAGGCAATCGTGTATCGGCCCTCTCGCTGCAAGTCAAGCTGCAAGTCTGTACAGGCGAAACTGGCAGTCGCTTTCTTGTACTTTGACGTTTCGTCAACAAGGATCAAGGACAAAATCCCAGCACCAGGTGATCACAGGCAAAAGTTCTGATATTGAAACGTGCTGAACAAGGAGATAGCCTGCTTTGTATGGCAGATGAAGTAGAGGCGGACTTGGATGCTGGAGTGTATGGCAGATACCTCGAAATACAGTCAAAAGTGCGAAGACTGTGGGTGCAGCGAGTTTGCGGAGGACCACGCAGCAGGCGACCTGATATGCCAGGTGCCTTCTGGCTCCTGTTTGGCTGACTTCAGTCGAGGCCACTCTAGGAGCTTGGGACAAACCGCAGACGGAAGCAACATAGCTTCTGCAGGTGTGCGGACTGGTTGCTGAGTCGCACACCATCGATGAGACCTCAGAGTGGAGGACGTTTGCAGACAGCGTAAGCACTTCACTGCAACTGCGTTCTGCAGCTCAGTCTCAGAGACAGGGTGACCCAATAGTATGAGGGCGCAGCTCTGCTCAATATCCTGGAAGCTGCTTTGTCTGCCCTGACTTGTGACAAGGCTGAGGCGCTGATGCTCTCCTTTCTATGCAGGACAAACCTCAGGCAGATTACACCCGTGTAGGTGCAGAGACAAATGACCTGCTGACAGAGGGAGGCATAGGTTCTACTGTCATAACTTCCAGCACTAAAGAGGGGGGCAAAGCTTTGGCACAGACCCTCAGCAGGCTACAGAATTGCAACAATGCTGACAAGTCTCTGCAGCAAGCCTACAGACAGATACAGCAGATTGCGGCGAGGGTGGGTCTGAATCAGTCTGTCATCACAACAGCGTCCAGCTACTACAAGCTGGTGTATGAGCAGAAGGGTGCACGCGGCAGAGGCTTAGCAGCTGTTGCAGCTGCAGTGGTGTTCAAGGCTTGCTGTGCCACAGGCAACGCTCGCACCTTCAGGGTACATGCTGCTTCTGCATTGCCCTATCTAAGATCATCTATGCTGATCCTCTATCTCTATGGTACCTGCCCTAGGTCATAGGTCTGTCTTGCTCAAATCTGCTGCAACATATGATGATGTGCAACACAGCTTCCTGTGCTATGCTGAAGCCATGCAAGGCAACAAAAGGCCACACAAGCGCCTGTTCAAGAACACACTGCCTGTGTCCTGCTGACCCGCGTTGCCTCCTGTTGCTGCCCAAGTATTGCCTAAATCCTTACGACCACCACTGCCTTCTGCTGAAGCAGAACATGGTGGCAGTGATCACCGAGACATAAGCAGTGTCAGGCAGCAAGGCTCAGGTAGCTTTGCATCAGCAGAAGTTGGCAGTGCTGGTCAGCAAGGCATAGTTCCAATTCTGTTGTAGAATTTTTGTCAACCAGCTGCTGGCTGCTTGTCTTGGGTCCCATACAATGTGCTGTTTATTGCAAAAGCTGTGACTGGATTTTCTCAAGAGTCAAGCTTATTTGTTGACAGTTACATGTTGCTCAAGAGTCAAGCGCCTTTGTTGACAATTACATGTTGCTTGCAGGAGATAGAGGCAGCCGTGCCTGATGCCACTAAGAAGGACATCGGCAAGGCCTTGCAAGCCATCAAGAATTGCTTGCAAGCAAGCAGTGGGGTATGCTGTTGTTCAGCAAAGCTGCTTGTTACTTGTTGCTGTCTCAGATTATGTGCTTGCATAACAACATGCTTTTGTACCAAGCTTTCCATGAACTTGCAACTGTATGTGAGCCGCTGATGTCAAGCAAGCCTTTGCAGGGCTGACAGCATGTTCTCTTCATCTGCATGTGCTGTCAACTATTTTTTTTCAGCTCAGGCTTGTGGAATCTGAGCTGTCCATACTTGATGAGAAGCTCAGTGCAGTCCTAGCTGGGCCTGCTGAGCCTGTCTAGCATGAGCGTCTGATGAATGAACATATGTGATGAACATGACATGCAGGATGCAGCACAAGCGCCCAAGCATGCTGCTGTGTCTGACTTCATGCGACGTTTCTGCTCTCACCTAGGCATGAGTCACAGAGAAAGTTCAGCATGCATTGAGGTGGCTGACAATGCCATGCCAAGAGGAGGGACCAGCAGGTCAGGATCAATCCATTGCCTGCTCTGAATGTGATGCCTTTTGCACACTATACATTTGCTTGCACAGTGAATTGCTTGACCGAGAATATTAACGGCTACCAAGCCATATGTGGCAACTTACATCGTGTTCTGAATATGTCAGCGTCTGTGAGCGTTTTACTTGCATTGAGCTCTGGTCAGAGCTGTACTGCATGGACACCTTGCCTCACTGTATGCAGCTTGACAATTTGCACCACTTGTGCATTTTCGAGCTCCTTATTTACACACAATGTGATTTCAGCTTTGTGCATACTTTGACCAATACGTGATGCAGGCAAAATGCCCCATGGGATGGCAAGAGTCCAACTTCAATAGCTGCAGCCATCATATACATGGTCAGTCAGCTGCCAGCATCCAAAGACAAGCCAACTGCAGCAACACTTGCTGCTGAGTGTTGCGTGGCTGAGGGTACACTGCAGAGCACGTACAGAGATCTGTATCCCGAGAGAACTACATTAATTCCTCAGTGGTTTGCTACGCCAGAACAGCTGCACTTCTTGAAGCAGCCCAGAGACAAGGCTTGATGCTTGCTTTTGTTGCCACATCATGATCAGCACATCACAGAATCTGTCATATATCTGTACACCCAGCTGGAGGTGACAGCTGGCATCATAAACTTTGTAGACAAAGGCAGTCACCATTTCAGTACGTGTCACATGGAGCTTTTGCTGCATTGCTGGTCTATATTCGAATCGGCTTGATGAGGTTAAGCATCAGCAGCGTTTTACAGCAAGCATAGGGATCTCAGAACTGAATAGCCCAGCAAGCCATGCAATGCATGATCTCAGCCCTACATGTCATTGAATTGTGCCAAAAGACAGCAGCCTGGCTTTGGAGTTTTCACTAATGTAAGGGCCTTTCACCAATCGGTAGAATGGACCCGGGGGCGAAAGCTTTCGGCCCTTTTCGGCGAGGCAATCGTGTATCGGCCCTCTCGCTGCAAGTCAAGCTACAGGCGAAGCTGGCAGTCGCTTTCTTGTGCTTTGACGTTTCGTCAACAAGGATTCTGACAAGATCCCAGCATCACTTGATCACAGGCCAAAGTACCGAAATACGAACGTGCTGCACCAGGAAAGGCGGAGTCGAGGCGGAAGTGGTTGCTGAAGCGACCAGTGCATGGCAGATACCTCAAGATACAATCAAAAGTGCAAAGACTGTGGGAGCAGCGAGTTTGTGGAGGATCACGCAGCAGGCGACCTGATATGCCAGGTGCCTCCAGGCAACTGTATGGCTGGCTTAGGTCGAGGACACTCTAGGCGTTTGGGTCTAGCTCACAGGAGCAAGCAACATAGCTTCTGCAGGTGTGCGGACTGGTTGCTGAGTCGCACACCATCGATGAGACCTCAGAGTGGAGGACATTTGCGGACAGCGTAAGCACTTCACTCCAGCTGTGCTTTGCAGCTCAGGTTCAAAGACAGGATGACTCAAGAATATAGCAGAGGGCACAGCTGTGCTCAATAGTGTGGTTGCTGCTTGGTTTGCGCTGACTTTTTGCAAGGCTGAGACACTGAGGTTCTTTCCTCTGTGCAGGACAAACCTCAGGCAGATCGCACCCGTGTAGGTGCAGAGACAAACGACCTGCTGACAGAAGGAGGCATAGGTTCCACTGTCATAACTTCCAGCACCAAGGAGGGAGGCAAAGTTGTGGCACAGAACCTGAGCAGGCTACAGACTCGCAGCAATGCTGACAAGTCTCTGCAGCAAGTTTATAAACAGATACAGCAGATTGCGGAGAGGATCGGCCTGAACCATTCTGTAATCACAACAGCTTCCAGTTACTATAAGCTGGTGTATGAGCAGAAGGGCGCACGCGGCAGAGGCTTAGCAGCTGTTGCAGCTGCAGTCGTGTTTGAGGCTTGCCGTGCTACAGGCAACGCTCGTACCTTCAGGGTACATGCTGCTTCTGCTTTGCCCTGTTTCAGAGAGCAAGATATGCTGATCCTCTAGCTCTGTCAAACCTGCACCAGGTCATAGGTCTGACTTGCTCAAATCTGCTGCAGCATGTTTGCAAGCTCAGGACTGCTTCCTGCGCCATGCTCATGCCATGTGAGGCAATAAAATGCAACAAGATTACATATCGATGATTACACTGCCTGTGTTGCATTGGCTAGCATAGCCACCTGTTACTCAACCACTACCTGCACCCTGTCAGCCACCGCTGCCTTTTTGCTGAAGCAGAACAGTGCGGCACTGATCTCTAAAACTCAAGCACTGTCAGGCAGCAAGACATAGGTGACTTCTGGAGCAGCAGAGGTTGGCAGTGCTGGTTAGCAAGGCACATTTCCAATTTTGTTGTAAGTTTTCTTGTTAGCAAGCTGGTTGTTGCTTGTCTTGGGTCCCATGGAATGTGCCCTGTGATGCGAAAGCTGTGAGTGTAGTTGATCAAAAGTCAAATGCGTCTCGTGACAATGCATTGCTGTATATGTTACTTGCAGGAGATAGAGGCTGCAGTACCTGATGCTACCAAGAAGGACATTGGCAAAGCCTTCAAAACCATCACAAGATGCTTGCAAGCAAGCAGTGGGGTGAGTTCTTGTTCTGCGAAGCTGCTTGTGGGTATGCTGCTGTTACAGGTTGTGCACTTGCACGACAACATGCTTGTGTACTGAGCGTACTGCAATCTTGCAGTGCATGTGAGCCACTCATGTCAAGCAAGCCCTTTGCAGGGCTGAAAGCATGTTCCGCGTGTGATATCAACTGTAATCAACCAGTTTCATCTTGTACTACACTGAAGCATTTGTACTGAATGTGAAGCTCCACTACATACCTAGATGGTCCTGCTGAGCCTGTCTATCATGTGTGTCTGATGCTTGAAAGAATCTAATGAATGTGATGTGCAGGCTGCCGCACAAACGCCCAAGCGCACTGCTGTGTCAGACCTTATGCGGCGGTTTTGCTCTCACCTAGGCATGAGTCACAAAGAAGGTTCAGCATGCGTTGAGGTGGCTGATAATGCCATGCCAAGGGAGGGAACCAGCAGGTCAGGATCACTACACCGCCTGTTCTAGATCTGATGCCTTTTGCACACTATTGTACTCCTTGACATAGATGATCGCTTGACCAAGAATGCTGACAGCTGCCAAGCCATATGTCAGACGCTGCCACACGCATGATAACATGTAAGTAAGTGTCACATGGCACTGCGCGCCTTGCAGCGTCTGTAAGCATCTTACATGCATTGTGTTCTGGTCAGAGCTTTACGGCATGAACAGCTTGCCTCACTGTATGCAGCTCCAATGATTTGCAGAACCTGTTCATTTCAGACCAAGTATTTACGCCCACTGTGTTTCTAGCTTTCAACATACGCTGACCGTTCTTACGATGCAGGCAAAACGCGCCATGGGATGGCAAGAGTCCAACGTCAATAGCTGCAGCCATCATATACATGGTCAGTCAGCTGCCAGCATCCAAAGTAAAGCCAACTGCAGCAACAATCGCTGCTGAGTGCCGCGTTGCTGAGGGCACATTAATGAGCACATACAGAGATCTGTACTTTGAGAGAGCAACATTGATACCTCAGTGGTTTGCCAAGCCAGAACAGCTGCACATTTTGCACCAGCCCAGAGACAAGGCTTGATGCTTGCTTTCGTTGCTATGGTATCACATCACGAAATCTGTCATACCCATAAACACGCAGAGCAGCTGCAGATTTTAGCAGTCATCATCAGCTGTCTAGACATGGGCAGTGCACATTTCATTATTGATTACGATGACTCAGTTTGTTTCATAAAGCTCAAGGTTTCTTGCTGCATTGCTTGCCTGCGCGTAAATCAGTTTGACGCTGTGGACCCTGGAGTCATATCAATACAGCACATGCAGCAAACTACATGGATTTGGCCAGACACTGTGGATGGCTTCTAGCTGCCGGTTCTATGAAAGTCCTCACAAACCCTGCTTTGTAACACCATGTATCAGCTTTTGCAAAGACTTCCTTTCTATCTTTGCTGCATTCAGTTTTGTTGCCACCTGCATCAGCATGTGACCACACTTGACATTCCAAATCCAGTTTGGAGGTCACAGTATGATTCTTGATGCCAGCATTGTTTTGCCCTTTCCAAGGGGACAAGATGGCGCAGTAGCAGTCAGATGCACAAAGCAAAGGTGTGCAGAATGGTTGTAAGGAGCGCATACCTCAGCTCGCAATGCCACAGCCTCAGCAGAGGAGAGTCCTTGAAGTGACCACAATAGACCTGCAGGCACAAACAGCAGTCTTGCAGTGTGGTTGCTTAGAAGCAGCAGAGAGTGACTATTCACCGGCAGTTCACTTGCAGTAGCTTTTGACAATTTTAAGCTAACATAGGCTCAGCAAGTGCAGTACATCCAACTCAACATGCCAACTTCAAGTGAGTGTTGGCATTGCCTGCCAAGTTTGACTTACTTTGAGCAGTTTTCTCAGACTTTGCGATCTCTTTTGATAGGGACTGCAGCTGCCTGCTGGTTGCTTTGACCTTGCGCATGCCATCAATATACTGAGACTCAGCTGCTGCTAAACGCTGACCAAGCTTGCCTGCCTCTACAGTGAAGCCTTGAACAGACTCACCGAGTTGCCCACCCTTCCTTTGTGCAGCCAAATAGACAGCCTGCATCACAAAAGCGCAGGTTGAAAGACAACACAGAAACAAACACATGCATTTCGTCATGCTGCAGACAGTGACAAAATAGCAACAGGACAAGGCTTGCCTCGTCGCTTCGCAATCTGCCAAAAGTTTGTCTGTATAGAAATCTCCGTGGCCCTGCAGTTGACAGTGACTGATCTTGTCGGCTTACATGTCTTGAGACTGTCAGTCAGCACAGGTTCTGTACGCCAGTTTATCAATACAATGAGCTGTGACAAACTGACCTGGCAGCACAACAAAGGCTAGCCCAGCCAACACAGCTGAGGTTGTATTGGGATTTGCCAGAGCCGTTTCTACGCCGCCTGCGCATGAATAGATACATTGAAGCACTGCTGCATCAAAGCACTGCAAGCTTTGCAGAGGTGAAAAACACCTGACCTTTCAGCGATGTAAACAAATGATCTTCAACCACTTGATACTGTGCTTTGCCAACCTCATAGTAAATCTGCAGTCGTGCCATATGACATCAAGCGAAGCTCGCAAGGCGGCGCAGCAGCAAAGTTCTCATTGCAGTACATACCCTGGCTTGCACTGCTAAATGATCTGCAGCCGTCAACGCCTGCGATGTTGCGCTCTTGACAGCATTTGTAGACACTTGAATGCCTTTATCAATTCTGCCAATGGCTGAACCCGTTGCATCCCAAATCTGGTCTGTTGCTGAAGTTGCTGCTGAAGAGGCAACCTCCTGGGCTGCTTGCATCTGATCCTGCACAGTGCTGCTTATGCCACGCAAAGCTTCCTCTGCTGACTTCTGCCCTTCCTCTATTCTTGCTGAAGCCAGCTCTTTGGTTCGTTGAGCATGGTCATCTGCCGTCTGTCGCCAGCTTCTCAGCACATCTTCAGCTGCTTGTTGGTGTTCCTCTATACGGCCAGACGACCGATGTCGGACATCTTGGTAGTGCTCCTGTATTGTTGGCTTGTCGTCCTTTGGCTGGCCACGATGACCAGTCTCCTGCACATATGCTTGTGCTGCTTGTGCAACCTCAGATGCAGCTGTACCGGCATTGTTTGCTGCACTAGCGGCAGCAGCTTTAGCCGACTGCAAGTGACCTGATGCATCAGGCTGTCGATCACTCATCGCGCGGTGTTTGTTTGATTCAGCAGCTGCCCTTGTACAGATCAAAGCAGATTCTTGCGCGACACTGAAAAGGGTCAAGGTTGGCTCAGCAAGGCAGACAGCGTGCTTTGCTTATGCGCACTGGCAAGATGTCCTGCACCATCTGGGAATACTAGCTAGTAATCCTGCAGGAATGCAAATGTACATATTTGCCTGTGCAAAATGGCCATTTGGAGCCAAGCGTGCACACGTGCCAGAGATCTTGCCTTGCAGGTACTCTTAAACCAGAATCATAAATGTTCTAAAGTCTGTTCATGTCGGGCATGCTTTTTGGTCAAAACAATCCCTGTCTTTACCTCAAGTCAAGTAATCATTGAATCAATCGAACTCAGGCAACAATCGAATCAATATAAAGCAAGCAATCAGTTCGATTCCAGCAACCAATTCAATGAAAGCAATCAAATCATTTCAAGCGATTCAACATGAGCTTTTTCAAATGTAAATGACTTAATTGAGCCTTCCCTGCTGCATCCTTGCACTAACACAATGTACGGTGCACGCAATAACATAAGTGCTCAGCCAGGGGAGCGTGCCACACAAGAGACATAGCTACTTGCTGGTACATATAGACCTCAGCACGTTTCACGGTACAGCCTGCCACCCTTGATGCTGAGGACGCTGCTCAAGGCTTGTTGAGGTGTTGGTTTTATGCTGCTCAGTGCTGAGGCCTGCAAGGACTTGATGCGAGCGTACTCTGCTTCTTGTGCCTTGCACAAGCGCTACGACCCGTGGCATTTGTTGCTGCCTCCAGTATCAGTCATCTGTGCCCAATCTGGTCTGAGTTTGCAGTGCCTTGCAGGGCGACAGGCAGCACAGCTCTGCCCAGCACTGCAAGCTTTGACTGACTCAAGTCAGCACTGTAAAACCTGGCTGCCAGAGAGCTGCTCTGCCTGGCCTGACTGAGCAGCTTGGCAGCTACAAGCACTGCACTCCTTGCTTTGGACGATCCAGTTCTGCTTGGCGCGCGCAAGTGCTGTCTGAATCTGCTTGAGCTGTCCCTGATTGGCATAGTGTGAAGGAGTACTGAGCTGCTGGATGCTGGCTTTGCATGCGTGAGCTCTGCCTGACTTGAGGAAGAGCTGCTTTGCCCTGCCTAGATGCAGCTAGCTCTGTCCAGACCAGTGTAAGCAAGCAGTGCTTTGCCTGGCTTGAGTAAGCTCTGCCCTGCCTGACTGTAGTAAGCGCTGCTGGCAAGATCTCTTCTCTTTGAGCTGAGTCCTGCGAACCTGAGCTGGACTTGCAGCAGATCAGCCACAAGTGCAAGACACCATGATCATTTTGCCGCCACATTTGATCCTGTGCACTCGGGATGACAGGCAAAAGAGGCCCAAGCTGGTTGTATTTGCTCGAAATGCTGTGCTTGATGCTGCAGCAGTGCGAAGAGTCGAAGCTGATATCCAGTTGACCCAACATCAAAGGCATCAACTGAAAGTGCGTCACAAAGACTATGTCAAGTCTGATCTGCCTCAGACCCTGGCCAATCAGCTTCAGCCACAAACGTCTGCTCTGCCAGTATGTGATTTGCCACACAGGCAAGGTGTAGCGGTGATGTTGAAGTACTGCATCTGATCCTGACAAGTGAGGAGTAATAAGACTCATGCCACTCCAAAACGTGCAAACGGCTTGTGTGAGCAGCTGAACACAAGCTCAGCCCACAATGGCGGCCTGCATGGCTCTGATACAGCAGCTGAGGTCATTGCCCTGCTTTGTGAAGCTGCTTGCTTAGCTGGCCTGTTGAGCGACTTGGCAGGGCTGGGAGGACGCACAGCGGTTGCTGCGGTCAAGCTGATGCCGATTTGGGATGCTACTGTAGCTGCTATTGTGACAGAGAGTCTACATGCTTAAACAAGGACAAGTTGCCTAGTCCAAGTGTGGCTTCAGATTGGATGTCCATACAAGGATGTCCAGAAATGCTGTTCATCTACCGCAGATACAAAGGATGCGACCCAACTTGCATATGGCGCAACATCTAATTCTGTCGTTCATGCACCCTGACAGCAGATGCCAATTTGCAGACCTTTATACAAAGTCTGTTGAGTTGCACAATCTGTCTAATGCTGGTACAAAGCTTGCTGCCTGTACATAATATCTGCAGATGCTATATTTGTAAAGAGCAGAATGCAAATGATGACAACACCCAAGAACAAGCTTCGCTGCATTACGCACAGCAGCTCCGCAGTTGCAGCCGCTCTGCATGAGAGCTGTGTGGCGCTCATGCTGAGAACAGCATCTTGGAAAACTCTTGCCTGTCAAGTCTACTCCTGCAGGCCACAGTTGTTTGTGTGAGAAGCCACAGTTGTTTGTGTGAGAAGCTTGATGAAAAGAAATACTTGATATCATGCACCAACAGCTGTATATGACAGCACAGCTTGAATGCAATATGTGTGAGGCAGTCCTTGAGCTTACCACACTCAAATGCATGCAAAAGCATCATGGTACATCACTCAAGCTCAAATTGAACTAATACATTGTACACACTGATGCTGTAGCAGGTCAACTTTGCGATCAAGTGCTTGGCAATGTACACAATGAACAATGCAGCCAGAAGAGCTCATCTGACAGAGGTGGTGCCGTGCTATGCATCATCTGGAGGTAGTGGGCCAGTTCTCTAGTCCTGCAATCATTGATGCCAATCTCACGTACTGCTACAGAGGTGAAAGGCTTTGTCAAAAGTGCAGCAAAGCATTCAAGCACAATCAGAGCTGGTGATTTGATATGCTGCATCAAGATACGCCGGGTAATGGCTTGCTCAAGTGTCTAGTTATGTGCAAGTCCAGCTTCAGGTACCAAAGGACAGATTGATCAGCTGGTGCGTGGTCATGATGCAATGGAGTGCAGCGCAAACACCTTTTCACATGTGCTCAGCCAGGCATCAATAGCAGTCCAAAGTGAGGGAACAGGACTGCTCACGATGTGACTCGTTCATGTGCTGCTGCAAGAAGTTGGTTGCTTTCCAAATAGCAGCCATGCATCTGAATTTGCTCCAAGAACATGGCGTGCTTACCAAGTTGAGTTGCGAGCTGAGGGTGTCAATTTCAGCCTTCGCTATGACTCGTCTAGCGCCCGATTCCAGCCCAGTTCCTTGCAGGCTGGGGCCCAGATCGTCTGGAACTCATCAGACCAAGCGCCATCACGAACCTTCCCCTTCCTTGGCCAGCCGCTTCAGATGCCGATTCATTCTGATAGCATTTTGGAGTCTTCGACACCTCCGGAGATGCATGGCCATGTGCCTAATCACTTTCTCATCAACATCGGCAGGAGGGCTGGTGGCCACTTTGGCCCTCAGCACTTCCTCCTCTGCTTGGTGTAGGGGCTGATCAGGAGTGTGCATAGAGGCCTCAGGGTCTGCCTCGGTGGATCCTGCTGCAGCGCTGGTACTTGGAGGAGAGTCAGGCTGCTCTTCCTCAATGACAACTTGCTGGTTGACGCGGGAGGCCCTGGCAGGGGCTGACGCACTTGCTGCAGGTGGACCTGAAGCAAAGCAAATGATGTTTCAAGTTTGCTTCACAACCAACCTGTAAGATCACATTGAGGTTTGGCATGTTATCACTTGCAAACAAGGGCCAACCATTGTGATGCTGAAACAAAAAGAGCAATCACAGTTCAAGTCTTATGCAATACTAAACTTTGCATGATGACGGTCACAGTGCAACATGCTGCTACCTCATGACAGTAAATGCTTTGTGCAGGTGGATTGTGACAGACCATTGTCACTACGTTTCCATACGATCATACATCATACAAGCTGACATAGCTTGAATACACTATCCAACAATTCAGGATCTTATCTGCTGATCATCAAACATCAGTGTGCACCAACACTCCCTTCCTATGGAATGTGATCCCTCACAAGTGGTGACTTGTCACATGGATGCAATTGCAGCTGCCTGTGATTGATGCAACCTAGCGTGCAAAGGCCACTTCTGTATGGAGTCTGTAGCTTACCCCTGACGTTAGCCAGCGCCACTCTGAGGGTAGGGTTTGGAAATAGGGTTTAGGGTTTTTGAATTTAAACTTTGTATGGTAAATGTGATGCATGGGACATTTAGTTATATCACTATTGATTCATGGCATTTGGGATTTCCAGATGGCTGTGATATGAGGTCAAGCGTATCTTACTGGTAAGGTGACTGCTGCCTGAGCTGGATGGCTCCTCTGTGCTTGCAGCAGCTGCGGCACTTGCACCATTAGCAGGGCCTTGAGCAACCTGCTCTTTGGCCTCACTTTGATTTATTCGCATAGACTTCCTGTGGGACTTATTGACCCAATCAAGCAGGTAAGCTGGTCCAAACATCGTACTCATGGCTGCCTGCATGACAAGAAAAATGTTAACATGTGCAATCACAGCATTTTCTGAAGCAGCGTGAAGAGTGTCAGCCTCTGAGTGGTAATCTGCATGTTTTTGCTCGCAAATGATATGAATGCTTGCAACAAAGCATCTCTGCTTTGTAAAGGGCTGCAAACAACCCCTTAAGGGCTGCCACCTCAAGCAGCAACAACAGGCTGCAAGACATTTTTTGAGATGACGAAGCTGACTGCAGATTGGCAACTTCATCAATGAAGTATGATGGAGCAAACATGTATCAGGGAAGGTGGGACAAACTACACCTTGAACAGAGTCTATCATTAAACACTGTTGTAAGACCCAAAATTCAGGACATGGTGAAACACCACAAATTGTCATGGTGCGCATCCGTGAAGTCACGACAGTCTATAAAACGATTAAACACCAAGTAATATGGTGCGCAAATAAAGCACGCACAGGTCCTTGCAGTGGCCAAGGGGCTTGTCAACTGCAATGAGGATGCAAAATGGTGTGAGGTCTTGCTGCATGATCTGATACAGGTGGCCATCTTCAAGAATAGAAAGTCCATTCTGGTTCTGAAGTCCTGGATTTAATTCACTGATAGCGTGAGCTGTTGAAGCTCGGCTGACGTGTTGTATTTCGGTCTCTGAGCAGCTGGTTCTGACGCTGAAAAGACTGAGGTGTCGATAATCAGGACTACAGTGTCAGACACAGCCCTGATTGATTCAAACACAATTGACTCCTGGCTGAAGCAGCTCATAAGCTTCACAGGACCTGTCATTGCCAGACTGGCAAATAGCCCAAAAGCATATCATTATCAGCAGAAATATACGCAGCATGAATGATGTGGCAAGACAGTGGCTTACCAGTTCTTCCACAATGATGGCAGGATCTGCCTGCTTGAGAGCCTCTGCGACTGACAAATGCACCAAATTCAAAGCAGCAGGAATGCCTTGCCACAATTGGAGTAGCTGCGCCACAAGACTTTCTTGGCCTGCCGCTTCTTGGTTCTGAGCAGCAATGCGGTCAAGTCTGACCAAGTCTGCTATCTTCTGACCCGTTGCCTTGCCCAGCTGCATTACAGCAGGACATCAGCCAGAACAGACCCAATCTTTTGTTTCTTATGTTATTCATCGTCATGCAGCAAATTTGACTAATCAATTTGATCATATATAACCCGCATTTCACTAAGGAGAAAAGCTCGAGAGTGGGGCAACTCCCACAAGAAGCAAATGTTTGCCACCCTGACATGTGAGGGCCTAGCCGTACCACCCTTCAGAAGGAAGAGTCGTCAAGGAGGCAATTTGCACTTAATGAACGTGCGCACATTGCAGCACATGTACATAGGTGTCACAGTAGCTTTCATCAACACGTGTGCACTTGACGGTGAGGTGGCATTTAGGGTAAAGTGGCAACGGCCAATGACTCAAATTCTTGCTGCAAATAAGTTGTCGTGAATTCTCTACTGTCAGTAAAGGCGCTGCTCTTCTCAACATGGAACAAACAAATTCATGAAGGCAGCATTCTGATCAGCTGATTGCGCTGTGTAGATGCGTTGCTCAAGGTGAGTAAGGCTGAAAAGTTGTCTAAAAGGTTCTCAAGAGGTACCAGACTATGCTATAAGCCGTTGAGAGCATTGCAGAGGGATGAAGGCTTACTGTCAAAATGGGTGGTGCATTGCTGGCAGTGCTGGCCAGCGCCATCATGGCAGCATATGCTCTGCGGGGCCTCAGGGCATCGCTGCTCACGTACTGTTTGAGCCTGGGGCACATGACCTGTGCTGTATCCTGAAAATAGCTTGAAATGCTTGTCGTTTTCAACTTCCTGAAAGGCACGAAAAAGCATTAGCATGATGCTGATGCCAGCCAGTCAGTAGCACAGTTTGCGACAGGAAACGGCATGATATAGATGACACCCATTTAAGCTTACGTTGAAACAATACTACATTTGACGGCAGTGTCATTGCATCCAGCATCTGTGGCATATGCGGTCCCTCTCTAGCACCAAATTGTGCATGGAAAATATTGCAAGTAAAGAAAAGGTGAGGACATGCAACCTGTCATGCAAACGTACCATGGCACTGCAGCTTGCTCCAATTAAGCTGCCTGAAACGTTGTGATCTAGAAAGTTGGAGACATTGGGATGTGTGCATAAGCTATGTGTGCTACGTCTCAGCTCAGACACATTTGAGCCGCGAGACTCTAGGCACCACACAATTGCGGGCACAGCATCTGGGTGGACATTTGCATGGGCATCTAGACCCTGGCACAGAGCATTGAACATCTTGCCTGCAAGCACATGAAACCACATTGGGAAAATGGGTTTGTGTGGAAAGCCAGATGTGCAAAGCATTGCATCATCACCACTCTAAGCAGCACACTGGTCAGCATGACGCTGTTGAGATGAGGGTGTCAATTACAGCTCATACGTGTAGTTTGATGCACGCATGTGGAAGGAGGCTCTCAAATGCACTTTATGTGCGACAAGCTCAATGCTGGCTTGGCCATTCAGGGGCTCACCTGCAGCGTCATTTGCTTCTGGACCAAACACGACCCGGTTTGCTGGAGTCATTTGGGAAGCCAATCCAGGAACCTGCAAACAAAGTGCAAGGTGCTGTCACTGCACTGAGCTGCCTGTGCTTTCCAGCATTGCATGGTACACACTCAATGTTGTGTAAGTCACAACAGGACATGAAGTTGTCAGAGCATCAACAAAGTTGAAGTTGTCAGCACGTAAGCAATGTACAACTGCTTTGTTAGAAGCTGGCGTTGAATGAACTAAAGTCACCTGTGGTTTGGCCTCTCGAATTGACACTAGGACGACACATATGTTGTGCCCAAACAGATTCCCGCTTAAGACCAGCGAAGAAAGATCCGCTGGCTGGAGGGTGTCCATCACGTGCCGTAGCCCAGCTGTTATCTTGTTCACACAACCTGGTCCCAACGACGTGTAGAGCGGCTGCAAAGCAGATTGAGTTCGAAAACCATGCCTCTACGCTCTACGCCTGACGCAGGAGCGCTTGCGAGCCTGGTTGCTGCTCGTGACCAACCTGAAGAACGATCTAGAGGTTCCAGTGCAACGACGGCCGGCTCACTGATGCCGACGAAAGCGCCTTAATGTAATTGCTGATTATTGCCATTTGCTTCGTGAACAATCTGCTGCGCAGAAAGTGCTTGGACATACGGGAGTGCGGCTTGGGCCATCGAGACGGTCCTGTCTAGACGGCAACAGGACTAGACGTGAGGCACGGTCTCAAACCAATGAAAGGCATAGCAAGAACGCCTGTTTCGCTTGCTTCACGAAGCACAGCCCCAAAGGCGAGTCTCGATCAGGTTTGCAGCTGTGCATGCTGTATGCTCACCTCGATCTATTGGTCTTGCAAAGGTGGTTATCAGCCCGTCGACGAACCTCTGATCCTGAAACGTAACCGTTTCCAAGTTCTGCGCATTTCATTGTCACGTCTCGGAGCCAGCGCGCGGTATCGCAAGATCAGGCCATCGTCCTTGTCGAGGTCTGCAACATGCAATTCATTACCCAAGACTGCAGCTGCGGCGGAAGGTCAAGCAAAACCCGATCGGGATCGCGATGGCAATCTCAGCAGTAGTTCCGGTCATTGTGGTCGTCAGTGGTGCTTCGGCGTATGACGAGTAAGCGACGCGTCAGCGCGTCAGCGTTCCGTAGCAGCTTGCTGAAGGCCCGTTGCAAGCAAGCAGTCTCATCAAGCACTGCCAAGCAGCTGCAACAAGTGTTCAAGCCTTTTCTCTTTCTGTTGACTCAAACAGTGCTGACAGCTGTGCAGCAAAGTCGCACGAGGTTACGCAAAACAGCTGAATGTGTCAGCTTAATGCTAGCAGTCAAAGGAGGCTGTTGAGCCTGGTTGTGCAACCCCAACTTGGTTTTCGAGGCCTTTCCTTTGTTGAAGCGTCTTCTGAGGAGCAGACTCTACGCTGCCACAACAGTTGCGTATTTGACGCTGTCTCTTGAAATTGAACCACCACTTTGGTCGCAGGCCTTGTGACAAACAACCTTTCTGCGCATCAGACTGTGAACCTGCTTGCAGCAGGCGCGGCAACTCAATGACTGCTGCTGACAAGAAGTCTTGATGACTTTCTGTCCATAGAATTTGCAGAGAATAGGAGATCATTGTTCAAGCTGTCCTTCAAATTCAACTGCTGCACACTGCGCTCAGTATCGCGAGCAAGGCCTTATCATTGCACAACAGCATGGCGTTTGCTGGCATGGTCTGTGCTCTGGTACTTCAGAACGAGTGCCACAATTTGTCTTGTCATTCAATGCCTTTCTACAGCCGAAGTTGTCCTCCCATCTAGCAGCAGCGCTCACTGAGGTCAAGCTGTGTTCCACCATTCTGGCTGCACCTGTGCCTCCAATGCAGCTACTCATTGCTGACATTGGGTACTTTCACGCAAGCAATGCTGGCATGCATGCCTTGCCAGGTCTATAGCAGGATTACATGTCATGATACAAGCTGAGCATTGCCACTTTCCAGCTGCAGCTGATCAGCTGACCTTGCCTCTCTTCAAAAGCCCCAAGCATCTGATTTACGGCGGTTGTAAGCGCCTGCTTGCTGCGCGCATAAAGGTGTTGACCGCACAGTGAGTCTGAAAGTCACGTCTGAACATTGTGATACAAGACAGTCTGTTTGGTGTCAGGCGGCAATCCTTGGGGGAGCAGTGGGCAATGAAAACAGGCAGAACATGTCTTCAATCAGTATGTATTTACTGTCGTAAGAAGTCAGCAGGGCGTCACTTTGACAGTTTCAGAATAAGGCAAATCTACTGCGTATGCTGGCCAAAACAATTTTTTGGCTTAAATTGTAATCAGTGATGTTCTTGCTTAATATTTGCGATGAGCCTGTCAATTGTAAATCCGATTTGTGACTTCTGTGCCTGTACAGCTGACGGGAGTATGTGTGCATGATCAGGCTTGCAGTTCTTCATTTTGTTGGCACAGCAATACTTCAGCTCTGAGCCGCTGTCTTTGAGCATTTGAAAGTCTCCTGAAAGTTTTTTCCTCTGCTTTTGCTTGCAGTCTTGTCAAGTCATGACATGCCTGAGCTCTTGGGCATGCTGAAGAGAGTGTGCTCATCATTGACACCCTCAAGATAAGGCAAAAAGGCAATTTCCAGATAATGCCTCAAGTCTTGACTTGACGTTGCAGGCGCCTCACTGGCAGCTCAGTCCTTGACAAGCGCTTTGGAAGAGGAAGCAAAAGCACCTCATAGCCATCAAACTCGGCCAGAATGATAGAGAAACATGTCACATCTACAGAAGAATTGTTTTGGGCAGGTACCTTGCGGATCATAGCAAAGGCATATTGTTGCTTATTAAGCAAGGCCAGCCTGTCTGTGCCAGCAATTTGGAGTCTGTCTTTTTGAAGTGCAGCTACCCTGTGGCTGACAAAAGGTGCTGTACAGAAGCTCCAGCATTCCTGGGGTTGTATGTCATGCATGCTGCACTCAGCTGTATAGCATGCAGCAGGATTGTTGGCCGTATGAGTTTTTCACATAACGTCATGTGTACTTGTAAAAGCTGGCCTTTTGAATCCTGACTGGGGATCCCTCTCGTATTTGCCGTATGCATTCCATGCCTGCTGTATAAGTCCATGGTTTGCCTGCGTGCGCACGTGCTTTGACATCTTGATTGTGCTGGCCTCCACGCTGCAGAGAGAGATGCATGCAGCAAGGTTTTGACCTAACTAGGGTATCGGCCGCGCAAAGCGCGGCCTACAAGCAAACTTGCAGTGCAAAATTGCGTTATTTAGACTCATTGTACTGTGGAGACGTCAGAATAATAAATATGCAAGCGTGCAGTTTTGCTTTGTTGGTAATCAATCATTGGCAACATCTGATGATGAATGCTCCGTCGCATACTACTTTGCATTGCTTTTGCACGACTTTGCATTTAATGCGTTGTCTACCAATGCATTGCGCTGCATTGCATTGTGCTGTATTGCATGGCATTGCATTGCATTGTCTCACATGACATCGCTTTGCAGCGCATTGCATTGCACATCTTGGATTGCCTGACGTTACATTACACTGCATTGTCCTCACATTGCCTTACGCATTAAGCCATTCGATGCAATGCAACACAATGCGATAATATGACTTCATTGCTGATGTTGTGGGATGCTGAACTCAATGTCATGCAATGCACAGCATTACACGGCAAGGTAAACCAAGGCAGAGCAATGCAAAGCAGTAACAACGCAATGCAGGACAGTACAATGCCATGCCATGCAATGCAATATAGTGAGAGCTTATGCAGTGCGTTGCAATTCAGTGTCAGCGCATAATGTTCCACGCTCAAGTTGAGGAATTTAGTCACGATCATCTTGGTGGTGATACCGGCAATCACTTCGGGCGCTCTTGTTTCCGTGAGGCCTGTGACATACATGCTCTGCCAACATCTATCCTCTTCTCTCGAGCTTCCACCCTGCGCAGCAAGCTACGCAAAACTCTGTACTCGAAACCTGCAAAGACAGCACAGGCACCATCGGCGTTTCGCTTGTCGGGGTTTGCCCCACCGACCCGCTTCTGTGAGGTGCACGAGTATGCAAAAGACATTGATCAGCTTTGGTAGGTTCGCAGTGAAGAGCCAGCGACCCACAGCTCGACAGCACTGACTTGTTGCACACCGTTTATGCAGATGTAGACGGGACACTGATCAGGACCGTCGGGGACAATGCAAACAAGCTGCACAAGTTGGCTTTCATACAAGCATGGAAGGAAGTGTACGGAGTTGACACGCATCTAGACGTTATTCAACATCATGGGAACACTGACCCACTGATCTTGATACGGGTCCTGGAATATCACGGTATTGCAAAGTCAGATGTAAGTTGCCTGTCACCTCAACAACCAATGGAGCTTTGACATGCCACTCACCCATCATCTGTCTGCTCACAAGGGCGCATAGTGCTCTTGAATTTGTCCTTAGGAACAACTTTTTGTGGCACAGGCTGCTGCAAAGCTGCAAGAAATGGAGGACGTCATGCTCAAGCATTACATGGCGAATGCTGACAAGGCCGGTGTTGGCCTAGAACTGCTCCCTGGTGTCAAGCAGCTTCTGCAGGAACTAAAGGTGTGCTTGTTGACCTTGCTGTAGCTCTTGTGCTGCAGCCCTTCATTGTGACTGTGTTCACAGTGCTTTGTTCTGGCTGTGTTGATAGCCCTTTGTTACCACTGTAACACAGCGCCTGTAACCCCCATGCTTGCCTACATATATACAGCATGGGCGCAGCACTGCCCTGCTGTACTCTGTTGCTGCTGAAGAGATTCCTGCTCAACACTGCAAACAGGAAGCTTGGCATGGCTTGATGTGAGATGCAATTGCAGATGCCTGCAGGATCGTGGAGATGTCCTTACTTGCTTGGTGACAGGAAACTTGCGACCAATTGGCTGGGCCAAAATGGAGGCCCTTGGGGTCAAGCACCTATTCACGGAACCCTTCTTTGGCGGGTTTGGCAGTGACTATTGCAACCCTGACAATGCTGATGCTGGGAACAGCTGGAAAGATCGAGCTCAACTAGTCAAAATAGCTGCAGAAAAAGCTCAGAAGAATTTTCCAGGTCACGAGCTTCAGCAACTTTGGCACATTATGAAATCATAAAATGACCTGGATCCTTGACATTACTTACTGTGTTGCATACACCATGTCAAAGTCACATGTTCACATAATGTAGTGCAGCTGGCCCGCTCAAAGTCACTTTCGTGCATGGCCTTCAAATGAGGACATTGCTGCAAGGTAATCAGCAATACAGTGCATGCATGGCAGTTCTGTCACCCGACACAGAAAAGGCAAAGCTCATGACAGGAGTGAATGTATTTGAAAACGCCGCTCTGCAGGGGTGGAGTTCAAAGCCAAGTGGCATGTCGGAGACACACCGATGGACATTCAAGCAGCAGGCAGCGGAGGTGCCAAGGCCCTTGGAGTCCTGACAGGTGTTTACTCAAGACAAGACCTTGAAGGATGCGGTACAGGTAAGAATGTTTCCCATAGCCATACTCTTCTCCTTTGACAACAATGCTGGTTTTAAACTGTTCTGTGACATCTCAAGATTGAAGAACCTAGGCAAAGCTGCACAGCATCAGGCGCACTATGGTCTGCATATGTATGGCATAAGGCCCTCTTGCAGCTCTAGACAAGTGTCAGAGCCTGTGTGGACAGAGTCGTGAAACTTTGTGTTGCGTACAATGCAGAGTCTGTCACGCTGGAGGATCTACAGGATGTGCCCGCAGTGCTGAAGGTCTTGAATCTATAGACAGATTGTGACGAGCCAGCACAGACTCTCAATACAATTTGATGCTCGCCGCTTACACAGCTCATGAGCAATGCCCAATACAGAAGGTCAAACAGCTCAAATGATGCACAGGTCTTTGGCCATGTCTGTTGACTAGTGCGTTTCCCGAGTACAGCATCTTGTTTCTACCGCTCAACAATGCTGACTCAAAACCCGACTGACTACAGCATCATCAGTTTCACCAGCAGGTGGTAGCACAAACTTGCAACGAAAAGCTCGAAACTTGTGGGCATGTTCTGCCGCCACCTAGGTGGCCTACCAAATCGTCACATTATAATTTATCAAATAGAGCTATCAATTTGTAGCAAGCCACAGGGTGGCAATTGCTGCTCTCAGCACGAAGTATCGCTTGCTTTATGGAAGTCGCAACACGCCTTGACTATTCATCGTGGGCCAATGGGCTGGCTGATACCAATGCAAGCTCTGACCACCGCTGATGGCTAGCTGTGATGAATTCATGAATGTAGCTCTTCTTCCAGCGTTAGGTCTGGAAGACACTTGGAAGCAGCTTTTGCTGCAATCACGTCGCATACACCTGGCGCTGGACCCCTCGAACGCTTTGCTGGGCACAACGATTTGGCGTACTGCAACATTCCTATGTAAGCACGCTTAGCTGATAAGACAAGTCTAACTTTCAGCGTCAATCAGTTGATCACTGACTCGCCTGTTTGCCTGCGGCCGGCGGTGTGGTTGTTCATAGCCCTTGAATGTCGAAGCGTATGAGCAATATGGTCTCAGAGACAGATCTGGGCTTGATTCGCAAGCAGTTGTCCACAGTGCGAGTTCCGTCCCACTACGATCGAGTGTACAAAGACGAGTGCCAGTTCAGTTTCGACACAGCTCTATCTGCTCAAGGGCTATACATCAGTCTGCACAGCTGGCACGCGTTTGGTCAGGAGTTTGTTGGGATCGACAGCAAGAGTTCTGGGCAGCAGTTGTACTTGCACGAGCTGTCACACCAGGTACCTGGCTTGTGACCTGGCTTGTCTAACAGCTTGACCGCCATCGACATGCTTGATGCTCTGCTGCCCCAAGTTCAGTCAGGCTTGAGACCAATTGACGCTTTCACTCATCATCCTGTGAAATCACAGGTGCCGCTTTCACCTGAGGAGAAGGAGAAGCAGCTGCAAAAACCAGAAAAGATGGCAATTGGTGGTGAAGGTGGCTTCCAAGTTGATGGTCAAGCAAACAAGATTGAGACCAAGTCTGAGCTCGTACTACTGAATCCTGACATCAGAGTCCCGCTACCATGCCTTGACCTACCAGAGCTCATCATAAACACCATCACTGCAATTCAGGTAGTGGCTGCAAGCCTTCTTGCTACTGCATCACAATCATCTTCACTGATGATCAGAAGTATTCAAACCCTAATCCTGATCCTAATCCTAATCCTAATCCTAATCCTAATACTAATCCTAGCGCTCCAGAGTCACCCCAAGGAGTGCCTCTGGTATTGCATATCGCTTGCAACAGTGCCTTAGCTGATGCACCGTCACCCAGCATTGATTTATGGGTCTGCAATGGCATGTCGCAGAAACATGATGGTGCAAACAAGCAAGACAAGGTGCAAGTGTGGGAGGAGCAGAGGCCTGTGAGCAAGTATGCCCTTGAGCTACATCAAGAGCCAAGCACTGGCAAGACCATTCCTAGCGATTCTTCCCGCTGGGCCTGCGCAGAAACAGGTGTCAAGGAAAACTTGTGGCTTAACCTGTCAACAGGGGTCATCGGCTCTGGGAGACAGGTGGGTCTGCTATCATCTGCACCATGCCGAGGCAGCTCAACTTGCATACCTGCCATGAGCTTTGCAGCATGCTTCGATGGTTCTATGTTGGGAAATGCAATCGCAAAGCTTCAAGTAAGTGGGGTAAGACTCAAGGAAATAAGATAAGTCACTTCCAGGTCAAGATCGTAAAGAGATTAATTACTAAATGAAATTGCACAGCAAACTTTTCCTTGCAGTCAATCACCATACTCCCTTTCAGCAACTGACACTCCCACCACTTGCACATGATGTGTGATGCATCAGCGTCAATATATCGCACATTTCCAAGGTTGCACAGCATCTGGTTGATGCTCTTAAACACTTGCGCATTGCGTATAACCAAATCACATGCGACCATCATAGATTCTGATCAACCAATTCACCGAGTGTCATGGTGTTGCATCTTCTTTGAAAAGCTGCTGTTGATGCTTTGGTGGGTAGTGGCACAATCAACACCATGTCTATAAGGCTGACCACCTCTGGGTCATTTTCTGCAGGTTGCTTTGGGAGCAGCAAACCCAGGCTGCGTCTTTGCACAGAGACTCCTATCATGACGCCTGACGGCGCAGACATTTCTGTATTGACAGTCACTTTTGGAGCAGCAAAATCAGGTTGCCTCTACGCACATAAACTCCCATTATGACGCCGCATGGCATAGGCATTTCTTTTTCACAGTCAACACCATGTCTTGCAGAACTGGGATGGCAGTGGCGGCAATGGAGCTGCTCTCAGGCATTTTGAGGCCACAGGCTCTAAGTACCCACTGGTTGTCAAGCTTGGGACCATCACCCCGCACGGAGCTGATGTGTTCTCGTATGCTCCTGATGAGAATGACATGGTGGAAGACCCCAAGCTGGTGAGCCACAAAGTCACTTCTGCTCATTTGTGAAAGGCGATGCCCACATGTATGGTCTAATGCTCTAGCTTGAATATGCAAGCAAGCCAGCAGTTACACCACCAATGCTGCACAGTGGTTGACAGCCACAGTCTCCAGCACGACTCAACCAGTCACCTGCTTGCTTGGCTACCTGATGACTGCGCTGGGACAGAGATAGTGTGAGGCAAGGCAACTGCGCTTTCTCTTCTCACAGCTGCTTTGCTGTACAGGCAGAGCATCTGTCTCATTGGGGTATCAACATGCTGGCCATGCAAAAGACAGAGAAGACCATGGCAGAGGCAGAAATTGAGGCCAACAAAGACTTTGAGTGGAGTCACATCACTGAGTCTGGCAAGCAGCTCCTGCCCATGTCAGGTCCAGGGTAAGAAGCATTCATATTCCGGCATACGTAATTTACCAACCATGCTGAATCCCAGAGCGAGGGGTGTTTGTGTGTGTACACTCACCACTCCGTGAGCGCCCATTTTAGAAGTGCTGTTTACCAGTGCAAAGCAGGCACAAACAGCACATGCTTCTGAGTGAAAGCTGCTCAAGCCAAAGCTCTTATGCAGACAAAGCTCAAACATGTCTTCTGGCAAGCAAAATTAGAGAGAAGAGGCAAGTCTGTCATTGCCTGACTCATATTCGTGCTGCACAGGTATATAGGGCTCAAGAATTTGGGCAACAGCTGCTACATGAACAGCATTCTGCAGGCCTTGTGGACTTTGCCTCAAATGCAGCAGCGGTATGTTGAGGCTGCCAAGCACATATATGAGACAGCACAGGATCCAGCCAACGATTTTCCTACACAGGTAACATTTTGCATACTGTTTGATTCATGGACAAATTTTAGAACAGGTCAGTGTCCACAGCTAGTTTCGATATGATGCCGGGCAGCGTTGCATGTAGCAACAAGAGTTGCCTGAGGACCTTTGTCACAGCAGGGGCATGTCCCTCGTGACAGTGCATGCAGTATACTACACTCGAGCACATGTGCTAGGTATGTGTTGCCCGAGTCCTGTCTCGCTAGCCAGGCTTGTTCTGAGCCTCTTTGTAGGGACAGCTGATATTCAATGTTTGAAAGCATGCCATGTAACACACTCAAAATGTACAAGTGTGCCTGATGCATGCACCGTGACATGGCAGAACTGTGCAAGAATGCCAAATGCAACTCTAGACAATTGTTTTCTCTTCCAGTGCAGATGGCAAAGGTTGGGGTAGCCCTGACCCAGGGACGTACAGGGGCCCCAACCCCCTCTACCGCTGCCCCCATGGACACAGACCTGCAACCAGCAGCTGTTGCTGCCAAGGATACAGCTGGGCAGGTGTCAGGCGCTGGCACTGCTGTCAAGGGTGGCGGGTCTGATGGGGAGCAGCACAACTGGGTGGAGCCCCAGGCTTTCAAGAGCCTGGTGGGCAAGGGCCATGCTGACTTCTCCTCAGGTCACCAGCAGGTCAGACCCCCTGGGTCTCAAGCTTCATAGCTGCAAAAGTCTGTGTGGCAAATAACACTGTGATGCCTGCCTATTTCCAAAGTTTGCTGGGATTGATGCCCTTGACTCAGTATCTACGTCTCAATGCATGCATGTCTCACAATAAATCTACCGTAGAGAAAGAGTTGAGTTCAGCATCATTGTGTGATCATTGACACTAAACATGTCAGGGCCAGCCTACTCCTCAGCAAAAGACAAAGCATCATGAGCAACCCAACAAACACTTCACAGCTGCTGCTCATGACAGCAAAGCTGCTGCCACACGCTGCACAGAAAACAGTGTATGTCTACCCAGCTCTGAAGCTGTGGCTTTAGTGCAGGATGCTCGTGAGTACTTCCAGTACCTGCTTGACGTGATGACCAGGTCAGAGAGGACTTCCATGCAACGCTTGGGTCAGCCTGACCAAACCCCACCGCTGATGCCTTCAAATTTGAGCTGGAGGACTGCATTCAGTGCCTGGAGAAAGCACAACTGCTACCATACGCAGCTTGACCAACATCTCTCCACCCGTCTCTAAGCTGTGGCTGTGGTGCAGGACGCTCGTGAGTACTTCCAGTACCTGCTTGACGTCATGACCAGGTCAGAGAGGACTTCCATGCAACGCCTGGGTCGGCCCAACCAACCCCCCACCGCTGATGCCTTCAACTTCGAGTTAGAAGACCGCATTCAGTGCCTGGAGACTGGCAGGCTCAGCTACAAACGCAGCCTGACCAACGTCCTTGCCATGGACATTCCAGTTGATGCTGCCACCAACAAGGATGAATTAGAGGACTTTCAGGTGAATTGCCATGCTATCAGCTTGTCTTTGACTTACTGCGCGCATGACACACGTGCTGCGTGATGCTAGTTGCACTGCTCATCACCAACCGCACTAACTCAGTAATTATCATTACTCATACTAGTCACAATGCGCATGTTTGATGACAGCAGTTGTGCTTGACTTGTATTTGGTGGTGTGTCAGAGCTGTCTGGACTGGATGCCTGAATACTCACTGCTGCAAGCCTGACTCTGCACGTATGCCTGCACAGGAGAGGGAAGCCAAAAGGGCCAAGCTCAAGTCTGAGAATGCCCATGCCTACATCCAAGAAGATACATCAGCAAGCAATGCTGGACAAGCCAAGCACATCACAGCTGTAAGTGCATCTATTGCATTCATGCAACATTACATGCAATAGCCATCCCTTTACAGCATTGAATAACATGTGCCACTTTCTGTCATGCAATGCATGATAGGGCTGCTTGCAGTCTACTCTCCTGCTGGCCGACCTGTGCTTATGGCTTGCCATGTAGGCTTTTGTACGCTGTCCCCACTTGTGATACCTGACAATGAGATGCTCCTGTGACAACTGCGTATCACACTTGAACTAGACATCAATCCAAAGCCTCTGCCTGGCTGTATCACTTGTCAAAGTCAGTGGCAAGAGCGTTTGATTTATGAAGGCTGGAGGTGGAGATTATCACATGCCCTGATGCCAGACTGCCAGACATCAAGTCTGATTGCATGTGCCATAACATGGCAACAAAAGTTTGTCTATCAAATCCAATTCATGTTATAGTGTCCATCAAAAAGCCCCAGGACGCCACCCTGACAAAGAGGCTGCCAGCCAACTTGCTATTTATATACGTACTGCATGTGATCAGGTTCGTATGCTGTGCAGGACAATGGCAATGATGAGGTGGTGCTGCCCAAGGTGCCCTTCACAGCTTGCTTGGCTAAATGGGCGGGCGAGGAAGTCATGCCTGACTACTTCAGCGCTGCTGCTGGTCACAAAACACAAGCCACGCGCTTCAGCAGGATAGCCAACTTCCCACCATACCTCATGCTGCAAATGAACAGGTGAGGCAGCTGCATACTTGCAGTGGAGTCTCAAACAGCAATTGTTGTCATGTCTCATCAACTGCAGCCGCAACACAGTAGACCTGACCTCGCCTAAGTTCAACAGCCATGCTGTTGGCGCAAGCTGCCAAGCTGCTGCAGCACTGCTGAATGAGCAGTCTTATCCATGCCACATCACATGCTGTTGGGTATTCATAGCTCTAGGGCATCACCATGTCTCAAGACAAACACTCATGGTAAAAGAGCTGTTAAGCTGTTCAGCATAGATGCTCGCTTTGTATGGCACAATCTTTTGGATCTGCCAGGCTGACTTATCCTGATACTGGATGACAGACTGCACAGACTACCACTTCTCTGGAAATCAGGTACTATGTGATGGAGCAGTGGGTGGTCAAGAAGCCGGAGGTATATGTGAAAATGCTTGAGCAGATAGTCTGGGCTGGCTAAGGGGCTCCAGCCCCCAGCCTGCCAAGCAGCTGCATCCTGACAAGCCTGCTGCACCACCGTGGCTTATTCATGACATTCATCTTGGAAGGCATAGGCTGATGCATCTCATTGCAAGGTGGCACTATGCAGGTATTATGTGACGGAGCAGTGGGTGGCCAAGAAGCTGGAGGTGCTAGTAGAGGTACCCGAGCATATAGACCTGGGCTGGCTGAGGGGGTCTGGCCCTCAGGCCGATGAGCAGCTGCAGCCTGAAGAGTCTGCTGCACCACAGCAGCCTGCTGGCCTTTGCACTGCTGCTGCAGGTGCTGTGACAATGCTACCTTGTCCTGTGTTATGGCAGTTGGTTTTGCTATGTGCTCTGTCGTTACTTTCCCGACATTGTGTCACATCTGTTCCATTTTGCCTGGGTTCCGTAGGTTACTGTGTTCACCATATGGTCGACGATTGTGTCACAAGCGACAATGCATGTTGGCCTTCAGAGCCAGGTAGCATAACTGCTAAGGAATGGCTAGCAGATTGCTGGTATATGTGTTGCCGGATGCTTACAAGACGAGACCTGAGAATCTGATGTTGGCAATGCTGTACATTAGCAATTGACCATCTCAGCGGCGCTGAATGTTGTGTTGTCTACATTATGTTCGGCAGAAGTTTCAATGTTGATCAGCGTGTCTCCTTGTAGACATTATACCAGCAGGCTTTTCAGCCGGCAAGCGCTCCAGAGCAGTCATTTGTCTCAGGAGTTCAGCACTGCACTCAGAACGCTTTGCAATGCACATAGTTGAGGCGCAGAAGACAAGCGAGTCTTTGTACCAGCAGCTTATCCTGGACTCATATCTCGTGCCTCTGCAGCTGAGCAGCAGGCCAGTGTGCAGCCAGATCCTGAGATTGTAAATCAGCTGGTGGGCATGGGCTTTTCTGAGAATGGCAGCAAAAGGGCAGCAGTGGCCACTCAGGTGGGTGTTATGCCTGGCATCTTGCTTTTGCTTGGCAGCCTGCATAGCCTGTCCAGCATAGGCTGGTTGTAGAAATCACATGCAGAGCAGATGCGCAAGAGGGCAAGCACAGTGACTGGTAGATGTTGTGTTGATGCAAATGTCCTGTCCTAGCATTCAAGCTAGAAGCCTATATGGTACAAGCAAGCTGTGTCTAGTTTGGCAAGGTAAAGCATGCCTTTCACCGACAGTGCATGTTGCATGACTGCATCCTGACCCAATGCAGCAGGCTTGTCTAGCTGCACGGCCCTTGATGATGTGTGATGTGCAGAACATGGGAGCTGAAGGGGCCATGGAATGGGTGCTGAGCCACATGGAGGATGCCAATTTCAATGAGCCCCTGTCACAGCCAGATCAGGCGCCTGCCACTGCTCAAGCAGCTACTGACAAGCCAGGCGGCACTGTTTCAACAGCAGACCCTGAGTCCATCATGATGCTGGTCAGCATGGGCTTCACTGATGCTCAAGCTGCTGCTGCTCTCAAGGTGCATTTGCTCTTCCTGTCTCTCATGTGATCAGTCCTGTGATGTGCGTCTTTGGGTCATCCTTGCGCTTGCAATAATGTTGAGCCGTGTTGAAACAGTTTTGCTGCAGTCTGAGATCAGCTGTCATGTAGCATTGGCTTCAGTTTGCTGCATCTGCTTGGTGCATCTGGCCTTGCTTGTTGCAGGATTGCCACAACAGCCTTGAGGAGTCAGCAGACTGGCTTTTCCGCTATGCAGATGACCTTGATGCTGCTGGGTTTGCATGTCAGTGCCTGTTACCTGCTCAGTGACAAACGTGTTGCTGCTGCAGGCTTGCCACAACAGCCTTGAGCGGTCAGCAGACTGGCTTTTCAGCCATGCAGATGACCTTGATGCTGCTGTAGCTTCTGTTTATGGAGAGCCAGCATCACAGCCTGCTGCTCCAGCAGGTAAGAGCTTTGTGCATGCAAGCATGTGCACCATATACACTGTAAGCCTGTGTGTCTTGTGTCGTGGGGCTGTCCAATGCTGCATCTTCATCACGCACAGCAACACAAAGCCTTTGATGCTGCATGGTGGGAACAACAAATTCCCCATATGGAATTCTGAATTTGAATATAAAGGTGATGAATGTAATGACTTAGTCGTTAATTTTGATTGCTTGTCAGTGCAAATTTGGGGTCTAGCTGTCGAAATTTTGCTGCCTTACAACTTGGCGCTTATTGTCACATAGGAAAAGGCGTAGACGCTGAGCATTCTTACTGTCAAAACATACCCAGGGTGTGATTGCATTTGCAGAGGCAGGCCCATCCAAATTGGATGATGGATCAGGACAATATGAGCTGGTGGGCATAGTGAGTCACATGGGCAGAAACACAGCATGTGGACATTACGTGTGCCACCTCAAAAAGGAGGGCAAATGGGTCATTTTCAATGATGAGAAGGTCGCAGTTTCAGAGAACCCTCCCAGAGATCTTGCATACATGTATCTGTTCAGGCGAACAGACACTTCTGAGTAATGAAGCAAGGCCCGTTCATTAAATTTACTGCATGCCAAAATTCTCGTGTGCCTCGCTCAGGACTGCAGATGCATTGCGTAAAGGCGTATGCGTACCACACAAATTGTCCACCTAATTGGTTTATGCATTGAAGGCTTCTGAAGTCATGGATGTGCCTCAGACAGCACCTACAACATTCATGCTTAACATTCATAACACCTCGACTGAACAGAATGACACCAAATTTCAAAACGACGACAGAACATATCACTGCTAGCTCAGAAGAGGCGGGTGGTTCAAGTCAGCGCCGTTTGCAGTCTGCAGCATTGCACCATGCTGCAATGTGACGAAATCATCTTGGGACAGTCCTGCTGCTTTCGCTGCCTTTATCAGCAGCTTGGGCGGCTCATCCAGTGGTTCCTCAGTCAAATTGAAGGTGCAGCAATGAATGGAAATACTGCGTTTGGATCGAGCATCCTGCAGACATCAAAGAGCCACATTGGGCTTTGGATACTGACTGCTGTGTACGCAAATCACGTCAAAGCAGTAGATTGCGTTAAGCAGACCATGCCAAGCCCAGGTTGACAGTGTTGACAATTCATGCAAGCTGTGTGAAAGAGAAAAAAACATGCACCGGACATTTGCTGAATGTAAGGTGCTGACAAGAGAGCTCTTGCTGGTGCATTGCAGTCACCTGATGAATCTGGATGGCTTCCACAGGCTCAACATGCTGAGTCTTCATGAACCAGCGAGGCTTGTACGCCCCAATGGGAATTGCTGACAAGTCAAAAGGGCCGTATTGCTGCCCAATTTCCTTGAATGTATCACAATAGCCAGTGTCACCAGCAAACCAGAACTTTTGTGCACTCCCTAGCACTGCCCAGCCACACCAAAGGCTCTTGTTTTTGTCACGGTTTCCCTGCCTGGAGCTCCAATGCTGCACAACATGCCTGAGCATTATGTTACATCATCCCAATAGTAGCAGGCTCGCAGTAGCAGAAGCTGACAAGAGCTTTCTTCGAAGTGAAGTTGGAGGCATATGTGGCAACTGCTGCAATGACTGCCTTAGACTCATACAAGCTCTGATTTGTCTCATTTATCCAAACATGCAACTGTATTGCTTGTCAGTGACATGAAAACCCACAGGATGAACAATGTGTCAGACTGTCTCATGGTGCGTCAACAAATCAATTGCAGTACATCCTGATCTATACCTGTGCTGGCACACAGGCAAGGGTGACGCACGATTGTGGATGTTGCATCTCGTCCCACCAGCTCATTTCGTGCACGTTAGCAATGTTGATTGCCTTGAACCAGGCAGCTAGGCCCAGCGGCACATACCTGCACTCATTCCTACTGATTTGCAGCATAAGATGCTTTGCTTTACTTCAGTGAATGACTGTACTCTCCATGCCAGTGATTGAGACTTGCATGTCAGCTATCATGTGTTGGCACCAACACATTGCGTCATCGACAATTTGCTTTGCATCCCAACAATTCGTACTCTCAAACACTACATACTGAGTATTGCAAACGGTGCTTCACTGGTTTTCTTTGCCAAACAAGCAAGGAAAATTGACAAAAGCCTTCCCTTCAGCTTACCAAGCTAGTGCATCTCCGTAGCGTTTGTGCAGCTGTCTGACACTATTGTAGTCCAGATGGTCATAGTGATTGTGGCTGATAACGACAAAGTCTATATGAGGCAGCTTTGGGTCGTCAAGCTTAAGGGCTGGCTGCACAACTCGCCTGCACACGCACTGCACCTTAGCTTGTGCATTGTAATGCACACAAACTGCTCAGGCACCATACTGTTGAGGACAAGGCACAATTAGGCAGCGCAGAAAGCTCAAAGCAGCATCAGCGCTGCATTGCTCTGACTGTCCTCATGTCATGCAGGACCCAGCTGGGGGGCACTGCAAAACAGCTAAATAGAATGACGCTAGCCAGACAGTGGCTGGGAGACACGATGTGTTCTGTGTCACAATATGATTTAGTTGTTTTGATGAAGCAAACCATCTACATCTGGCGTATATTGCATGCAGATCTCTGCTGTGTTGTAGGTGCAACCAGAGTTTGTACAGAATCAATGCACTGGCCTATGGTACACATCTTAAAGCCGTGTTGCACAAGCAGCAGACAAGCATGTGCTCCTTACTTGGTTCCAAACCACTGCACAGGACTGCAGCGCTGTGAAAAGATTGGATCAGTCAGGAAGTTAATGCCCTCCATCTGTACCAAGCAGCTTGCATGACCCAGCCATGTTACCTGCACAGCATTCCCTGCATGCACACTCATGTATGGGCACGCTAGCTGATGAAATTCCTGTTGCAAAACACATGTAATGCATGTACTGCTACGTCGGCAAGCTTTGCATGACTCCCCTTCCTGGCACTGTGACTTCTCTGCCATATCAACTCGGCAGAAACAGCATACTAAAGGCATTCACCAGGAGGATTTGACAGAGCAGCGTAATTAGGAGGCACCAAGGGAAAGGCACACTCAAAGTCTGCTGCAGAAGGCTTTGCAACATCTATCAAAGTGCCGTCCGCTGGAGCGCTGGGACGCTTGCGGAAATATTGGAACACTTCCCATAGTGACTTGTCCTGATCCACAGCAAGCGGCGCTATGTACCGAATGTGCGGTTCGCATGCTCACTGATCCATCGTGAAAGATACCTCAAATCCTGCCCATGGATTGCTGAATTTCCTATCAGAGCCTGTACCAACGACAACGGGCTGACTTAAGGCTGCAGCTCGGTAGCCAAGTGGCTTGGCAGCCATTCTGACGGCAGTTGAGCTCAGCATGCCGGCATCAGCTTGCTGCTTGAGCCAAATGCGCCGCAGAACTGTTCTGCATCGCCTTTCCTCGGGTAATGTAACAGTCACAGTGGCTTCTGATGCCTGATACTGTAAGCAGCTGTGTATAGAATGCGCTCAGTTTCTTGACCGCTAGATGCACAATGGCATGTAAAGAGAAGAGAGACATTAGAGAATAATTTTACATGCTTTAGCCAGCCAACAAGGCTGATCACATGTGCCACACTGTGACTATATGGCCATGAAATTCAGGCAGTCTATGACATAGTGAAACACCCCCAAATGATCACGTTGCGCAAAAAAGCGCGCATGTTATAACTGCAGCTCTCAAACAAACCAGGGTACTTGGCCCGCACCCCAGCCAATGCTCCACATTCAAACACTAAGTGCCTTTCATCGCCTAAGGCCCCAGAACCGCAAAGTGTGCACAACCTACAGGCTCTAGCAATGCCACTGCGACGACCAGCAGCAATAGGAAG